>CM038794.1:121611263-121780270 GCA_021764765.1 Vicia sativa
ACACGAAAATGACCAATTCGAGTAGGTAATAAGACTTTTAGTTGCTTGCTCTATCAAAATACTTTCACACCTCACACTTTTGTCAAAGTTCAAACTCTTTTCAAAACGAAACATTTCCTCAACACTTTGTATACATTCCTACATGAATCATTACAAAGTCAAAGCGAAATGCCTTTTCAAAACATTTTGTCAAACACACAGAAAGCACATTTTGAAAATAATCTAAGAGTAACTAAGAGCCCAGAGATAACTACGGATGGAAAGTGGGTGCAATACCTTCCCTTTTCATAACCTTCTCCTTACTCGAATCTAACGAAGGTCTTTTCCTGCTTTTTTCACCTTCCCTTAATTGATAAAAGAAAATTGGTATGCTTTTATCCGACATTTGCGATAACAAAATCTCAAAGTCGGGCCACCGACATGTAATCAAGCGACTGGGAGACCCTAAAGAGAGAATACCTTAGGGATTTTTAGATCACTTTATCGCTTGCTCACTTGGCTTGCTTTACTTTAAGGGTTTTGGTATTATATTTGTGGGGATCCTACACCCGATCCGTGTTTCCTTTTAGGTAAGTAGCAACCCGTTAAACGATATCAAACTACCAACATGATGGCTACGTTAGGTCACACTTCGATGTCCCATACTCTTCATTTCCAAGTTGAGGATAGTATTTGGCTTCTGCGTGGTGTCATCAAGACTAACTAAACTTTTAGAACCTTAATTGACCCATCTTGGCCATTAGAAGGTAGAGATGGCTTTGGTGCACTAAGGTTATCGACACTGATGCTACCATTAAGATCGACTTTTAGGATATTGGTCGACCACTTAGTAGTCGTATTGAAATAAACACATACGAGAAAGATCAATGATATGAGATTCCTAGAACCAAGCTACTATTATAAGACAGATGAACAAACTCAAACTTTTGGTGGGTAATCACCTATACCTCATGCAAGCCTTAAACCTAGGCTATTGTGTGAATTGTTTGTGTGTAAACATGACATCATGACATCATCACATTGCATATCATTTCTAACTATTTCAAGGACCTAGGATTTATCTTTGCTCTATTTTGTAGGGTTATGGCTTCTAGAATGACTATCCTAATCAACTTCTACGGGTATACCTTCTCACCAAAGAATTGGTTTCGTAGATTCTCGATCATGCTCATTTGTCAAAAGACATGGTTATCTACTTGACTTGGTTATCTCCGGTTTTGAAGAAGATATGATGCATGTCCTATTCCAGTTCTTTCATCCAAACACCATTGCTTTACATTCCAGATTATCGCTGGTTCCTACCTTTGAAGAGTTCTCTAAGCTACTGGGTACCTATTCTGACCAAATGCCATTCAACGTTTAGAAAAGGTTCCTAGGTACGAAGACATTGCATCAGCATTACATCTAAAGCGCCCAGACATTGAAGCCAATTGGGAAATAAGAAGCGGAGTTAAGGGTTTACTTGCTAAGTTCCTAATAAAGAAAGCCCGAGAATTCCTCAAAGCTATGAGTTTCCATGCATTCAAGACATTGTGGCCTTTGCTAATCTATGGTTTGGTTCTATTTCCTAACTCGGATCAATTCATAGATGTCAACGCCATCAATTTTCCCGCAATCCAAGGCTTACTTTACTTGGAGATATTTTGCATTCTCTCCACACTGTACTACTAAGAGACAAGGAACTCTCATGTGTTGTATACATTACTACTTCCGTGTGGTTTATTTCGCACCTTCCTCCATCAGATTGAAGAATGAACAAAGATTGAAGTGGTCTCAAAGACTAATGTCACTCTCTCACCCAGATATCCGCTGGTGTCTTTTCCTCAAAAGGACTTCACTTTATTGAATGTCAGGAGAATCCTAATGTACCACTCCTTGGTATAAGGGAGGTATCACTACAACCCTTCTTAGCTCTACGCCGCTTTGTTTTGCTCAAGAGATGGTCCTCATGATATGCTTCTCCAAGATATTGTGTTCGACTACAACCACGATCTCCGCATTACATTTAAGGTTCATACACGCTGGGCATGGTAAAGAAAACCGATACCAAGACTTTGGGGCACCAAACTCCATTCCTTGGGAACCTTACCTCAAATGGGTGCGTCGAGCTCAAAACCTCATGATGCCATTCACGCCTGTTTTACCAGAATTATGGAACCTTGCTATAGGTGACGACCTATATTGTTCTCCATCCCGACATGCACCGATTTTGAAGACTTGAAGATATTGATTCAATTTAAAGAAGAAAGGGATACATTTGAAGCTCAGAGTTATGTAAGCGAGAAGAAGGTACTAGAGTTGATAGCTACTTCACGAGGAGCGAAACATCAACGCCTACCTCGGCACCAGAGAAGCGCCTATGGAGACTTAGAGCCTAGGATTTTGTTCTTTATTTTATTTTATTGTTTGAACTATCTTTCGTACTTAAAAAGAAAGAGAATAAAAGAGAACTAATAAATGTTTGTTCGTGCTTGTTTAACAAATTTAAATTCCTAAGGTCCGTGGAAACATTGCATTGCATTACATAAACATCGCATATCATGGCATAACATTTCATAACAGTACATTGAAGATTGGTTTTCTCATTTTCTCGCTATTTATTTTAGCGTAAATGGCTCTTGAACAGACCGCCAAAGATCTCTGTGCCGTAATGCTCGGCCCAATAGATGTTCACTAGCTTGGTCCAAGGCCAAGAAGATCTGAAGAAACTCATCAACAGAAAGAATAGGTTGTTGGTGTTCTCAACATGGGTAGACGCACAAAGGTGGTCCTAAAGTGGTCCTGGACAGCCCTGAAGTGTCAAGACCGAGGGGAGTGTCAAGGGTAATGACAAAGACAGCGTGAGCCTGAGAAGAAAGGAGAAGACTAGGAAGATCAGATTTGATGAGGATGACAAGTACAAGCAACCTCAAGACCGTCTGGCCAGAAAAACCAAGATGTCCGGGCTGAATTTTGATGATTCGAGTCTTGTCCTTGGTGTGGTGATTCCTCCCAAGTTCAAAGTTCCAACTTTTGCCAATATGATGGCATTTCTTGTCCGTCGCATTTGAAGTCCTATGTTCAAGATCAACCCCACAATCGATGATGTAAAGTCAGGATGCATTATTTTCAAGAGAGTTTGTCCCGAACTCAATTGGAGTGGTATTATCGCCCAGAAAATGACCGTATCCGCACTTGGAGTGACTTAGCGGATGCTTTCTACGACAATATGCGACAATGTTGAGTTGGCACCCACCGCATGCAACTAGCATGTCTATGGGCCGATGAGAAGTTCAAAGAGTATGCTCAAATGGAGAGATCTAGCAGAGTTCAACCACCCTTGTTCCATAGGAATTGGTTGATATGTTTATGGGAACACCGACAGCCCATTCTTCAATCATCCGATTGAAACACTTCACCGGATTCACCGAAAGATATTGACAGAGAGCATATTGAAGTCGGTATCAAGAGTGGAAAGATTCTGTAGTCATCATCGCCGCTAAGAGATCTTGGTGGTAAGAAAGAAACTAATGCTGTGTATGGTCGAAAAGCCGAGCCAAGACCGACCGCGCTCAATCTATGGGGCAGTTGTGATCTCCAATCCTACATCAAGACAACCTCGAGACAACGCGTACCAACGCCAAAGAAGACAGCATTTAAGATCAACATGCCATTGTCGCAAGCATTGCAACACATGTTGAAAGTAGAGCTGATTACTTTGAAGGATCCTCCTCGCATCGTCAACACTTCCTCTCCGAGATACAATCTTAATGCTGTGCTACCACTCCAATAGCCTGTGGCACGACCGACAACCGCTGGGCTCAAGAACAAAATTCAAGATATGATTGAAGCTAAGCAGATTGAGTTTGACCCCTCGCTGAGACTCCAAATGTGATCAACACGCCTATGCCTAACCATGAAAAGTTCCAATGTTATTGCGAGAACTCTTACGCTTTCAACATAGATGACTTGACCATTTCTCGATGAATGTTAAGAAGAATTTGCAAGCCGGTGTCAACCTGTGATGCCCAGAGAATTGTCGTTGGTGCCCATCTCGCTGACGGTTGTGCCTTGGTTGAGAAGACGTGATTCAAGGCATGATGGATAACCAGAAGTGCTATTTCAAGCCATCACTTGTGGAGAATTTATGTGAAGACATGTCTAAGAAACTCAAGATCAAGATGTGAATGAAACCGCATGTAGTACGGGATACCTTGGGGAAACCAAGTGGAATGTTTGACTACACTGAAGTATACTGCTCCCCGAAAGCTACAAGATTCCTATTGAAGATGTTAAAGCGATCGGATGGGGAGACGAGCCTTAAGACTATGCCGTTAACACAATAAGGATTTCCTCTCGATCCCGTGCCTAGAGTGGCACCTCTCATCATTACTTCTCTCGGACCAGTCCCATATTCCTCTGACAAAGCTATTCCTTGGGATTATGGAGCTGAGGTTTACTATCATGGCGTCAAGCAAGACCCTTTGACTATCGAGGATCTTACAGTTGAAGATACTATTCCTGACATTGACAACATCACCGGATCAAGTAAGGTGACCAGAACCGGAAGAGTGTTTTCTCCAGAGATCTCTCCTCCAAAAGACACTGCAAATCCAGCTCGATTCAGCTTGTTCAACCAGCCCCGAGACTAGGGAAAGAGCAACTCATCCCGCCGCATGTAAGTACCAAAGGAAGTTGCGAGGATACCTCCAAACAAGAGATGGAGGAAATTCAAGATCATCAAGAAGAGTGACTACAATATTGTGGAAGCTGGGACAGACCTGCCCAAGATCTCCATGCTTGCTCAGACTTGTGCTCGAGGCTCATGCTAAAGCCTGGTGAAGTTTCTAAAGAATGCTCACGTGCCGCAAGACACTACTACTGATCAATTTGAAGTTTGTATTGCTAGCCCGGCTAACGCCTAGGCTTCTCTCGATGTCGATTTGACTGCCGGGAGGAAACACAATAAAGCCTTAAACATCTCTCGTTGAATGCAAGGGCACTACATTGTCTCATGTTTTGTGGATATCGGTTCTCGCTCAATATCCTACCAAAGACCGCTTGATCGCTCTTGATGTTGAAGGACCGTTCGAAACCCAGGACATAATTGTGAGAGCTTTTTGATGGTTCTGCTTAAAGACTTGGGAGCTTTCCCTGCCGCTAAAGTCGGTTCCCACTTTCGACCCACTTTCTTTGTCATGGACATCCGCCAGCTTACTCTTGCCTACCGGACGCCCTTGATACATGGCAAGTACTGCTACTCCCACTACATCAGAAACGGAAGTACCCGTGAAAGGGAAGGTTGTTACAGATGGGTGAAGAAGAATATATGGTCACCATCTACACATTCCGATATCTTGAAGTGGAGGGTTCTTCGAGACACTGCTTTTGAAACAATCCCCGAGTCATGCCTGCTCTGACTCTTCCTCACACTCCCGGTTGCACAAGTTCCACCTAGGATGGCCTCACAAGGATGCTCAAGCTGCAAGGAGGTAGTACTATTCGGGGACAGCTCCCCGATCTTCCTTTCAACCGACAAGACGGTTTAGGCTTCACCATCGAGGTCAAGATGATACGCCGCGAACGCATGCCAACTTCCTTTCCGATCACCAGAGGGAATCCATGCTATAGAAGACGATTTACAAATGACTTCGACATTAAGGGATCTTCCAACTCCCGACAACGAACTCAAGAATTGGAAGAGAAGACGCCATACCAATCTCCTTTAGACAGAGTAATTGCTTTTGTTTTTGCTTTGCTTTTCGCTTTCTATGTTTTGAACAATAAACTCAAAGCCTAGTGCCTTACCCGGCATCGTGGCTCGCTTTGGAGGTATTATCCATCATTTGCATATTTTCATTCAATAAAATCGTTGGACTTTTGCATTTAATTGTTGTTTTATTTCTTTTACTTTATCACCCCTTCAAAAGCTATGTGTTTCTTACACACACCCACGTGATACATCGCGTAATCACTCCGAATCTCGTTGATACGCTATGCTATTGCTAAATATGACTTCGATAATCCGATCTACTGCCAAGACGAAAGTGAGGAAGATTTAAGTGCCAAGAACTCTGTCGATCAAGACAGAAGAGAGTTATACACCACATGAAGAGTCAATTGAGGTTATAAATTTGGGTACTGATGAAGACAAAAGAGATCAAGATAGAGCGGTCTTGAGAATGAAGTGTCAAACATAGATTGATTTAGATGCTACGAGATCATAATGGTTTTGCTTGGTCATACGAAGACATGCCGTGTCCGATATTGATATTGTGGTACACGGTTATCGACAAAAGAAGGTTTCTCCCGTGAAATGTAAGGTTCGTCGCATGCGTCCCGAGATGTCGAGAAAATCAAAGCCAAGTTATGAAGTAGTTCAACACCGGTTTGTTAGCTGTTACTTCCTATCCACAATGGTGGCTAATGTGGTGCTCGTGCTCAAGAAGGATGGCAAGGTACGAATGTGTGTGGATTACGAGATCTGAACAAAGCGAGTCCGAAGACGATTTCACTACCTCACATTGATGTCCTCGTTGGCAACACCGCAAAGATAAGGTTTTCTCCTTCATGGATGGTTTCTCCGGTTAATCGATCAAGATGGTTCCCAAGACATGGAGAAGACTACTGCATAACAATGCACTTTTTGCTACAAGGTTATGCCGTCGGATCAAGAACGCGGCGCCACTTATCAGCGGCTATGGTGACATTATTTCATGACATGATTCATCACGAGATAGAGGTCTACGCCAACGATATGATAGCTCGATCACGACTGAAGAAGAACATCTTGATCATATGGAAACTGCTTGATAGGTCAAGAAGTAGATCGAGACTCAATCCTAACAAGTTTACCTTCGGAGTCGATCCGTAAACTCTTGGGTTTGTTGTCGCTGGTAAAGGTATTGAAGTCGACCCCGCCAAGGTTAAAGCTATTCAAGAAATGCCACTCCCTACCGAGAGATGGAAGTCGAGGTTTGGGACATTTGAATTACATTGCCGTATCTGCACATTTAATCGCATTTGTGAACCAATCTTCAAGTTATTTAAGAAAGATCAAGAGTGGAATGGAACGACGATTCCCAGATCGCTTGACAAAATCAAGGAGTACCTACAATCCTCCTATCCCGATGTCATCAAGGAAGACTCTTATCATGTACTTGACAAGATTAGAGAACTCAATGGTGTTGGGGCAACATGACGATTCGGTCGAAAAGAGTATGCAATATACTACCTTAGCAAAAGTTTCACCGATCGCGGAAACAAGATACTCATAGTTCGAGAAAACTTGCGTTTTGGCTGGGCTACTCACGACTCAAGAGAAAGATATGTTGACTCACACTACCTTGTTGATCTCTAAGATGGATCCGATAAAATACATATTTGAGAAACCATCCCAAGAATAGCAAGATGGAAATGATCTTGACCAATACATCCAATATACTGAGAAAGCAATCAAAGGAAATGGTAGCCATCATTTGGCTCATCAAGCCGTGATGACTATCACCTATGCAGTTCAATTTCCAAGAAGATGTTTTACTAGTTACGATTATAAGAACTGTGCCCAAACGAAGGACCCGAACAAGGATCCCGATGGACCATGGTCTTCGACTTTGAGCCTCAAACGCACTTGGCAAATGGCATTGGCGCCATAATTACATCCCTTAGCGCGGCACACCCTTTCATCGCCAGATTATGTTTCAATTGCACCAACAACATGGCCGATCAAGCGCAGATCATGGGTATCAAAGTCGCTATTGACTTAAGAATCAAGTTCTTACAAGTGTACTGGAGACTCACTTTAGTGATTAGTCGATTATAAAGTGGACTAAGCATCCGACTATCATTCCATATCGAGAGCATGTTTTGAGTTTGATCCCTACTAAGAGATCACTTTCAATCACATTCCACGAGAAGAGAATCGCTATAGACGCTTAGCTACTATGTCATCTATGTTCATGGTCGATGGGGACAACGAGGCTCCCCAAATCATCATCCAGAAGTTCGACGAACCGATACTGCTAGAGCTTGATGTAAGAGAAACCTTGGTACTACGACGTGAAGAGGTATCTTGAGACTCGTGAATATCCCGCAGGACTTCTATCAACGATAATAAGTTCTGAGAAGATCTGCATCCAAATTCTTCCTCAAGAACAACATCTTATACAAGCGCAACCACATGTGCTATACTCCACTGTAGATCGAAAACCGCAGTAATCTAATCATGGAAGAATTACACGAAGACGGTACTCATTCCGGACATACGATGGCTAAGAAAATTTTGAGGACAAAGTTACTATTGGTCCACCATGGAAGTCGATTATCATCGCTATGCTCGATCTTGTCACAAGTGCCGATATATGCCGACAAAGTACACGCTCCCATGCTGAATGTTTTGACTTCTCCTTGGCCTTTGCAATGTGGGCATTGACATGATTGGAGAAATCAAGCCCACCGCCCAACGGACATCGCTTCATCCTTGTGGCAATTGACTATTTCACCAAGTGGGTAGCTGTACCACGTTTGCATCTATTACCAAGAATGTTGTGGCTCGATTCATCAAACATAATCTTATCTGTCGGTATGGCACTCCTGAAAGGATTATCACAGAGTGATCACCGAACTCTGCACGCAGTTCAAGATCAAACATCACAACTCTTCTCCTTATCGACCTAAGATGAATGGCGCAGTGGAAGCCGCCAACAAGAACATTAAGAAGATTATACAGAAGATGACAGTGACTTACAAGGATTGGCACGAGATGTTGCCGTTTGCTCTCCATGGTTATCGCACTACAGTACGAACATCAACAGGGGTAACCCCCTTCTCTCTTGTATATCGTATGGAAGCGGTCCTACCAATCGAGGTTCAGATACCCTCAACCAAAGTCCTCCAGGACGCAGAGTTAGGCGAAGATTTACTGGGTCCGTGCTCGCCTTGACCAAATTAACTTGATTGATGAGAATCGACTCACATCCATCTTCCATGGACAGATTTATCAGAAGCGAATGATTAGAGCATTTAACTGTCATACCCCAATTTTTGACCTAATATACCACCTTAGATCTGCATCATTGCATCACAATGTAATGTAATTAATCGTAGCTTCTATAGGTCAAAATTAGGTTTCATCAATTTTCATCTAATTCAAGAGGCAATCAATTAGGGTTTGAGCTTCATTCACCCTATTTGATCTATCTTGATCAAATCATCAACTTCTGATCTTCAGATATCAAATTTTTTTCTCCTGATCTATCAAGGATCGACCAATTAGGATTTTCATCGAGGATAAGCAATCACTGATTTTCTGATCAATGAATGACTTTTTTGATTAGAGATTGATCTTCATATCTTAAATACAACATGTTGACCTAATTTCTGGATTCAAAACATCACAGAAGTTCATAGAATTCATCACCACCGATCATCTCGATGAAATTTCATCTCGCACCAAAAGTCAAACTTTGACTTTTGGTCAACTTTTCAAGACAAAACTTTTTCAATCATCAAAATACTTCAAATGATCCATCATGATCATAAAAATCAAGAAATTTGAAAAGTCAACAAAAGTCAAATTTTCAACACTTAGAAAATTTTCAAAGTGTTAAAATTTCACATTTTTCAAACTTCATGGCATTTTTCACATAGTTCCATTTGGAATTAGAAAAACTCAAAACATGAAAGTTGTAGCCCTTGAAACAAGATTTCCAAAATGTCCAAGAACTCTCAAATCCATGGTGTATAGCTATACTTTGATTTTGAAACATAGAGCTCCAAAATCCTTGATTTTCAAGTACAACTTTCAAGATTATAGGTCATTTTGAGTTTCTTCTTCTAGAAGCCATGCCACCTAGCAAAGAGGGATAGAGCTGATAAAAATAAGATGGAGAGTAATTATGATGGGATAAGATCAAGTTGAATAATTAACCATGGTTAAAAGGAAGCCTTTGCGCTTATTGCAAAATGACTTCCTTGCCCTCTAAGGCAACTTGTAAATACCAAAGCCAATCTTCTTCACTTACCATTCAGAACTTTTGACCTATAAATAGAGGTCATGTTGACCATTTGAAACTACACCAAAGCTATGCCAAAACAAGCTTTCTCCATTCTTTCTTAAAATTCAAGCAACATAGTGTAATTTGAGAATTCTTGTATTTTTCAAAACTTGTGAAAAAAACATGAGATATTTGGTGTCTAACATGTCATAAAAATCATATGTAATTGGTTTGTAACTTAAAATCAACACAAGAAACACTAAAAAACAGATTTTGCATTTCATGTTTCAAACTTGCCAAAACTGCCATAACTATCGAATCTGATCATTGGCTCAATCAAGTTGTGATTTTTTCACTCAAACATCATCAACATACTCCATAGAGATGATACAAACCATCACTCTTGATCTGTAACACCTCCAAGCACAGATTCGAATTTCACTTTGAGCCGATGCAAGTGGACTTGGGTAGCATAGCTCAGACCATTCTAAAGCAAGCAGACCATCCTCACACCTTCCATAAGGTTCACTGGTGCTGTAGCCATCATCAAACAACAATTGGAAACACTCTAGCACAACTTTCAATTTCAGTTTGAACAGGTAAGAAACTCAACTTCAAACTCTTTGATTTCTTGCTTCCAGTTCAAAAAGCTCTTGGCCATTTTGTTTCTGCACTATCACTGATCAATAACCCTCGATCAATTGGTTAATTCATTCAACATACACGATTTCAATTAGAATTTTCAGAATTAGGGTTCTTCGTGATTTCTGGAAATTTAACCATGTTAAGCTGAAAATAAATGAAATTAAATGACATCGTCATGTTCCTGGGTTTAAAACGATCAAGTTTGATGTTTACATCGAGCAATTTCATGGAGAAATGAAGAATCCATGGCTGATTGAAGATTGAAGGAAGAAGAAGAAGTGCGCTGCTTTTTCAAATTCAAAATCGTTTATAATATTATAACATTGTTTGATTTCAATACACGGATGTATTGCCGCCCCAGCGGTTGCCAGCTCACTCTTAAGTCATTCATGCCATGCCTTGCCTAATGGTCCCGAGTTCGAGTAGCCTTGGGACCATTTTTTCGCCAAACTTTGTAATTTTTCTTCATATTTTTTGCAAACTTTGACTTTTTCAAAACCCAATCAAAACTCCTCATTTTGAGGTGATTTTTTGTACACTTGTCAATTAACATATCTATTTTAAGATAGTGTCAAAAAATTTCAGAAAAACTTTCATCCAATTATATTTTTATCGAGCCGAAAACGATGCATTTGAGTACTTTTTAAAATACTTTCAAAAGCGTTTTTTTTTAACTTTCGAAGCCCGATTCTTTTCCAAACTTCTTGTAAGTAAATTTTACATTTCAAAAACACTTTCAAAATCTTTTTTTTCAAAACTTTTCATCAAACTTACATCTTTTTCCATGATCGATCCGATTTGAAGATAAAACCGAATTCGTTTTCTCTCAAATTTCTTAACCGATCATGGGCCTCCCTCACGGTGTAAGTCCCAACATTCTTTTATGTACATAATTATTTCCTTGTACATATCCAATTCTTCTATGTACACATATATTTTACTTGTACATAACACAGATACTCTGTAAATACTCAAGTACAGACAAACTTCGTCCGTTTGTTTTCGTTTCGATTGTATATACACTGAATACCATTGGTATTGAAAGGAGCATTATTCCCGGTGAAACTGCTTTTAAACCAATGGGCCTCCCTTACGGTGTAAGTCCCGATCCACCTATGTACATCCACATCCTCCTGTACATAAATACTTGTTCGTGTACATACTTACTTCCTTGTACACAATCCAAACTTGTAAATAATCAAGTTACACTCGTTTTAAACGTTCGTTTTACACACACTTGTTTATATTTCCTTCATAAACTCTTGTAAATAAATTTTACATGCATTTGTTTATACTTCCTTCATAAACTCCTGTGAATAAACTGCATATACTTGTTTATACAACTGTCTAGTTATAACATAACAACCAGTCTAACCAATAGGTTCCCCATAGAGTTATCCTCATCTTGGGCTTTGTACAAGGTAACTCATTTTATCTGAGTTCAGCCTCCTCTTAGGCTTCATATAAGAAAACTCATTCATCCGAGTTTAGCCTCCGCTTAGGCTTCATATAAGACAACACTCCCTTGCTGAGTCAGCCTCCTCTTGGGCTTCGTTCAAAAGAACTCCTCATTGAGTTTAGCCTTCTCTTGGGCATCAAACAAGAAAGAGACCAGGAAATCTCTTAACAGCCTCCTATTGGGCTTCCAATACAAAGAATCACCCGCGCTAGGATAGAACCCAGAGAGTATAATTTCCCAGTGAAATTGCTCTGAATCCTAAAAGGATGGTTTCCCGGTGAAATCCCTTTTAAAGCCAAAGCCAGCCATACCCTATAGCTTCCTCTTGAGCTTCATACAAGGACCCTCGATGACCCTCGATGACCCTCGGAATGCCTCCTCTTGGGCTTACAATACAAGGACCCACAGGCTTCTTAAAAGCATTCCCTTAATCCAATCAATTTCTCCTTGAGATTTAGACGTTTATCATCTCTATGGAAGAAGTATCTCATCTATCACATCGCATACAATCAAAAACTTTTCAAACTCTGTTCAAACAAAAACATCTCTTAATCGTAAGTGGTAACGCTTGTACACTCAAGCAAAACACCCAAAGCTTACAATTAAAAGATTCAATCATTTTTCAAACATCTTTCTTAAACATGTAAGTGGTAACGCTTGTACACTCAAGCAAAACACCTATAACTTACGACGAAAGATTCAAACTTTTCAAAATGTATGTGATGAAATAGAGTAAATACATTTTTCATTAAGATGACATCTGTCTGTGTCTCTTAATAACTTCCGTTGCTTCCACTAGCATAAGTGGGAACTACGATTGCTCTGACTTTCTCAACATCCTTTTGAGAATACGTAGGCACAAGGTCTCATCCTTGCCGAGCAAATTCTTTCTCTCTCAAACCAAACAAACCATAGATCCCTTTAGATCCGAGCTACAAATGCTTTGATTCCCATTAAGGGATATGTATGCAGAAGATCCCAAAGATCTTTGCGAGCACAATAATAACAAAATCTAGGATCCCACATAATCTTCCCTTCTTAAAATCCAAAGGAGAAACTTTCCCAATCATAGAAATAGCAATTAAAACACAAAAACATATCAAACATATTCATATATAAAGCTATAGATAACAATATATATTTAGGGTGCTCCATCTATTCCCTTTATATAACAAACCCCCTTACCCGGAATCTCCCCATTGCGTTACGTCTAGTTTGCGCTAGTCGTAATGCATATCATAATCAATTGAGGGTATTAACAGCTTTCCCCTTTTTCATAATCATAATTTCTTGTGTTGAAAATAATAAATCTTGATCCTCGCGGCATCTTTATAAACAAATCAAAAGAGTAAATCGCTTTGAGCCGTAGAATCCAATCGATTCGATCTCCCTCGCCACTTTTAACGCGAACATTAACAAGAAAGTCAGGCATCGTGACTACCAAGTCGGTGATCTAGTAGTCAAGCGCATCATCCTTCCACAAGGTGATCCCAGGGGAAAATGGACTCCCACCTACGAGGGACCGTTTGTAGTCAAAATAGTATTTTCAGGTGGAGCTATGATACTTAGCACCATGGATGGCGAAGACTTCCCACACCGTGAACGCAGACATAGTCAAAAATACTACGCATAAAGAGACCCGCTAGGTCGATCGCCTAGGCAAAAAAGGGCATCCCGCGAACCAAAAGGGTTCGGGCAAAGTTAAGGATATATACAAAACATGTACACCGCAAGTCGAAAACCCGCAAAGGCGGCTTGGGCAAAAAGGTATCCCGAGACCGAAACCCGAAAGGACGGTCTAGGCAAATGTTAGGGATTTAAGCGCATTTATTATGTCTCTGCCTAGATCACCTATCTGCATCTATCAAGATTCAAGATTCAAATGGGAAAATCAATTCACTCACTTTCTAATCGACAGAAGGAGATGAGATAGTTGAAATATATGAGTACTAGCATAGTTGGAACTTCACGAGATTGTTTCGATAGCTTTTACTTTTCTTGTGTGTAACCATTACACGCACATTTCAAATTAATACAAGTTCTTTCTTTTTACAATTTTCACTATTGTTGTTTGCATAAAGTCCAACGTTTGCTTTGAAAGATTATATGCGTCTGACAATAAGAATCTATTTACAAACATACGAAAAGTGAACGAACAAGGATAATTACTACAGGCTCTAGGAATTGAGATGACGACGAAAGTCACCAATACATTCCCCTACAAAGTACAATCCCCACAGAGATGTCACTCATCACAAAATTTCCCCAACGGAGTATGCATTTTCCTCCACTAGTCCCGACATTCCAAGCTTCATCACGTTAGTCCCCGAGCAGTGATCCCAATCAAACTAAGCCATGTCACATCAGTCTCCAAACAGTAACGATTCATCACCAACAGAGGTATCCCCAGCAAAATATCTCTCAGCAATCATCACCTCCCCGACAGCAGCAGTATCCAGACTTGAAACATGGTCAGATAGTGCATCGGAGGAAACCTACATCTTTTATTCCCCAGCCAGAGATTTCGACGGGCTCTAGATCCTTCTAACCCTGTCTCCCAACAACTATCAAATGCTCTCCAGCAGGATCTATGCGCAAGATCCCCAGTAGAGCGCCTCCTAATTTTTCCCCCAGCAGGGTCTATACACAAGATCCTCAGCAGCACGTCTCTTGATCTTTACCATCCTCAACAATATCTAGGCTCAAAACTTGGTCAGATAGTGCATCGGAGGAATCGAGGTTATCTTTCTTCTCAAAGTTTCCAATCCGTTTCGTCCCAACAGAAGCCAGGAATCCCCAAGCAGAACATCCACATCTCCTTCAAGATGGACATGTTTTGAAATACCACAACATCTATCATTCATACATTACTCATAAAAGCCATAATTTGTGCATATGTCATTCATACACATTGTCATGCATCATAATTTGCATAAGACTAACGATATTCTACCAAAGTTTTCTTTTGTTTTTCCCAAACAGGTGAAAATCACTTCTGAAACGATAGGTCCAGGATTAATGCCCGAAGCCAGACGGGAAACCCTATCCGAAAGACCACCCACGTTGTCCTCCGACAACAGATCCAGGATAAATACCCGAAGCCAGACAGGAAACCCTATCCGAACGATCACAAGTTATCCTCCGATAATGTGCATTGGACACCAAACAGTGAAGTTGTTCACATTTTGCCGACTATTATCCTCTCGAGTAATCAAGACTAATATTTGTTCTCGACTTCTCTTATTATCAACAAAGAATCACGTAGTCTAGCGTGACGACTCGGTTGTCTTGGATGGCATCTTAAGCCCATCTCCGATTATTTGTTGACATCTCTCCACTTTTCGCATATTTGGTTAAAACCAATACAAACCAATAACTTCATTCAAAGACAGACGCCAAGTCTAACGTATTTACCTCTCCTGATGGCATCTTAAGCCCATCTCCCGTGCCCTTTCTACTTTCAGAACATCTACGAGCTAGCGCACGGCTCACTCCTCAAAGATCGATCATTCCGTGATGGCATCTTAAGCCCATCTCCGACGACTCTCCTATTCACGACATTCTTGAGTCTAGTATATGACTCATTCCTTAAAAATCTCCAGCTTCTCCAAATGGCATCCGTAGCCCATTCCCGATCATCAACCAACAGTGCAAATTTGTGTACTCAAGTGTTCAATCATCTTCTACCTCCAGGTCACGAAAGGCACACATGCCAATCTAACCCCTCCAGTACACGAATATTGAACAGGGGCAGCTGTCATACCCCAAAATTTTCCCTCCTATTCCTCAAGACATTTCATACATCCATACTCAAGGATTCCTCAAGGGTTGATCAGACAAATCCTCTCCTAGACAATCAACCCAAACTAGGGTTTGGCCATTCTCAGATCTAGATGGACTTCCAACATCTCCAATGATCATCATGCTTCCTCATATGCTTCAAAGATTCTCCATGTCAAGTTTCAAGCCTCCTTAGACAATTGCTCAGATGGTTGAAAATCAGTTGTATTGGACAAAAAGTCAACTGTGGTCAACATACAGTCAAACTTCATGGTTTTTGGTCAACATCCTCATTTTGAAGTCACATTCATCATTTGGTCAAGGGTTGATCATGATTCATCAAGAAAACTCAAGATTTGCTCAAAAGTCAAACTTTCCAAATTAGGGTTTTTCAAGGAAAAGTCAACTGAATTTGACTGAGCATAACTTCTTCATACTTTCTCAGAAATTTTTCCACCACCTCTCATTTTGAAGAGAATTCAATTCTCTACAACTTCATGTCTCACAAGAATGTTCAAAAAATGCTTCATTTTGAAGATATGGATCAAAACATTACAGGTCCTTTTCAAAGTCAACAAAAAGTCAACTTTTTGTTTAGAGGACACCAAGAGCTTTCTAAAAAGTCCAAGAACACTCAAAAATATGGAAAATTGAGCAAAATACACCTTGTACAAGTTGGGCATTTTTGGACAATTACACAAAGAGAGATATTTGTCAAAACCCAATTTTTTCCAAATGGGCCTATAATTTCATGATCCAAACTTGTTCATAATATTATTTGTGACCTATTGATGCCTTGCCATGACCACCTTTTATTTTTTTGATTTATTTTTGAATTTAAAAACATTTAATTCAAATTTAAGTTATATAAAATATGAAAACAAGGTATATTTTCAAATGGATTGGATTTTTATCAAACTTGAGGTCCAAGATAGCCAACAAGATTTGCCAAATTCATGTTAGCTCTCATATGGAAGAGAAAATCAAATTTTCAAAAAGATTTGATTTGATTTGAATGGAAATTATTTTGCATCGAATGGCATATCTTTTTTCCTTCCTTTTGCTCTCATTCCTCACTCTATAAATACCCAACACATTGCACAAGACCAAGAACGAAACCCTAGCCCATATAAGCAACCCTAAAATTCTCAAAAATTCTTCAAAGTTGTGAATTTCGAATTTCAATTTTCCAGCAAGTTTCAGGGTGTTCTACCCATCCAAACGTGTTCCTGAGGTTCCCAGGGTTCAATACCAGTCCTTACTCGAAGCCAAGACTGCCCAGATCGTGCCATATACCTTGTTCTGATTTGGTATTTTTCTCAATTTTGGTTTTCATTACTCACGCGTTACTAACTGTTTTTGCTTGCATATTTGAACTCAGGACATTCATTAGAGTGCATTTGAACCATTACATGTAAGCTTGCACGCATAGAACTCGAATCACCATGGCTAGGGCATTTGGAACTGTTTGAATCGAACTGATTGATACAAGCATTTTCAATCGAAACTAACACCACCATTGAACTCGGAATGGTCGATTTAGGGGTAGGTATCCCTTGCTTTTATTTCACGATTTTGCGGTGTTTGGAATTTGGTGTCGCCAGAAGACGACCGAGCTAGGGCTCCGGCGTCGTTGACTCGCTCTGACCGGTGAAGGCTGGCGTGGCGCGAGGGAGTTCTCTGATTCGTCCATCTATGCGTCATGGGTCCTGTAACACCCCATCTAAATACCCCGAATATATTAATTAAATTAATAACTAAATCATCTTTAATCGTAGTTAACACGTATAATAAGGGATGTCACAATTAATAATTAAAACAAACTTCATTCAAAGAGCTATGCTAATCGAGGATCAACATCCAAATAAATTTTCAATCAATTTAAGACCATGTCTTACACAAATGAGAATATCATCAAAAACCGAATAATTCACTCAACATTATTCCCACAAAGTTTTAAATAAACAATAAACCAATGTCTAACCTCATCTAACGCTCCCCGTTGTTACAACCTAATCGTGAGCATGACACCGACACGCTGACTAAACGATAAGCTCTAGAGCCATCCTCACCGACTCCTCACCGCTAATTTAACTAAATGGTAAAGTAAGGTGAGACTTCTCATAATTAAAGCATATTATAAATCTTTCAATCAACAATATAATACAAGCATATTATTCCACCACTTAATACCAATCTAATCCAATACACAATCATAGTCATACAATTCATCATACATCATCAATCAACAATAAAGGCATTGCAACACCGAAGACATCCTAGCATGTTACAATCCTATGCAAACACTAATGCGCACTCAATGCATGCGGTACCGACTTCGACCAAGTCACCCAACACCGATCCATCATCATTCGGATAGCCCATCGATTCGTCCATAACCACTGGACACGAATCCCTTAACCACCCATCCTCACTGGTATCGGTTGTCGGCAATCCAAGTCAAATTCCGCACAATGGGAATTAATCACCAAAATAATGCATATGCACGCACATCAATAGCATGCAACATTAATCACCTATGTATACATTCATTTAACATAACCTGAATCACCAAAATCAACATGATACATCAACAATCATGCATACATCTAACATCAAGATAAACATGCAAAACAATCAATCAAGATATCCATACCAATCATGCATACATCAAACAATAGCATAACCATGCTATTTCACTTATACATTATCGATCCTCATCACTGTACATCACACACATACATCGTCATTATGTATTAGCTAATAATCATCATCTTTAGAAATTATACCCTTCCCAAAATAATTTCAAGTTTTCTAAAATATTTTCATTTCATAGGTAGAGCATTAAATTTAGAAAATAACGTCCAAACGTCAAAACGGACTTACGGTTTGAAAGTTATGAATTTTTGAAGTTTTGAAAATTGAAAATGCACGAACCCGTTCCTACCCTTAACGGAACCGTTCCTCAAAGTTGAAAATACCTCCCGATTTTGAATGGGGAACTGGTTCCACATACAGGAACTGTTCTACGTGTTAAAATGTCATTTTCTGCACTTTTGACAGCATCCTTCCATTTTCAATTAAACCCATTTTTACCCATACGAACTCCAACATGGGAAACACTAAAATACATCATTTGGCATCATCTATCTCATCAAACAACATATTTCCATCATCTATTTTCATCTACTGACACTCTAATCATATTCCATACATATTCTGACACAATCTGACACCTATAGGGACACATTCATGGAACCCTAGAATTTCACAATTTCAAATTCCTACATGCTATAACTCATATCATCAACATCAAACCTATAATAAGCCATAAATTGAAATCACCCTCACCGGTGGTTTCTTCAGATTCGACGCCCTAGGTCTTTTCCTTCTTCCTTCTCTTCTCACTTCTACGTAGCCTTGTTTTCTCCAAATGAATCTATTTTCCTTCTTTCCCTTATTTCATTCCTTTTATTCCTCTTATTTCCTTTTAATCATAAATAAATAAAATAATATCACTTTCTCCTCCAATTAATTCCATCATTAATCTTAATAATCCAACTTATTAAATAAATTATGTTCTCAATTAAATAATTAATTAAAATCATAAACATTTAATTATTGAATTATTTTGGGGTGTCACAGGTCCCACTTGTTGACTATGCTTTGAATTTCAGAAATCCAGGACACGTTTACATACATAATGCTATGTTTCTATTTTTCAAACACCAAACACGCGTTGGCTCAGTGGTAAATGCAAGCAGACTTGAGTTTTCATCCAAGGGTCTCCAGTTCGAATCCTGGCAACTTTTTTACTCTTTTGAAAAGCTAACATATTTTCTTATTTTATTAATATTTTTATCTAATTTAATTTATCTTCAATATTTTTTATCATGCATCTGAAAAACTAAAAAAATATTTCATTTTTGCATTATTATCAGACAAATACTTATTTAATTTTTAGCATTAAAATTATTATTTTTGCATGCATATTTAATTTAATTACTAATTAATCATTTAAATTACTTTTAATTGTTTTTAAATTACCAAATCGATTCCGAAAATTACCAAAAATTTATCTTATCATATTAATGTCATCACTAATCAAAAACTTTTTTTCCTCATTCAAAAATCATGCTTTTTACTAACATTTTCTTCTTATGCAATTTTCTCGTATTTCCGATTATGTATCTGTTCACAGGTTGTAGCGTTTCGGACGATTTTTCTTGCTTTTCTTTTCCAATTAAGTAACTGCCTATGGGATGTAATATTTTAATTAGGACTTTTATTTTCCGCATTCTTATTATGTAACTGCCCAAAAGCCATGTAATAGCGTAGGACTTTATCTTTCTGCACTTTACATTTCCGCAATTTACTTTCTGCACCCTATAAACTACTAGTAATTAGGCGTGTATGGCAAGATAAAATCGGACATAGATCACCCATAATGCCAAGATAAGATATCTGAATCAACACACTCTTTTCACACATGCACCCCTTAGGTAATTCTCTCTGGTTGCCTTTACGAACACAAATGGTCAAGTCCCTCGAACGTAGAGGTATCCTAGCACCGTTTCCTACAAACAAATCATCATAGTCCCTTTCGATACAAAGATCATAGACCCACGATGTGGCCTACGAAAACATGATCTCGTCCCTCGATTGTTGCCTACGAAAAGTGATGATCGTCCCTTCGAATGTGCTAGGATACTTCCTACAAGTTTCCTTCTATGACCATCCGATGTCCCTTCGAATGTCCCTATACATCCAACGAATGGGGTTACCTATCAACTAATGGTATGGATAGCACTATTCTAAAGGAACGTAAAACAACACGAAAATGACCAATTCTAAGTAGGTAATAAGACTTTTAGTTGCTTGCTCTATCAAAATACTTTTCACACCTCACACTTTTTGTCAAAGTTCAAACTCTTTTCAAAACGAAACATTTCCGAACACTTTGTATACATTCCTACATGAATCATTACAAAGTCAAAGCGAAATGCCTTTTCAAAACATTTTTGTCAAACACACAGAAAGCACATTTTGAAAATGATCTAAGAGCAACTAAGAGCCCGTAGGTAGCTACGGATGGAAAGGGGTGCTAATACCTTCCCTTTTCATAACCTTCTCCCTTACTCAGAATCTAACGAAGGTCTTTTCCTGTTCTTTTCACCTTCCCTTAATTAGATAAAAGAAAAGTCGGTGGCGACTCTTGCTATCCGCACAATTGCGATACAAAAATCGCAAAGTCAGTTCACTGTATTATAGAACATACGAAAGGCAATTTAAGACAAATTCATCACAATACCAGTAATTTGAGGAAGAAATTTACCTCGGATTTATCAAACTCAAAGAAACACGGAGAATGAGCGTCGTACGTCGAACTAGGCCGGGAAACGCTGCTAATTCAAAGAAAAGAAAACTTATATTATAAAAAATAGGATGAATGTACATGAATGAATGTAAGTGAAACTAACATGATATACCAAATTCAATGCAATCTATAAATCAACCGTAACAAAATCCGGGCAGCCATGAACAAACTTAGTAACACGGATTAAAGTTCTATTAATAAAAAAAAGGTTAAGTTCTCATGGTCCTTAGGCACACAACAAACTTTTCAACTATCAGACGAGCCTTGCATGTTGTCTTAGTTAGTGTCATAACATGATATTTACAAAAGTGTTTTTAAAAGTATTAAAAAAATTTAAATTCGTTTTTTTTTTTTAAATTGAAAGAATATTAATTTTTACATTCTAGAACCTAAATATACTAGTTAGATCATAAACTAATATAGAAGATAAAACAAATGGTGTGGTCCAGGTTCGAGGACATTACAAATATAATGATAATATTGAGATAACTATTTGTGCTACCGTATAGCCACAATATATAATCTAAAAAGAAAAAATTTGCACACCGAATTAATTTTCAAAAATTCGACTAATTTGAAATTTGCATGCTCAAAACAAAAATCATACAGGCTTAAAACTTATAGCTCCACTAATTCATACTAGGGAAGCCCAAGCATGGATGACAAATGACTATGAGGGCATTCGGGATAAGAAACTTAGTTAAGCATGTCGTATATGTGCTTCTATGTAAGAAGTTTCTACAATCAAAAAGTGAGTAATGGAAAACCTTATATAAGCTTGTAAATTGTAAAAAGTTGTTTATATAGACAATATGGAGTTACTATTACTCAGAAACATCATTACTGACAGAAGAACAAACAAAACGAAGTTGTTTAGGGAGGTAGGGGTGACTGCATTAATGCAAATGATAACTAGAGAATACAAACCAAGTAGTAGGACTCTCAATCTGAGGGCTATAACTTCAGAAAGCAATAGAGAACAGACATAACAGCAACGCATAACAATAACAACAACAATAACAACAAAAACAAAGAACAGACATAAACAGTGATATAGGCATTTGACTATAATCAAACTTCAACTTAAACAAAAATGAAAGTACCTTGAGAGGCAGAGAACGACCGTGAGAAGCAGAGAACCACCGTGAGGGGTAGAGAACGACTGTGAGAGGCAGAGAACCACCGTGAAGGAACGAACAGAACGACCATGAGAGGCCGAGAACCACCGTGAAGGAACGGACAGAACGACCGTGAAGGAATGGCTTGAAATGCAGGAACGATCGTGAAGATGAACGCAGCTGGTAGCAGGAAACAGTGAAACAAGAACGCAGAAAAGCAGCAAACGCAGGTAATGAACAATGAAATTGTATTTTAGGGTTTAATTTTTAATTATAAAATAATCTATGAAAGCGCTTTTAAAAGCGCTTTCATAAGCCCACATATAAGAGCGCTTTTTACTTCAAAAGCGCTTTCGTATCATAGCGTTTAACAGCGCTTTTAAAAGCGCTTTCTTAAGGCATCCTGTAAGAGCGCTTTTTTAAAAGCGCTTTCTAAGGCCACCTATAAGAGCGCTTTTCAAAAGCACTTTCGTAGGTTAGATATTTCTAATGCTAGCTGCGCTTTTTGAAAAGCGCTTTCTTTGGGAACCCTATGAAAGCGCTTTTTTAAGCGAATTTTTTTAAAGCCTATGAAAGCGCTTTCTATAAAAAGCGCTTTCGTAGAGGCGCTGCCAAAAATTATTTTTTTGTAGTGTAAAGGGGAGTCTAAGATTGTTTGGGTTAAGTGATATGGTATTTGTAAACCTAATACCATGGGAGATTTAGGGATTCAAGATCTTCGTTGCGTCAATTTGGCCAATTTCTTGAGTGGGGTGGAGACTTGTTTCTAAAATTAATGGCCTTTGGTGTGATATCTTATCTACCAGGAATGGACCATATGTGTTCACTACCTTCTTAGGGGTAGACTTCTTGGCTTCTTCTCTACTTCATCTTGGTGGGAAGGAGTATCCCTTTTGTGTTTGAGAGAAGTGGAAGCTCTTAGCTAGTTTGTGGCTAGTCTCAATAAGTAGATTTAGGGATCCAAACATCCTTCTCTTGGTCGGCAACTCCCGTGATATCTCTCGTGTTTTCTAGGTCTTTAGTATCTATGACCAACAAGATTTGACTATGATTCAAGTTGGAATTTATGGGGGTATTGAATTGGGATCCAAAGTGGAAAAAACTCCTCTTTGTTTATCGGTGGTGATGCATCATAACATCCTTCATGATGTGAACCTATCCCTTGTTCATGATAGATAGGTCTTGAGTCACCCAATAATGGTGTTTTTCTATAGCTTCAACTTACTCTTGTCTCCTCTAGAGTAATATATTTAGGTTTTTATCAACTGCCGTGGAAAATCATGTTCTTTATCTTATTATAGTTATTCTATTTAGGTGTAGGATTTTGGTAGTTCTTGAGAAAGTCCTATGTTTGTTGTTTGATTTGAATGCAAAAATGGTTTCTCATTTATTTGTTGTTAAAAGTAATTCATACTCAGAGACAGTGTTCTGACTCCAAAGTAGAAGTTTTTGAGGTTGTTGATCCAGAAATGTGTTTAACTTCTAGGTTTTGGTTTGTTTTGTTAGCTTATTTTAGTTGTTCCTACGTGGCATAGTTTTCTTATGTGTCATGTTGATTTTGGTATATTCAAATACCTTGGTGTAACTAGTTTTAATTAATGCAGAAAAGAGTTTCTCTCCAAAAGTTTGTTACATACGTTTTCTCTCCTTTCTCTTTCTCTCACTTCTTCCCTATTCATCTTCATCTTCGACCTTGTGCTCCTACAATTGGTATCTAGAGCTCCAATTTGATTCATATGAAAACACGAGTGTACGTAAGACGTATGTGACTGATTTCATTTCTCTTGAATTCACGATTGGAATCGTAACAAGATTTCATTTCTTGATTTTGCGGGATCAAGAAACATAATTATTTTGGTGAGATCTGAGATGTGATTGAGTTTCAATGCATAAGAACAAAGATGAACGACAGAAATAGCTTGAATGCAAAGCTATCGGTGTTTGATGGAAATAATTGGAATTAGTGGATGATTTAGATGCGTGAGTTGTTAGGTGATCAAGATGTTCTTGATCTCATCACTGAAGATTACATTCTAGTTGCAACAGATGCGACATAGGAACATAGATTGACACAGAGAGATACAAGAAATAAAGATCAGAAAGTGTTGTTCTACATCTATCAGTGTGTGGATGCAAACATGTTTGAGAAAATTGATGATTCAATGACAAAGAAGGCTGCGTGGGATATACTGACAAGATTCTACAAAAACAATGCATTAGTGAAGAATGTGAAGCTTCAGTCTCTATGTAAGCAGTATGAGAATATCAACATGAAGAACAAATAGAAGGTATTAGATTACATCTCTAGATTGATTTTAATCACAAATGAGAAGAAATCTTGTTGATAAACTCTTTCTGGAAAAGTAATCATTGAGAAGGTATTAAGATCTCTTACTCCTTAATTTGATTATATTGTTGTACTGAAATTCTGTTATCAGATACGAGATGTCGAAGGTAATGTCACGACACTTATATCTGTTTTAAATTCAGCTAACATAACAAAGTTATAAAGTGCAGAAGACAATAAAAACACAGAGAGTTGTTAACCCAGTTCGGTTTTAACCAACCTACGTTTGGCGGCTTCCAAGCTATGGGTGAAGTTCACTATCATCAGTATTAATTCAGAGCTAAACCTCCATGTTTACACTCCTCAATTAATCCCTACCCAATGAACCTTCTACCTAATATACCTCACTTAGATATGAGAACCTCTGCTCACTCCCTAAGTCACACACGGTGACACTCAACAAAAACAAAACTGAAGACACTCTTCAAAGACACACAATCTCACTCATTTCAAAGCTTATGGTGATTGACAACTTACAACTCAAACAAAACATCCTACTCAAGTATGAATATAGGAGAGGCTTACAGTGAAAAATAAACAGCCAAAATAATGAACAACCAACAAAATAAAATCTAAGTTTCTAAATCTAGAACGACCAAACTGCAGAACAGGGTTTGCACCCTTTAAATAGAGTAACAACTACTAGGGTTGCTTTACTCACAAGTCTTAAGAGCTTCCTCTATTTTGTCCATGAAAGCAGGACATAAAATCTCCAAGTCTATTGTTGAAGTCATTCTCAAGCTTCCTTAATCGAAGCATACAAATAACAAACAAACTGACTTCCTAAAAATTCTGAACTTAAACCAATTCTGTTAGTTTCACATGTCAGGACATATGGTGTGACATCTTCTACTTCAGTAAACTTCTTGGCATTTTCTGAGCAGAATGTTTTACCAAAATTAATGTCAATCAATAGAACTAACAAACTCCCTCTTTGGCAAATTTTGGCTAAAACATTACTTGGGGTACAAGCAATACAAATATTGCAGCATCACAATTAACATAGGAATTTAAGCACACATATCAGTGCAGCATAGTAAAATCAACATCACACACATATAACAGAGATAAAAGCAGAAAAAGAAAAATAGATGTTCAAACATCAGTTAGAACATTCACAAATGCAGCATTTTACTCCCCCTGCACACAACACACACATATGCATAATTGACAAATCCTTGCTCCCCCTGCACAACAGCTTCTTCTCTTGTGGAAACACACAATATCATCAGAGATACACATGAAGCACATACACAAACAATGAACAATTAATACATTGTAACAGCTCTCCCTCAGCTCAATCATCACATTGGCTGCACATATTTGGAATCACAATTAACACACACACATTGTTCACAACTACAATTATTCACAACTATTCCCCCTCAACACAATCCAGAATCACTCACATTCATACTTACTCACTCTCCCCCTTTTTACCCATAATTGGACAAACTACTAATAAGCTCATAGAGAATGAAAAAAAAAATAGATTCAACTAATTCACTAATATCTAGAGTTAGGTACAACCCCAAAAAAAGTTATGCACTTAAGTGCCAAAATTACAAATAAATAAAATTCAACATTGTTCAAATGGAAACACAAATCACTGGCTTCAAGCATATTCAGTGTTTTGCAGAACTTGCATACACTCCACTTCCTTCATTTCCTGAGCCAGCTTTAGAAGAGCCTTGAGTTGCAAAGCTGTTTGCTTCTTCTTCTGGTACCTCTTCTGCAACACTTGCAGCAACATTCTTTTCAGAGCTAGGACGGTCTCTTCAAGTTTCAACTTCCTTGCTGACCTAATGCGTATGACTTCATCCAATTATTTGCAGGTTTTAGTAAGTTCAGCAATCAAATCCCATTTATTAGCAGTTTCTGTTCAACACCTGTAGATGTTAAGACAATGTCTGGGACATGTGCTCCTACAAACAACTTCTGATGTAGGGACAAAGGGGTCTCTCTTTTACATGCAGTGGGATGCTTTGTGGCACATGTATCAGCATGCTTTATAGTCTGATCAAAAATATAAGAACCATAATCAAATGGTGTCTTCATGCCAACCGTATAAATAAATTTTCCCAATCCTACTGAGATTGTTGAAGTGTGGTTTGTTGGCACCCAGTTGGCTGCTCCAATTCTATGCAGAATTGCATACTTCACACTTATTTTTCCAGCAGATAGTTTTCCTTTCATAGGCCAAGTTCTGACTTAATTTGCAGTGATAGTCTTGCATACTTGATCATCAGTGACTTTAATTTCACATTCTTCCTTCTCACTCCTTCCAAGATATGTATTGATGATAGAATGTGAGAAATGGACACACTTTCCTCTTACATAGACCTTATGAAACTCTTTACTTCTTTTGTCATCACAATCTTTTGGAATATTAACTATGAATTCCTTGACTAGGATTTCATAGCACTTTGGAAGTTTTGTCATAGTCTTCATCATCCCAGCTTCAAAGATTAAGTTGATGACTTCCTTGCATGCCAAGGCTTTGTTTCCCAGTTCTATCTCCAATGCCAGACTCCTCTAGTAGATGTACTTCCATCTTGCAGCAAACTTGATGGAATGGAATGAAATGTTATCAGTTGGAGCATCAGGTACATTATCAGTGGACCTATATACTATGGACTTCTTTCCAGGTGTGATGTATGGGAAATCATTTTCAACATCATAGTCAGAATCAGATTCAGATATGATTTTCCTCTTGATGGGTTGTGGAGTAGATTTGCTCCACCCTTTTGGAGGTCCATACATGATCTTATTCTTGATAGGTTTGGATGAAGTGCTTGAATCAATATCCTTTCCCTTTCTTGTTTTTCAATCTCTTAGCAATCCCAAGGTTCTCATTGATGATCAACTCATTATCAGATAGAGTGTCTACATCTACAACTGCCTCAACAACATTTTTCTCAGTCTGTTTTCTAGTTGAATTAGCCTATTTATCTTGAGGGATTCTTTTCAAGGGTGATGTTCCAACATCAGTCGTGACTTCATCAATAATTGTTTCTTTTTCAAGATTCTTTATAGGGGTCTCTTCGTCCCTCATGGATGGTTCAGTATGCTCTTTTGGGGAAACTTCACCAGGAATTTGGGCAAGAGGGGTTGTGATCCCTTCAACAAGTAACCATACACTTAGGGTCTTAGCAACTAGTCTCCTTATGACTTTGTCTACATTTACTGTATCTTGATCAGCTTCAACATAAATAGGTTCAGGGACATTACCTTCAATTACAATAGGTGTTTCTCTTGGTCGTCTTGCATGGCGAGTGTGAAGCTTTTTAGGTCTTGCATCTGGGCATGAAATCATTGAGAGAGGAACAATGTTTAGGGCTTCTTGAGTTGGTACACTTTGTAACACCCCAATATTTTCAATTATTAAATAATTTGAATTTGAATTAATTATTTAATTAAAATTTGAATTATTGGTATTTTTGGAATTATTGGAAATAATTAAATAAAGAAAAAGAAATTGGACTTGTGGTGTGGTGAGTAGGAGTGAGGGTTGTGTGAAGTAAAAACCTCTAACCCTATTTTTATTGTTATTATTATAATAAAAAGGAAAATAAGAAGGAAAGAGTTAGAAATCCAAAAGTGAGAAGAATAGATCGTACGTGAGAAGAGAAGAGGCAAAAAGAAAGAGGAACACCCAAAGCTCTAGGAAGTCAAGAATTTGGCTAAGGTAAGGGGTGATTTTCTCTTATTATTATGCCTTATTGATTTTGGGAATGATAGAATTGATTGAGTAGTTAGGAATCCCAATTTAGGATTTTCTAGGTTTATGAGTTTTGACCCTAGAATGCCTAATTGTGTGAAATTGAGTCAATTACATGTTATATGGTTGTTATGTGTTGTCGATTCATGTTGTTTTTGCACTATGATGTTGTTTGATGATGTATGTTGGAGTTAATTGTGGTTTGGTTCGTATTGGAATGAATGGTGTTGAGTGGGAAATCATGAATGCTATCAAAATTGCATTTTCTACTACAGGAGTTACAGGAACCGGTTACCCTCTGGGAGGAACCGGTTTCCTCATACAAATTCCAGCAAAATGATTTTTCTGAGTCGTGGGAACCGATTACCTTGTGGGGGGAACCGGGTTCCTAGTACATTTTCCAGAAAACTACTTTTTATAAAACGTGGGAACCGATTATCTTCTAGGAGGAACCGGGTTCCCCATACATTTTCCAGAACATATTTTCACTATGATAGTGGGAACCGGTTACTCCCCTGGAGGAACTAATTACCACTATTACTTTTTGAAAAATATTAAACTTTGAAAATTCATAACTTTTGAACCGTAAGTCCTTCTTAATCGCCGTTTTGGACATTATTCCTTAAATTAAATATTCTATTTTAGGAAATAAAGAAAATAATGGTAACTTGGTTTTATTTTGGAAAGTGTTGGTTTTCCGACTTTGTGGTTATTCGTACCTTGCATACTTGGTGGGTAGGCAATGGTGTGTGGTTTTGTGATGATGTATGTGTGTATAATGATGACTATATGTGTATGTTGGTGATAGCATTACTAATTTATGAGTAAGTATAGTGTATGTTGGTGATAGCATTACTAATTGATGAGTAAGTGCTTGCATGTTTATGTTATTGGTGATGTTCATGAAAGTTTATTGATATCATGTTTTGGTTGATGATGTTGTATGCCTGATGGTGTGCATGTTTATGTTGTTTAATGATGTTCATGATAAATGATGGTTATCATATTTTTGTGATGATGTTGTAGTAATTGCTTGTGCATGTTTATGCTGTTTGATGATGTTCATGATAAATGATAGTTATCATGTTTTGGATCGATGATGGTTTATGATGTATGATGTTATTATAACCTTTGTTGAATGTTGCATGCTTTTATGATGTGCATGCATATACATTTGGAGGTAGCTAATTCCCATTGTTTGGAATTAGTGAGTTGGTCAATAACCATTATCGAGTTAGAATGGGCGGTGAGGCATATCTGTGTCCGAGTTGGAATGGAGCAGATGTTGATACTGGGTCTGAGTTGGAATGGAACAGTATGGTGAATTTAGTTCACTTTTGATACCACATGCATAGAGCCTTGCATTGCATTTGTAGGGATTATAACATGTTAGGATGAATTCCAGTGTTATAATTTGGTTGTTGTGTGTGATGTATGTTTATGACTTGTGTTGTTGAATGGATGAATAGATCTGATTATGCTGAATAGGATGGAATAATAGCTCATGAAATTCTCTTGTTTTATGAATTTATAATTCATTTTAATTATGATGAAGTCTCACCCTTACTTTGATGATTTCAGATTGAAGCTTTAGCGACTTAGGAGTTGGTAAGGATGGCTCGTAGAATTGTGCTTTTTATATTATATAGCGTGTCGGTGTCATGCTCGGTCTTGTTGGAACGTTTAGGTTAGAGTTATCATTAAACTCTGTTGTTTTAATTAACGTTTTTTTTGGATAATTGTTGTATGGCATTGACCTTATGGATGACATTTTAATGGTTTTGAATTATCCAAGTTTAAATAATTTCTGATGTGTTAAACATGTACTTCTTTTCATGACATTGTGTTCCTATGATAGCATGACATTGTGTTTGAAATCTTATTTTTAATTAATTGTGACGCCCTTTAATGCATGTTAACTCTGAAATATTTTATAAATCGCAGGGATATTTAGAAGGGTGTTACACACTTTCGTTGATGTTGCTTGGTCCTGATGTAGTATGTTGAGACATCTTGATGGTGGAGTGCTGAAAGTTGATTTTCTGAAGGTTGAAGATGAAGATTTTGTGGTTTTTAGGACTTGTATAGTGAGTGGGGAAACTGTGAAATATTTGAACATGGGGTGGGCCTTTTATATCTTGCGCCTTATGTATCAATATCGTTAAATCATATTTTGAAAATTTAAGCCCCTTAGTGACGCTCCCACACGCTTTTAATTGCTATAACTTCTTTAGCATACACACTCCTCGCTTTCTACTTGTAGTTTCATATACATCCCATCCTCTTGAATAACAATTGACCAACTTTAATTCAGATATTTTCTGGGTCAGATTCATAGTTCTTCTTTCACCAGACTGATCATTAACTCTAGCAGAGTTAACTAGTGTTATGACATTCTTTAGGACATTAGAATCAGTTGACCATAGACTTGTCTTGTCCTTCTGGGAACTCCTCCCTACAACTTGTTTGACCTCCACACATGTGGTATGACTTTCATCTAGAGGGACCGTTAAATAACAGTTATCCTTGTTTCTTATTTCCTTCATAGTAACTTCACATTTCTTGTTTGTAATGATACATTCAATTTTTGTGAACTTCACATTGAATCCTTGATCACATAATTGGCTTATGCTTATTAGGTTGGAAGTCAACCCTTTAACAAATAATACACCTTCAATGTTAGGAAACTTTGTATTGTGTATCTTCCTTATTCCCTTGATTTCACCCTTCATTTTATCTCCAAAGTTGACATAACCAGTTGGATGATCTTGATAATTGACTAGCAAGTTTTGGTCTCCGGTCATATGCCTTGAGAATCCATTGTCAACATACCAGTCATCTGTGGTCTTCACTGTTGGTTACGTGTGATCCAAGAAACATGAGATATTAGCTTTGGGAGTCCACTATGTCCTTGGGCTATCCTGGGTCACGTATGATTGGTGTGTAGGGTTGGAGTAACTATACAGCTTGAAACAAAATGGATTTATGCGACCATATCTTCCACAGTAATGACATCTCTAGTGTCGAGGTCTTTTGTTAGGTTGTCTGTAGTTGTTTCTCCTGTGATGTTGAAACATTTGATTCAACATCTTTGATTCAGCCTGAATTTGAGCAGATTTTGTAGAAGACTCCTTTGTACCATTGTGTCCCAGAACACTCATGTCTCTTGCTACTCTTCCAGGTTGAAGTATCTTATCCAGTGTCTCAGATCTAGTGTTTAGCATCTTGACAGATTTGGTCATTTTATCAAGGTCAGACTTTAGCATAGTTACTTCACTTTCTAGCTTCTTAATCATCTCTAGATGCTCCTTCTTTATTTCTTGCAATTTTATTATGAGCTTCTTCTGCTTCTCATTTTCTTGGCATACTTCAACACTTTTGAGGCATAGTTCTTTGTATGTAGCATCCAGTTCCTCAAAGGTCAATTATTCATCACTTGAGTCTCCATCAGAAATATATGTACCAGTTAGAGCTATTGCATGTTTAGCTGATTTCTCTTCCACCTATTTTTTAGAGTCCTCATCTGACCATAGTACATTCAATCCTTTTCCTTTCCTTTTAAGAAAATTTGGACATTCATATTTGATGTGACCAAAGCCTTCACATTCATAACACCTTAGCTCTCTCTCTCTTGAGGAGGTCTGTCCTCAGCTTTTTCTTTCTTCCCAGAGTTATTTGTTCTGCTGATGTTGTATGGGATGTTCCTGACATTTGGTCTTTAGCTTCCCTCCATTCTTTTCATTACTCTGTTGAATTGTCTTCCAAGAAGGACTATGGTGTTTGAAAGTCCTTCCTCAGTGTCCATATTATATTCCTCACCTTTCTCTTCAGTTTTGGACTTGAATGCTATGCTTTTAAGCTTCTTCTCAGACCTCTCATTAATACCCAACTCAAATGTTTGGAGAGAACCAACTAGTTCATCCATTTTCATGTTGTTGATTTCTTGAGCTTCTTCAATGGCTGTGACTTTCATATTAAATATCTTAGGTATATATCTGAGCATCTTCCTCACCAACTTCTCTTCTGGTATCTTTTCACCCAAGGTATTGCATGCATTTGCTACTTCAAGAATGTTCATGTGAAAATCTTGAATGCTCTCTTCTTCTTTCATCCTTAGGTTCTCAAATTTAGTAGTGAGAAGTTGTAGCCTTGATATCTTAACTTTTGAGGTGCCTTCATGAGTAGTTCTGAGTATTTCCCATGCATCTTTGGCTACTTCACACGTATTGATTAATCTGAAGATGTTTCTGTCCACTCTATTGAATATAGCATTGAGGGATTTTGAGTTTCCAAGTGCTAGTTCATCATCTTCCTTTGACCAGTCTTCTTCAGGCTTCAGCTCACTAGTAGGTTGATTATCAGCTCCAATAATAACAAGATGTGTCCATCCATTCAGAATAGCTTTCCAAGCCCTGTTGTCCAAGGATTTTACGCATGCTTCCATACAAGGCTTCCATAGGTCATAGTTAGAACCATCTAGAATGGGTGGTCTATACATAAATATTGCATCCTTCTCCATGTTACCAAAAATTATCTTCCCTAGATCTCACCCAGAGACGGAGTAGGATGCTTGCTCTGATACCAAATAAAACTATAATATCAGATAGGAGATGTCGAAGGTAATGTCACGACACTTATATCTGTTTTAAATGCAGCTAAGAGAGCAGAGTTATAAAGTGCAGAAAATAATAAAAACCTAGAAAGTTGTTAACCTAGTTCGGTTCTAACCAACCTACATTTGGGGGCTTCCAAGCCAGGGATGAAGTTCACTATCAGCAGTATTAATTTAGAGCTAAACCTCCCTGTTTACACTCTTCACTTAATACCTACCCAATGAACCTTCTACCTAAGATACCTCACTTAGATATGAGAACCTCTGCTCACTCCCTAAGTCACACACGGTTACACTAAACAAAAACAAAACTGAAGACACTCTTCAAAGACACACAACCACACTCGCTTCAAATCTTATGGTGATTGACAACTTAAAACTCAAACAAAACGTCCAACTCAAGTATGAATACAAGAGAGGCTCACAATGAACAATGAACAACCAAAATAATGAACAACCAACAAAATAAAATCTAAGTTTCTAAATCTGGAACGGAAAAACTGCAAAACAGGGTTTGCAACCTTTAAATAGAGTAACAGTTACTAGGGTTGCTTTACTCACAAGTCTTCAGTGCTTCCTCTCTTTTCTCCATGAAAGCAGGACATAAAATCTCCAAGTATATTGTTGAAGTCGTTCTCAAGCTTCCTTAATCAAAGCATACAAATAACAAACAAACTGACTTCCTAAAAATTTTGAACTTAAACCAATTCTGTCAATTTCATATGCCAAGACATCTGCTGTGACATCTGCTACTTCAGTAAACTTCATGGCATTTTTAGAATGTTTTACTAAAATTGCTGCCAATCAATAGAACTAACATGTGCCAATTGAAAATTATAAGAGTTTGAGAACCATGAGAATATAAGAGCTTCAAAGTAGTCTAGAGGCACAAGAGTTACATCTGACTGAGAGAACCTTTGAAAGAGAGGTAAAGTAAGCTCTGAAAGCTTCTTTTGTCAAGAAGGACCAGAAGTAGTCTTGGTAAGAAGCCAAGAAAATACATAGTGGTTCTAATAAGTCAGAAGCCTCCAAATATGATGAGAGAAAACATCAGAAGGGAAAGGAGAATCCTGATAAGAGAAAGGTTCAATATGTAGAAGCAAAAACTTTGAGCCTAAGCCATTGAATAGAATCATCTAATAAAAATAACAATGAAGTCGCCACCACACTTTCATTTTATCCAAAGCACTAGGAAAAGGAGCGAATAAAATCCTAAAGAAAATGAGATCAAGGTACGGGGGTTGGCTATGCAAAGGGAAGGTATTAGGTACCCTAAACATCTACGGTACTCCACAGGAACCTCTTTGAAAATTTGTTTATGTGCTATAAAAGATGTACAAAATAGATTGTGGATGTGAGAAAAGAAGTATTTTTTACAATTTTTATTTGATATAACTTCCAATGAGTTCCAGGCCTACATGCCAACAATGTGCAATGTTGAAAACAAAACACATGTAGTTCGGGTAAAAATGACCGAAATTGGTGTGTTGGTTGATTTTAAAAAAAAGAATAAACGTTATCATCATATCCGAGTGGTGAACATACTTACTACCCACAATTATGAGAAATGAGCATTTCATCAACTCAAAGTGGAGAATTTAAGCTCGGATTTTCATCAACAAGACTCCTCAACACAAAGTGGAAATTGTCTCTCTTTACTATATATTGTAGAATTATAACAATTCACATCACTACAAAGAATCGACAAGAGTCCAATCTTTTAAGAAAAAGATTTTGAGAAGAAAGCCACAAAGGGCTCAAAAAAATTTGAGTGAGGTTAATTTGTTTTTAAGTCTTTTGAAAAAGGGTCAAAGTACTAGTAAATGGATTAAAAATTTATTAAGAAAAAAGAAGTTTGAAAGATGAATGGATCTAAGTCCGAGTTTTTTATGAAAGTGGTTCGAGTTTAGAAAACAAGAATCCTTTGGAAAAAGGGAGAAGATTTTGAAAATTAAAGAATATGGGAGGAGATGAAGAGGCTAACCTATGTACAAAAAGCAAAAGGTAAGGGTGAAGAAAGATCTAACCGGATATGAAACTTAGTACTTGACATCAAAAAGCCAGTACAATATTCCTTCCTTTGGATTATCACACAAGCAATTAATTGGACAAAAATACCAAGCCTCAAATAAACCAATGCCTCAGATGAAACTCATGTCTTAAAAAAAACGGGCAGCATAACAATTGTATTTAGGAGAAACCCACTCATATTCGAGTACAAACGGAATAAGTGGCATATAGAAAAAATAGCCCAAGCACAGACAGAAAAACAACAAGATCCCAGGGTCTCCAAGCTAAGGTTGAGGTCCTAATCCTAAGTCCAAAGCCAAACTCCGAGCATAGGGATAGTAACGAAGTCCAAGAACAAACAATTAAGAATTTTTTAGTGTTTAAGTTGGATTATTAAGTGTTTTCAAAAAGGGAAAATAAATCTCAAGTGAGAAAATTCAAAATGACAAGAAAGTAAAATGCTCAAGTGAGCAAAGAAAAAATGACATAAAATTTAAATGCTAAAATAAAATGCAGAAAAGTAAAGGGCATAAAATAAAAGCGGAAATTAAAACATAAAATAAAGTTAATTGTTAGTAATTAGTCGTTAGTTGGATGGTCATCTTGAAGCTTGCACATGAAGACTTGCCGAAAGCTTGATAGAATCATAGTGACCACAAGAAAAGTTTCAATTGCTTTTTGTGAAGTATATCATCTATTTTGGAACAAACAAAGATCTCAACACTTGATCAAAGATGGTTGAGAGTTTCAATTGGACAAAGTTAGTGAAGAATTTTCATAAGCTTGATTAAAAAATCATAGCGACTACACGACAAGTATCATAAGTGTTGAACCAAAATTAAAACTCAAGCAATCTTTTGGGAATTTTGCAAAACATAAAGTTTATGCCACCAATTTATCAGTTTCCGATTGGGGAAAAAACTAAAAGAATGGGATAAGATGAAGAGGGAGGGGATATGTCACAAAAACATCCATGGGTCAGATGAATTCATCTGGTCTAACTTTGTCAAATAAATTAACCATCTTGGTGGATTTGGTCTTGAGACCTATCAACACCCAAGTTCCATTGATGTTGAGGAAATTTATGACTCCAAATAAATCCAAAATCAGAAAGGAATATTTAATAATAAAATAGTAATTAAAATAGTTTGAATAATAGATTATTTAATTGGATTTTATTGATGAAATACATAATGGTATCCATGCATCAAAATAAAATTCCAAGAAAAATGTCCAAGGTCAAACAAAGGTCAACAAGTGTTGACAAAATTTTCTAGAATTTTAAAAAGCCAAAAACTATTTTAAAAAAAATAAAAGAAAAAGGTAAAATAAACCAAAAATTGGCAAAAATAGTAAAATCAGAAGAAAAAAAGTAAGGTCACCAATATTTGTCAAATGACCATCGGATCTTTCCATAATTTTCTCAGAATTTTAAAAATGTTAAAAAGTGTTATTAAACATATAAATAATTCAATTAAAGGAGGAAAATCATAAAAAATATCAAATCTAAAAATAAAATTATGGAAAACTAAAAATCATAAAGAAAATATTTGAAGAAAAAAATTGTATTTTTATTTATAATTTTTGAGCCAGAAATGAATTTTCTATGATTTTTAAAGTTTAAAACAAATAAAATACAAAATCGAAAAAATAAAATAAAAGCAAAAAAATATGGACCATTAGATCACAGTCAAAACGCGTTAGTAAGTAGATCCAAAGGATCACATGCGTTGTGCTTGGTATGGACCTCCTTGGTTTTCACACCGGATTAGGTTTTAAAAAAATAAAATAAGAAAATATGTGGCGTGTTGGATCGATGCTGACTCACTTAAGTAATCAGATCCAAGGGCTCAGGAAATGCTCTTATGGTAAAGCAAACACATCCGATAAAATTCAAAAAATTACATGGATCATTGTCATTGGTTGAAGACGGACATGTCATCATCTTCAACCTCCAGCCTCTCCAAAATCGGAGGTTTACAAACAGTAAAATCTATTCCTCAGACCGGTACCATTAGATTTGTCTCTTCATGACAATTGTAATGGTAGCCTCGCGAAAAAATTATTTAAAACGAGTGAGACTTGGTTTGGAAAAAACTCAAATAATAACAAGCACTTGTTTTCAGAAAATCAGGTTCAATTCTCAACAAAAATAGAAATGGTGAAGACCACGAGGATCAGGGAGATGAGGAGAATAAGTTAGTGTTTTGTTTGGGAATATTTAGTTAGGAATTCTACCTGAACAAATTTCACTTTCTGAGCTCTGAAGCTTGACTTAAGTAGCACGATTCGTGGCACAATTCTTCTTGCTGAGCGTGTGGTTAGCTTCAGAGAAGTTCAATGAAGAAGGATGAGCAAAGAATTTGGAACTGGGAATGCTTTAAGCAAGGATTCGAAGTTGTAGAAATTTGAGTTATGGAGAGATTTTGGAAGCAATTTTTTGGCTATCAAAGCTTGAGAAAAATAGTGGGATAGGTCCCTGTATTTATAGGGAAGAAAATGGAATCAGAATGGAGGGTGAATGATGCAATTTGGAGCGAAATCGTGCACACCTGCATCATGAGCAAAGTGTGACTTGCAAGTTGTCAAAACTCAACCAAATCATTCATTTTGATGTGGTAATTATTTCAGGGAAGTTCTAAACATGATTAGTCACGAAAGCAAGGCTTAAGTTGGCTTAAAAAACAAATTATAGCGCAAATGCACAAACTGGTGAGGAGATCGAAAGAGGTTTTGGCATAATCTTTGCATTGAGTCCAAATCAAATTCACTGGTGCATTTTCTAATTTTTCTTGAGACAAATGAAGTCCTCAAAGAGTAGAACACAAGGCAAAAATAATCACTTCCAACGGATGCTTGAGCTCAGAGATATAGTGTTTAGGATTTGAGAAAAACACTGAAAATTAGGCCAGGCCTTGGTCAAGCTTTCCATGCCTTCTAAAAGTGTCTTATAATGTTTTGCCTTCAAACATGGTCTTCCACTCAAAATTTGCTCTTGATCAACAAATATGGTATGAAGTAGACCTCTTGAATGGCATTTTTCAAAAAGAACCACCCAAAATCTCCAAAAATTGAGAAAGTTATGTTCTTGTGAAGTTGATGAAAAATTATGAAATGACCTATAATCTTTTGATCTCTTCAAGCAATCTCCAAACCCTTTCAAGTCTTGAGAATTAAATGGATACAAATTTCACATCATCAAGATTATTGTGCAAAAATAATGAACTAAAGGTGATAAATGATGATCAAGTTATGATCTCTTGAAGTTGATGATAAAAAATGAAGAAATTCACCAAGGACTTGTAGTCTTTTGACTTTCCAAGTATTTTTCAAAGCACTTTCTATTCTTGCTAATTTTACTAAGTTGTATTAAACATCCATAGGTTCATACTGGAAAAAACAATGAGCTCAATGAGACAAGGGATGACCAAGTTATGATCCTTTGAAGTCATGCAAGAGAGATGAAGTATCAATCTAGAGAGCTTGCACACAACTTCTAATCAAACAAAATCCTTGAAATAATGAAGATAATTGTTATATATCTTTTTAAGAGGCTCATGGATTTGGAATCACTCACAGATATCATGAATTAACCAAGATATAGTCCTCGGAGATCCAAAACCCTAATTCCAAGAGCATTGGCTATGACATGGAGAATTCTTTCAAATTTGATGATCTCTCTTACAAATGGAGCATATCCATATGATGGGAGATTTTTGTAGATGATAATAGGAGTCCATAATGAGAACAAACACTTTAAGCCGTTGAGAATTGATGAGACATGCTTTTGTGATCCAAAGCATCAAATTAGGTCAAGCATTTGGAAAAAAACTTAGCATCCTTGGGATTCCTTTTGCAAAGTAGGACGTGATGATCTCCATTTGGTCTTGGCAATGATGATAACTTGATGTACACCACATGATAGAGCTTGATAATTTTTAAGACTTGGGGAGATAAGGCATGGAAATAAACACATGAACCTATAGACATCTTAAGGAAGAGCTTTTGTATCATCCTCCTACCACACAACATATAAAGAACAAATAATATACATATCTTATGGTTAGCCAAGTATCAAATTCCCTACACCAAAATGTACACAACAAGGTGCTTGGTGATCCCTTCAAAGGCAAACTCAAAGATAAGAGAGATAAAGAGACCTAATTTGTGATCTTTGTGGAATGCAATGGTATGAGATGATAACAAATCTTAGGGGGGAAATTGGGGTACAACAGTTGCCGCTATTTAAGTGTCTTATATCCGGAGATGAGAAGGAAATCTTCACCTCGACGGGATAGAAGATACTTAAATATAACATAAGCCCTATTTGTGGCCCTAAGATACTATGCAATACATAATGGTTATGCAATGCAACAAAATGAGCTTCACGGGGAATACAGAACACCATTGGGGAATGGGAACTCAACTTTACTAGGGTAAAGCCCAAAGAAGAGACAGAACAACATCGACTCAATACATGAGGAGAAAGAAAAGTAAATAATAGTAACGATCCATAGATAGACGACAAACTATCTCCTCAGAGAGGAGTTAGAAAAAACAAGAGAATTATGCTGACTTTCTAGAGATGATAAACTATCAATCCAAATAAAACACCAACAAATGTTTCCAACCAAAAAACGGTAAGAAAACAACATCGATAATTTAAGTTTCCCAAGAGTTCTGGCGTTTCACCAATGTGATAACTGGTTTTTTTCAAAATTGGTTATTTTAAAAACAACGAAGTCGCCACCTAATTTTATTTTTTCCAAAGGAACGGGAAAATATAGATAAAACTCGCGAAGAAGGACAAGATGGTCTACGAGACCAAAAGATATGTATTCGGGAGTCGGTTATACTCGGGGAAGGTATTAGCACCCCTCACATCCATCGTACTCGATGAGAACCATTTAGTGCGTGTGTGTTTAAGTGTGTTCATTAAATTTTCTAACTTCTAAGTTTAAGAAAGGAGAAAGAAGAAGGGTCTTTATTTATGGGTTTTTGAACTCGCCAAAGACATCACATCTTGTTCCTACGTACTCCCTCATGCAATGGGAAAGTCATAGTTCTGTAGTTCCTCTTAAAAATAGTTTGGCTGGTTGTGTTGATTTTAGAATAAAAGTTTTTGATGATCGTATATGAGCGAAAAAGAGTTGAGTGAGTTGAATTGATTTTAAATGGGTGAAAAGTACTGAACAATAGGACTAGCATCCTACGATTCAAATACTAGAAACTAGAGGAGCATTGAGGCTCAACGAGTCGTCTATCATCCCAAAATGTTTTCTTATGAAAAAGTGAAGTGAAACAAGGTTCACGTTATTAAGTTTGAGTCTTTAAACAATTGTCTAGGGACAACGATTTAAATACTCGAAGTTCATTTTTTGCACAAGTTTTTAAAAAATTGGTCTATCAACCAACGATTTTAATACTCGGAATTTATTATGAAAAAGAGTTTTGAAAAGTCACTCAATGTTGGCTCGAGGTTTGCAACTTTTGATTATGAAAGTCTTCTAGCGTTTGGTTTATGAGAAGGTGAGAAATGGAATCGGGTCATGATTAACCAAATATATGGACTTGATTAATCTCGTGAGGATAAGTGCTCCTACCCTAACCATGAAACCCTTATTCATAGACAATTGGTGTATGAACCAAAATTTATTCGGGTTATGATTAATCGATGTAAACTAGGGCTCCGATTAACCTTGTGAGAGTGGTCATGCCCATTCTCAACTATTGAACCCTTTGGGAAGTTTTGTATACGAACCAAAAGCATAGAAGATATTTAAATATGTCAAGTGTGTGGAGTATACAATTGTGAATGATTCATACAAGTATGCAAGAGCTAGCAAATAATAAATTCACACAATAGACGGCCAAATCAGATTAAATAATTATTTAAACTAAATCATTCTTCATTTAATAAAATTAATTAATAATTTAATTAATAGTATTAAACATCGAAAGTTTTTAAAGTAAATAACTATTTAACTACATCTCATTTTATTTATCTATTCTTAAACAAAATAAATAAGCAAAAATACGAACTAAATAAATAAGAGAAAGAGTTTAGAGTATTGGGCATGTATTAGCATAATTCTGGGGGGTTGTAAACAGCAAGAGGGAGCCCAGGCCCATTATGACAGCCAACGAATCCAATATTTTTTCTTCTCGAGGGTGCATTGCTGACAACAAATCTGCTGGAGCGTTAGATTTAGTCATGAGGAGATCTGCGGGTGATGATGAGTGGGTGCACCACACAATTAATAGGGAGATTTGAAGAAGATTGCTTGAGAATTTATTATCCCTTAAACACAATTAACTCATACAAATCAACATTATAACAAAAAATTAATCATATAATCCAAACAAAATCTAAATCTAACCAATCATATCTTAGATTACACTAAACCTATTTCTAAACCCGATTATTAACATAAAAACTTATCAATTATAAATAAATAAACAGAAAAAAATAACATAAACGAAAAAGAATTAAAAAAAGAGAGTTAAGGTTTTTCTTCTCAATCATGAAGTCATATACTCTTCTCCCTCTCTTCTTTTGCTCGCCGCTCGTGCCTCAGTGGCTTCTCTCGATCTCTTTCATTCTTCATCACCATTTGTATTTTGGTCTCTTTGTGATATTCTACCTAACTAGATCTCTGTGGCCAGAACATAATCTCTATCCCTCTCGATCTCGCCGGAAAACAAAGAGAGGGTGGTGGTTGCGATATTTGTTCTCGTCGGAAATGATCTTCTCATCTTGTCGCCACCGTGCTCTCTTCTCGTCTGATCTAGGGATATTTATCGATCTCACTGTCTGGGGAACGATGAAGGATGTTGGTGATGGGGGTTTACAGCGGAAAACGAGTACGCCATCCCGCTGTAAATCGCCTCTCTCGGATTTTGAGTTTAAGGATGTTGGTGATGGCGACTTCGTGCTTCTCTCGGATTTTGAGTTTTCTTACATATTTTTGTTTGTTTTTCTCTTCTCTAATTTGTAACTTGTTTTCCCAGGGAATGAATGGTTTGCTCGGGATCTTGAAAGGGGTGACAGAAACCCTAAGTGCTTAGATTTGCGATTCTTCGCTGTTTTTCGGGTGAGATTGTTTCGATTTGAACTTCTTTTCCTCTTTATATTTCTCTCTGAAGGGTTTAGGTTTGTGAAAATAATGAGTAAAATTATCTAAGGTTTTGGTTTTTTGATATGTGTTGCGGCTTGCTTCATGGTTTTCTGTTTGTTTGATTGCATTTTCTAGTTATAATATTGTTATGGTTTAAGGTTTTTATGTTTGGGTTTGAAGGTGAACAATGGCTTTTCTTCCGTTTTTGATTTCGTGAACAATATTTTGTTTTGGTTTCTGTGCCACTCAATGGTTATATACTGATGTTGATTAGGGTTTCTGATTTTCTCTTAACAGACCTTGAGATAATTCTGATTGGGGCTCAGAAATGTGATTTCTGACTTGTGATTTGTTATGTTTTCTGATATGTTGTACTTGCTGAACCGTGATGCTATTTTGAGTTTTCCTTTTCACACCTCCCTTTGTGAACCAAAAAAATTCTTTTTGTGATTTGGAATAGGAGTGTGTATGCCTATGATTTAATGTTGATTTTATGAGGCTTTACGAATGATTATAAACATGATTTGAAAACCCTTTAATCAGATTCCAATCGAATAACCCTAATGATGAGATGCATGATATTTGCTTGACGAAAATCTTGTTTATAATCATTGTCTATGTTGCTAACCCTGCTTTCTTTCTTCTTGTTTTTCATGGGAAATGATGGTGAGGGTGAAGAAAAATGCAAACCAAATTTTGAAGAGGATATTGCGGAGGCCATTGGAGGACTTGGATTGGAATCATGGAGTGAGAAGCTTGAATAAGAAAAGTCTTAGAGGAATCAAGCTCGAAAGTTAGGAAAATCTTAAATTGTTGTGGTTACTTTAACTCTTCAATTTGAACCTTTGAATTTGATTCTGTTGAAAAGAACTTTGTAAACACACTAGACACATTCATGTAACTTTGAGTAATTCCAACCAACTTTCGTGATGCTAAAACTAAATTCTCAACTTCCTTTTTATAATGTTGAAAAGAGTTTTGTGTAACTACACGAAGCTTAGATCAAAAAACTTGAATGATTCTTATAAAGTTTTGATGCTTGATTGAATAAAAACTCTTATAGCCTTGTGTAGTACGGTGGGAGAACTGACTTTGGATTATTTTGCGTTTGATCGCAAATGTTGCGGATAGCAAGAGTTGCCACCGACTTTTCTTTTATCCAATTAAGGGAAGGTGAAAAGAACAGGAAAAGAGCTTCGGTAGATTCTGAGTAAGGGAGATGATTATGAAAAGGGAAGGTATTAGCACCCTTTCCATCCGTAGTTATCTACGGGCTCTTAATTGCTTTAGCTCACTTTAAAATTTGCTTTCTGTGTGTGTGTTTGAAAATGTTTTTGAAAAGGCATTTCGCTTTGACTTCGTAATGATTCACGTTGGAATGTATACGAAGTGTTCGGAAATGTTTCACTTTCGGAAAAGTGTTTTAACTTTGTAAAAGTGTGAGGTGTAAAAAGCATTTTGATAGAGCAAGCAATTAAGATTCTATTACCTACTCAGAACGGTCGTTTCCGTGTTATTTTACTTTCCTTTTAGAATAGTGCTATCCATACTATTAGTTATTAGGTAACCCTATTCGTTGGATGTAAAGGGACATTCGAAGGGACATCGGATGGTCATAGAAGGCAACTTGTAGGAGTATCCTAGCACATTCGTAGGGATGATCATCACTTTTTGTAGGCAACAATCGAGGGACTAGATCATGTATTCGTAGGCAACATCGAGGGTCATCGAGGGACTATGATCTTTGATTCAAAGGGACTATGATGATATGTTTGTAGGCAACGGTGCTAGGATACCTCTACGTTCGAGGGACTTGACCATTTATTCGAAAGGCAACAAGAGAGAATACCCTAGGGGGTGCATGTGTCAAAAGAGTGTGTTGAGTTCAGATAATTTATCTTGTGATTAGAGTTAGCTATGTTGATTTTATCTTGTCATACACGCCTAATTTACTAGCAGTTTATAGGTGCGGAAAGTAAATCCTACGCTATTACATGGCTTTGGGGTTGTTACATAATATAGTAGTGCGGAAAGCAAAACCTAATTAAAACTATTACATCCCATAAGCAGTTGCATAATATTGGAAAAAAATGCGAGAAAGTAAATGACGGAAAAGAAAACTAGTCCTAATATTTTTTGGATTTTTTTGAGATGTGAAGAATAATCCTAAGTCTAGTTGATTTTAATTTTAAAGAAAATCTTTGTTGATACTAGCTCTAAATTAATTAATTAAAATAAAAGAAAAAATTAGTGGAAGTTGTCTAATTAATCCTAATTATTTGACCTAATTACTAATTTTTTAATTAATTAATAAATAAGCAAAATAATAAAAAAATATGAAAAATAATGCAAGTGTTGAAACGCTTCTGGAAGAAGCCATCCCAGAAGCTGGAGCTTCTGGGAAATCCTTGCTGGAGGCACCCAGAAGTTGGAACTTCTGGGGTTTCTGCGCTGGAGACGCCAAAAAATTGGAATTTTTGGGGCTTTCTGCTCTAGAGGTGCCCAGAAATTGGACTTTTTGGGGCTTTATATTGATGACTGATCTAGAAGCTGGAGCTTCTGGGGCGTGGCGCTTTATATTGGGATCCAGAAGCTGGAGCTTCTAGACATCTTACTGCTTCTGGGGGTCCAGAAGTAAGCACTTCTGGAGACTGTGACTTCTGGAAGCTGAAATATCAAATATCCAAAATATTAGAATTTTTGGGGAAAAGGCAGGGTTTGAACCCGTGCCTTCTGAGAGAAACGTGTGCTGCCTCTACCATCTGAGCCAACCTGTTTTGGTGTTAGACATATAAAACAGAAAGAATACAAAGGGAATTGATTTCTGGGAACCATTTTATCAAAAAACGCGCGCAGGGGTCTTCTTCCCCATTTGAATTTTTAAACCTATAGCCACGGTTTTTACCTACAGATGGCTTCTATAGCTGAATCCCTGTAAATCAAAACATCACGAAATATGCAATATAAATGAAATATAAGGCCATGGATCAACTAGAAACAAGGTTCTAAACACAATGGTGCCCTTGGTTCCTTCCAATTTGTCCTAAATAAGAAAACCCCAATCGGAGCTCTCAAACCCTAGCAATGGTGAAACGATATTCCTGGACATAAAATGAAATTAAACTATGCAGAAAGCTTTGAAGCTTCATCACAAACACAAAGACATGGTCAAATTCAATTGAATATGCATAAAAGTATGAAAACGAATTTGAGTTCAAAGTGTGCAAACCGTGATTGTGCTTTCTGGATTCTGGACGTTTCAAGGCTTGGTGATGACTCAGTTAGCTTCAGAAAACACCAAGGAATTGATTGGCAGCCTTTGTTTGGCTTGAATTGATGCAAATCCTTGGCTTCTACGTATCTTGGAACACACGGTTTTTGAAGCTTGTTTAGGGTTCTTGGAGGCCAAAATTTCGTCCCTTGTGCATGTAGAATCATCATGTATTTATATAGTAATGAATTAGGTCAAGAATTGTAAGAAAATATCATGCCAATCAATGAAAAATTATTTGATTTGGAATCAAACCAAATATTTCCTTTTTGAGCCAATTTCAATCAAATCAAATTGCCAATCTCAATTATTCTGAAATAATCAGATTAAATGGCTTGCTTGGACCTCAAGGATGAGAGAAAATCCATCTTGCACTTAACTTTTGATTTTATATCTTTTATTTTAATTAAATTGGTTTTAAATGAATAAAAATCCAAAATAAATAAAAAATAAAAGATAAAAACGTGGCCTTGGGCTTGGAGGTTCCCATTCATAACTTCCAAATGAAGCATTTTCTACCCAAGCTTGTGAGACATGAAGTTGTAGATAATTGAATTCTCTTTAAAATGAGTTGTGGTGGAAGAATTTCTGATAAAGTATGTGAAAGTTATGCCTGGTCAAAGTTCTGTTGTCTTTTGTCTAAGAGAGCCTAATTTAGAAACTTTGACTTCGGATCAAATCTTTACTTTTCTTGAGGAATCATGATCAACCCTTGATCAAATGATGAATATCACTTCAAAATATTGGTGTTGACCAAAAATTATGAAGTTTGACTATATGTTGACCACAATTGACTTTTTGTCTAATACATCTGATTTTCAACCATCTGAGCAATTGACTGAGCAAACTTGACTTGTAAGGCTTGAAACTTGACATGGTGATTATTTGAAGCATATGATGAGGTATTATGACCACCTAAATAAATGGATATCCATCTTGACTTGAGAATGGCAAAACTCTAGCTTGGGTTGATTGCTTAGGAGAGGGTTTATCTGGTCAACCCTTGTGAAATCCTTGAGTATGTATATGTGGAATGTCTTGAGGAGTAGGAGGGAAAATTTTGGGGTATAACACCTTGTAACTCTCTTATAAATACATATGCTTTGCAAAGTTTGAATCGTTGAATTTTGGGACTTACATGGCCATGTGAAACCTTAATACTATGAACTTGTATTTGTACTTGTCCATGAACTTGAACTTGTTTGTAGAAAATACATAAAAAAAACTCTCTTGAATCTTGATCAAGCTCTTCTAAAATTAACTTGAATCCTTGGTATTGACAAACAAGCTTGACTAACTTTTAACTTATTACTCAATTAATCTTCACATCTTTCAATTCAAATGAAACTTAATTTGATTTTCCTCTTGAAAAACATCTCTTTCGAATCAAGGGTAACTTAAAATGAAATTGACTCAGACTTCAAAAATGTAGTAAAATTTTAGTCATTTTTCAAATGCCCAAACTTGAATCCAAGTATATCTACCAAAGTGCAACGATGCGCACAAGGCACAAAGTATGATGCAAATCCAAAAGGTTTAGGTATATCTTTGAGTCCAAAGAGCTCAACTTCACAAGTTATTGTCCATGACAAAAAATCCAATTCAAGATCATGCCTTCAATCTTTCATAAGGATGGGTGAACCTAATAACCATGTACACCACAATTGAGCAAATGGAAATTCTAACCGCTTGATTTTTTTTCAAGAATTATGGTGAACAAAACCTTGTAGCTTGATGAGAAAGAAACCCATAACGAAAATGAGTCCAAAACCCTAATTCATGATATAGGCTTCAAATTCTTGTTTCGAAGGAGTAAATGCCAAAAATTCTTTCCTCAAACAAAAGAAGCCAAAAGATCTTCATCCCTTCTTGAACTTTACCTCTTGATTAAATTTCAGAAGCACCATCTTCAACAAGATAACATTCTCAATGCTTTTAACTCCTCAATCATAAGTGTTTTTCTTGAATTCTTATATAAACTCTGATACTTGTGTAATATACCAAAAGCAATCAAATATGAGTGAACAATTCAAATTAAAGTGGTAAGGAAAATTTTGGGGTGTGACAACCAAGAACGGGTCTCAACTTCTTCTTTAACCAAGATATTTCATCTGGAAAGGGTAACAAAGTGATCATTCAACAACGAGCTAAATTTTTTGCCTATTGGAGTATTTAACAGATCAACGATGAACTATCTCTCATAATGAAGACACTACCATTCATCGGAAAATCAAATCATCAATAAACTACCTGCCATAATGACAAGACTACCATTTATCGAAAGATCAACAAGTCATAAACACTTGCTGGATATATATGGCCAGTCGACAACGAGATATTTTTTGTCGGAGTACCGAAAAGATCATTCCATAACGAGCAATATTTGATAATATAGAGACTTCCACTCACTGGAGCATCAACAAGTCATAAACACATGCTGGAGATATACATCCAATCGACAACGAGATATTCCCTGTCGGAGTACCGAAAAGAATCATTCTATAACGAGCTATCTTTGTTAACGTAGAGACTTTACCTCACTGGAGCATCAATAAGTCATAAACAACTGTTGGAGATATACGACCAATCGACAACGAGATATTCCCCATTGGAGTATCGAAAAGAATCATTCTGTAACGAGCTATCTCTGGTAACGTATAGACTTTCACTCAATAGAGCATCATCAAGTCATAAACACCTGCTGGAGTCGTTCGGCCAATCAACAACGAGATATTCCCCGTCGGAGTATCGAAAAGATCATTCCATAATGATCAACCTCTGATAACGTAGATGTAGCGACAAAAACTGCGAGTATAAGCCATCGAATTGACTCAACTCAAAAATTAACAAAAGAGTCGCCACCACACTTTTATGTTATCCAAAGGACTAGGAAAAAGAGCGAATAAAATCCTTAAAAAAAAGACCAGAGATCTAGGACCGGGGGCTGATTATGCAAAGGGATGGTGTTAGGCACCCAAAGCATCTGGAACTCTGCATGAACCATTTTGAAAATTTGTATATATGTGCTAAAAAAAGGTTTGTACAAAAATGGATGGTAGGGGAGAAAAGAAGTTTCTTTTTTAATTTTTGGTTTGATAGAACTTCCAATGAGTTCCAGGCCTACATACCAATAATGTGCAATGTTGAAATCAAAACCAAGTAGTTCGGATAAACAAGACCAAATTTGTGTGTGGGTTGATTTTAAGAAAACTTAGTTTGGAAAAGCTACAAAGAACTCAAAAAGGGTTTGAATGAGGTTAGATGTTTTTTAGTCTTATGAAAAGAAAAGTCAATGTATTGTTAGATTGATTGAGAGTTTATTAAGAAAAGAAGTTTGAAAATTCATGGACCTAAGTCCAAGTTTTTTTTGAAAGTGGTTCGAGTTTTGAAAACAAGAATCCTTTGAAAAAGAGGGAAGATTTTGGAAATTAAAGAATGGGGAAGAGATGAAGAGGCTAACCTAGCTGCATAAAGTAAAAGGTAAGGATAAAGAAAGATCTAACTAGGTGAGAAGATTAGTACTTGACATCAAGAGCCAATAACACATCCCGTCCTTTAGACAGCCACAAACAACAAATAACCAGACAAAACAAACCAAGATTTGGATGAGTCAATGCTTTTAGGTGAACTCTTGTCTCAAGAAAAACGGGCAGAGTAACGGCTGTATTTCGAGGAAATCCACTCTTAATCGAATATAACGGAATACCCTGCATACAAAGATAATAACCAGACAAAGGCAGAATAACACCAAGAGCACAGAAATCTCCCAAGTTGAGGTAAAAGTCCTAATCCTAAGTCCAAAGATCAATCTCCGGGTCCAAGGATAGTAACCAAGTCCAATTAGAAATTTTTATGTTTAAGTTGAATTATTATGTATTTTGGAAAACGAAAACAAAGCTTAAGTGAGCAAATTCAAAATAACAAGAAAATAAAATGCTCAAATGAGCAAAGGAAAATGACATGAAATGTAAATGCTAAAAGTAAAATGCATAAAAATAAAGAGCATAAAAGTAAATGCGAAAAAATAAAGAGCGGAAAATAAAAAGGCATAAAATAAATGGCAATTAATAAAGGTTAGCAAGATGACCATCTTGAAACTTGTCAAGTATATCATAGAATTGTTAATTGTTAGTCGTCAGCAAGGTGACCATCTTGAAACTTACGCATGAAGACTTGCCAGAAGCTTGATACAATCAACGCGACCACACGACAAGTTTCAATTGTTTTTTGTCAAGTATATCACCAGTTTTAGAATTATCATATCACTTGATAAAAAATGATTGAGAATTTCAAATGGTCAAAGTTAGTGGAAACTTTTCAGAAGCTTGATTAGAAATCAATGCGACCACACGACAAGCGCCACAAGTGTTGAACCAAGATCAAAGCTCAGTGTTTATGCCACCAATTGGTCACTTTCTCTGAATCGGGACAAAAGAAAAATAAGAAACCTATAAACACCCAAATTCCATTGATGTTGGAGAAATTTGTGACTCCAAATTAAATTCAAAAATCAGCAAAATAAAATGAAAATAAAAGTCAAATAAAAATATTGAAATCAAGTTATTTAATTGGACTTTATTGACAAAATACATAAATAGTATTTTTTTCATCAAGATAAAATTCCAAGAAAATTACCCAAAGTCAATCAGAGGTCAGCAAGTGTTGATATAATTTTTCAGAATTTTTCTAAGTCAAAAATTATTTTTAAAATAAAAAAGAAAGGGATGAAATAAACCAAAAATAGCAAAAAATAGTAAAATTCAGAATTTCTTTTAAGATAGTCACCTTGCATAATTTTTTCAGAATTTTAAAATGTCAAAAAGCATTTTTAAATAATTAAAAAACATCAAATAAAAGAGAAAAATCATTAAAAAATATCAAATATAAAAATAAAATTATGAAAAAATTAAATTCAGAAATATAATATTCCAAAATAGTTTTGTGAATTTTTTCGTAATTTTTGGACCAGAAATGAATTTTATATGATTTTTTGAAGTTTAAAACATTAAAAATATAAAATCAGAAAATAAAATAAGAACAGAAAAAATGTGGACCATCTGATCATACTCAAAACACGATAGTAAGCTAATCCAATGGATCAGACGTGCTGTGCTTGATATGGACCTCTTTTAAAATCACACCGGATCATCATTTAAATGAAAATTAAAAAAATAAATTCAGAATTAATGTCACGCATTGGATGGAGTCTGACTCACTACGCGCGTATGATAAAACGTTTTCACGGGATCCAATTCAAAAAAAATGACACGACACGCTTTCATTGGTTGAAGACAGACACGTAGGTCGTCTTCAACCTCCAGCCTCCCAGAATTGGAGTTCCTCAAACTATAAAATCAACAACAATGAGTGGTTTCCTTGAATTTGTCTCTTCAAGACGACCTTAACCACATAGTCGTGAAAAATTTATTTACACTAAGTGAAGAGAATTTTGGAAAAAAACTCAAATAATAGAGAATATGATTTTGATGAATTTCTCAATCAATACTTGATGAAAATGCAAATGGTGAAGATCACAAGGATCAGGGAGATGAGGAGAGTACAATGATGTTTTATTTTGCAAGGTTTGATGGAGATTTCTACCTGAACAAAGTTCACTTTCAGAGCTCTGAAACATGACTTGGATAGCACGATTCAGGAAGCTTCAAGGCACGATTATTGTTCTGTTAGCTGCAGTGAGGTTCAAGGAAGAAGAATGAATGGTTAATTTCAATCTGGAAGTGGCTTAAACACGAATTCAAAGTTACATAAAATCTGGTTATATCGAGGAAGTTTGGAAGAGGTTTTCTGGCTATCAAAGCTTGAGGAAATGAATGGAATGACTTGCTTATTTATAGGACAAGTTAATGGGATCAAAAGAGAGGGTGTATGATGCAATTTGGAGCGAAATCGTGCACACCTGCATCATGAGCAAAGTGTGACTTGCGAGTTGTCAAAACTAAATCAAATCGTGTGTTTTATCCCTCTAATCAAGCTTGGCAACTTTGCTAATCATGTTTAAGTCCAAAATGCGCATGAATTTGATCATTAGAAGCCACATTATTGAAAACAAAATTTGACTTCAAGCACAAAATCAGTTCCACGAGGCTCTCTTTGCAACCACGGTTCTCATCACTCAAGGACCTTTATGATGCAATCTTGGGCTCTGGGAAAGTTGAGATTACAAACTGTACAATACACTTGGAAAGGTAGAATTTGGCCACTTGATCTGAAAGTTGTGATCAATTGAAATCACCAAAAAACATCTGACTTTTTATACTTAAAGAAATTTCTAAGTTTGGCAAAATAATGACCTATAATGTTTTCAATCCAAAAATGGTCTTCCATCCAAAATTTGCTCTTTATTTATAAAGATGAAACGAAGTATATCTTTCAAATAGAATTTTGCAAAAAGAACCAATCAAAAACTCCAAAAATTGAGCAAGTTATGGCCTTGTGAAGTTGAGGAAAAATCATGAAATGACCTATAATCTTTTGATCATTTCAAGTAATTTCCAAACACTTTCAATCTTTAATTCTTATATGGAGATAAATTTCACATCTTCAAGATTGTTGTGCAAAAAGAATGACCTCAAAATGATAAATCATGATCAAGATATGTTCATTTGAAGTTGATTGTTCAAAAGTTGAGGAATTCATCAAGGACTTGTAATCTTTTGACCTCATAGGAAAACTTCCAAGCATTTTCTTTACTCACCAATTGAACTAAGTTGTTGTAGATACCCTTAGGTTCATTGTGAAAGAAAAATGAGCTCAAGTAGGCAAGTGATGACCAAGATATGATCCTTTGAAGTCATACAAGGTGGATGAAGCATCAATATAGAGAGTAGGCAATCATAGGTCTTCAAAATAAACTTCTCATCACTTAAACTTCTTGAATAAAAGCATATATATATGAGAAGTCCTTTAAGGATAAAATTATCTTGAATTCATCCACAAGCTTCACACACATATCAAGATATGGTCCTCAAAAGTCCAAAACCCTAATTCAAGAGAGATGGCCATGGGATGGAAAAAAATTTAATTTGATGATCTCTTTCAAGCATGGAGCATATATTCAAGATAATAGAGCATATTTGATGATAAAAGAAGTCTTCAAAGAGAGATAATACTTTCAAAATCTTGAGAATTGATGAGAGAAGGCATGGAAATAAACACATGAACCTATCAACTCTTTGAGGAACTTGTGCACCATTCACCTTAAACATTTATAGCAAAGTATACACATCATAGTTAATCAAATATCAATCATCACACACAAATAATAATCACTTCCACAAGGTGCTTGGTGATCTCTCAAAGGGCAAACCCTAAAGATAAGAGAGAGGGAGAGAGAGATAGAGAGAGAGAGAGAGAGAAATAGAGAGAGAGAGAGAGAACTAATTTGTGATCTTTGTGAAATGAAATTGTATGAAGTATGAGAGAATCTTAGGGGGAAAAATTGGGGTACAACAACTTCCCTTATTTAAGTGTCTTCTATCCGGAGATAAGAAGGGAACCTTCACCTTGACAGGATAGAAGATACTTAAATATAACACAAGCCTTATTTTTGGCCCTAAGATTCCATGCAATGTTTAAGGGTTATGCAATGCAAAATAACGAACGATAGAGACGAGGACACCCGGGAAAATGATATCTCTGCCTTGAAAAGGGGAAAGTCATGACACGGTTTAACTAACAAGCAAGAGCAACAATCCTTAGATAGATGATGAACTATCCCCTCATAGAGGAGTTAGAAAAAACAAAAGAATGACGTCGACTTCCTAAAGAGAGTACACCATCAATCCTGAATAAACGCCAAGAATTATTTCTGAGCAAAAGGTGGTAAGAAGACAACATCAACAAAAGATTGAGTCTCCAAAAAGCTCTATCACTCCACCAAAAACAGGCTGGAAGTCCTTCTTTAACCAGGATACTTCATCATTCATCGGAATAACAGATTTTTGACAAACCACCTCCCATAACGACGAGGCAACCATTCATCAGAAAAACAAATCTTGTTGCTAACAGCTATCAGAATTGATCAGTAATGAGTTTGTAAATCACCCAAAGGAATCCCGAAAGGACCAATCATCAATGAGTTTGTAAATCACCCAAAGAGACATTCAACGAGTTTGTAAATCAATCAAAGGAACTTCCATCGATGAGCTTGTAAATCAATCAAAGGAACTTCCATAGATGAGCTTGTAAATCACCCATCCGAGATAAACGGTTAAATCATCAATAAGCTTGTAAATCACCCATCGGAGATAAATGGTTAAATCAGCAATGAGCTTGTAAATCACCCAGAGCAAAACCAAAGAAACGTTAAACATTGAGCTTGTAAATCACTCAAAGGAACTTCCATCGATGAGCTTGTAAATCACCAATCGGAGATAAATGGTTAAATCATCAATGAGCTTGTAAATCACCCAGAGCAAAACCAAAGAAACGTTTAACAATGTGCTTGTAAATCACTCAAAGGAACTTCCATCATTGAACTTGTAAATCACTCATCAAAGATAAATGGTTAAACAAAAAATGAGCTTGTAAATCACCTAGAGCAAAACCAAAGAAACGTTCTACAATGAGCTTGTAAATCACTCAAAGGAACTTCCATCGATGAGCTTGTAAATCACGCATCGGAGGTAAATGGTTAAATCAACAATGAGCTTCTAAATCACCAAGAGTAAAACCAAAGAAACGTTCAACAATGAGCTTGTAAATCACTCAAAGGAACTTCCATCGTTGAGCTTGTAAATCACCCATCGAGGATAAACGGTTAAATCAGCAATGAGCTTGTAATTCACCTAGAGCAAAACCAAAGAAACGTTCAACAATGAGCTTGTAAATCACTCAAAGGAACTTCCATAGATGAGCTTGTAAATCACCCATCGGAGATAAATGGTTAAATCAGCAACGAGCTTTGTAAATCACCCAGAGTAAAAACAAAGAAACGTTCAACAATGAGCTTGTAGATCACTCAAAGGAACTTCCATCGATGAGCTTGTAAATCACCCATAGGAGATAAATGGTTTAATCAACAATGAGCTTTGTAAATCACCCAGAGCAAAAACAAAGAAACTTTCAACAATGAGCTTATAAATAACTCAAAGGAACTTCCATCGATGAGCTAGTAAATCACCCGTCGGAGATCAATGGTTAAATCAACAATGAACTTGTAAATCACCCAGAGCAAAACGAAAGAAACTTTTAATAATGAGCTTGTAAATCACTCAAAGGAACTTCCATCGTTGAGCTTGTAAATCACCCATCGAAGATAAATGGTTAAATCAGCAATGAGCTTGTAAATCACCCAGAGCAAAACTAAAGAAACGTTCAACAATGAGCTTGTAAATCACTCAAAGGTACTTCCGTTGATGAGCTTGTAAATCACGCATCGGAGATAAATGGTTAAATCAGCAATGAGCTTGTAAATCACCAAGAGCAAAACCAAAGAAACGTTCAACAATGAGCTTGTAAATCACTCAAAGGAACTTCCATCGATGAGCTTTTAAATCACCCATCGAGGATAAACGGTTAAATTATCAACGAGCTTGTAAATCAACTAGAGCAAAACCAAAGAAACGTTCAACAATTAGCTTGTAAATCAATCAAAGGAACTTCCATCGATGAGCTTGTAAATCACACATCGGATATAAATGGTTAAATCAGCAATGAGCTTTGTAAATCACCCAGAGCAAAAACAAAGAAACGTTTAATAATGAGCTTTTAAATCACTCAAAGGAACTTCCATTGATGAGCTTGTAAATCACACATCGGAGATAAATGGTTAAATCAACAATGAGCTTTGTAAATCACCCAGAGCAAAAACAAAGAAACGTTCAACAATGAGCTTGTAAATCACTCAAAGGAACTTCCATTGATGAGCTTGTAAATCACCCATTAGAGACTCCCATAATAAGTTTTCATCTTGCTGGAGGTGAACGGTCAATCCCTAGTGAGAGATTCCTCGTTGGGTTACGATAATGAAATCATATTGCCATTAACAGACTTGCTGGAGAAGATTCATTGCTCAAACAGCGGATTGTCACCTGCCATCCAGAAATTCGCAATCTGAAATAACAATGCCAATTGGAGATTAGGATCCAGACCAAGACTGCGCTGGGGAAGAGGCTCTATTTCTCCACAAAGCATAACCGTGGGAAAAGCGAGAAGGATGAATCCTTTTTACTCAAAACTGAAAAATGGTAGATATATGACATACTCGGATTACCAACATATGCAAATGGGCAACGAATTAAAGCCATGCATAATGTCTGAATAAATGTACAAGAGATGCGTTTGGACATCTTATTGAGGATCAACAAAGAAGATCAAATGGCGCACGGATGACACCTGACCAACATGAAATATTCGGGAAATGTGGGGTCGAAAAGGCAAACTCGCATCAGGCGCATTGTTGATATTTTTAGGCGTTATTTAACGAACACATTCTGCGGAGATGTCATCAAGTTTCAATAAGGAAACAATTTGTGTAAACTCTTCTGGGGAGAACTGAGATGCTTTGTTAGAGCAACCTATTTTGCACTGGAATCTCATGCTTGGGGAAGAAAGAAAATTCTACAGAGGTCCTTTTGGGACCAACCTCAACATCACTGATCAAAGTTGGGGGTAATGCCATCTTGTCCCCTTGCATCACGTCCGATGTAAACACACTCTAAAATGTTTAAAAATTTCTCAAGCATGTTCTAACGAATCTGTTTTCTTTGAAATACATTTTCAATAATAAAAGGATATTTTTATGAACTGAATAAAATAGGATTGCAAAGGAATTGGGTAAAAGTTCAAATTTTATTGATGTAATGGTAGCCTTCCAATGGCATGACCCCATAGGTGATTACAAAGTTTTGAAAAATGGTAAATACATGGAAAAGGTACATTGAAAGAAAATGAGCCCTGTTCTCCTTAACAACTTTGAACTGTTGTATTGTAGTCTTCGGTTGAGGTATGAAGATGATCCATGTAGATTGTTGTGTTAATGATCAAGTCTTGTTTGATGTAGTTACTTGTTGATAAATCCATAACTTTTGCCTAGACTTCCCTTGCGGGTTTTTAGTCTACCAGGAGGTTTATTCTCTTTATGTCTCTAATTTTTGCCTAGACCGCCCTTTCGGTTTTTCAGTCTACCGAGACGCTCTTTTTTGCCTAAGCCCCCTTTCGGGTTTTCAACTTAGCGAGTTGTTCTTTTATTTGTTTAGGCGAATTATTTCTTGACTACATCAACATTCAGAGGACGTGGGAACTCCTCTCCATCCATAGTTTCAAGAATCAATGCACCGCCAGAGAATGATTTCTTGACAACATATGGCCTTCATAATGGGAGTTCACTTGCCTGGAATCAAAGTTTAAAAATGATCTTTCTGAGCATAAGGTCGCCTTCTCTAAATGCACGAGGTTTGACCTTTTTATCAAACACTTTCTTCATTCTCTTTTGGTACAATTGACCATGACACAAAGCAGACATACGTTTCTCTTCAATCAAATTCAACTAACCATATCTGTTTTGGCACCACTCAGCTTCTGACAAGTTAGCCTCCATGATGACTCTCATTGATGGAATCTCAACTTCCATGGGGAGTACTGCTTCCATGCCATACACTAAAGAGAAAGGGGTCGATCATGTTGAAGTGTGTACTGAAGTGTGATACCCATGTAAAGCAAAGGGTAACATTTCATGCAAATCTTTGTAATTCACAACCATCTTCTGTATAATCTTTTTGATGTTCTTGTTTGTAGCTTTAACTGCCCCATTCATCTTGGGTCTGTACGGTGAAGAGTTGTGATGGAAAATCTTGAATTCTTCACAAAGTTTTGTCATCATCTTATTATTCAATTTCGATCCATTGTCAGTAATGATTCTGCTCGGCACACCATAATGACAATTGAGATTGTTCTTGATGAATCGGACCACCACTTTCTTGGTAACGTTAGCATAAGAAGTCGCTTCACCCCATTTGGTGAAGTAATCAATTTCTACCAAGATGAAATGATGTCCATTAGAAGCCTTAGGTTTAATCATCCCAATCATATCAATACCCCACATGGAGAAAGGCCATGGGGAAGAAATAACATTGAGTAAAGTTGGAGGCACGTGAATCTTGCCAGCATAGATCTGACACTTATGGCACTTCCTCACAAATTTGTAACAATTGGATCCCATTGTCAGCCAATAATATCCTTCCCTTAACACTTTTTAGCCATAGAGTGTCCATTGGCATGGGTACCAAAATAACCCTCATGAATCCCATGCATCAACATGTCTGCTTCGTGCCTATCCACACATCTGAGCAAGACCATGTCATGATTTCTTTTGTATAACACACCTTCATTAAAAAAGAAACTACCAGCCAATCTCCTCAAGATCTTTCTATCTTTACTTGTCACATCAACCGGATACTCTCGAGTCATCAGGAAACACTTAATATCATAATACCAGGGCCTTTCATCTTTTGCCACGTCAAGGGAGAATATGTAAGCTAGCCTTTCAAGACATCCAATAGTGATCTGAGGTACATCATTCCATCGGACCACCTTATACATAGAAGAAAAATTAGCCAAGGCATCTTCCATCTAATTTTCATCCCGAGGAATGTGGTGGAGCTCTACTTTGTTGAAGAAAGTCAACAGTCTCCTTGCATAATCTTTGTAAGGGATTAAACCAGGGTGACGAGTCTCCCAATCTCCTTTTATCTAATTTATTACTAAAGCTGAATCACCATATACATCAAGAGTTTTGATTCTAAGTTCAATGACTTCTTCAAGACCCATGATACAAGCTTCATATTTCGCCATGTTATTCGTACAATCAAACGTCAACCTCGCTGTGAAAGGAATATGAGATCCTTGAAGAGTAATGATCACAACAATGATTTCTTTCCCATAAGTGTTCACAGCTCCATCAAACACCATTCCCCATCGGGATTTCGGATCTGGACCTTCTCCAGGCAAAGGTTCATCACAATCTTTCATTTTCAAATACATTACATCTTCATCAGGAAAGTCAAACTCAACAGATTGATCATCCTCGACCGGCCAATGAGGCGTATTACCCAATACTTGCTTTTAATAGATTTCTGGGTGCGGTATTCAATATCATATTCAAATAACAACATCTGCCAACGAGCAATTCTTCCCGTAAGAGCAGGCTTTTCAAAGATGTACTTGATCGGATCCATTTGAGAGATCAACCAAGTAGTATGATTCAACATATATTGCCGTAGACGCTTCGCAACCCAGGCTAAAGCACAACAAGTCTTTTCCAACATAGAATATTGGGACTCACAATCGGTGAACTGCTTGCTCAAGTAATAAATGGCATATTCTTTCTTTCCTGTTTCATTTTGCTGTACCAAAATACAACCCATGGAGTTTTCCAACACAGTCAGATACAAAACCAATGGTCTTCCTTCAACATGAGGGAGCATTATAGGAAGTTTAAGCAGATACTCTTTGATACTTTCAAAGGCCCTTTGGCAATCATCTGTCCATACGCAACCTTGATCTTTCTTGAACAGCTTAAAGATTGGTTCACAAGTTGCAGTCATACGGGAAATGAACCTGGAGATGTAATTCAAACATCCGAGGAAACATCTGACTTGTTTTTTAGTTCTTGGTGCCGGTATCTCTTGAAATTCCCTAACCTTATCAGGATCTAATTCAATTCCCTTCTGGCTAACAATGAAACCCAACAGCTTTCCAGACTATACACCAAATGTACATTTATTAGGATTCAAGCAGAGACGGTACTTTCTCAAACGCTGAAACAATTTCAACAAGTCATCCAAATGATCTTCTTCAGTTTGGGACTTAGCAATCATATCATCAACATACACTTCAATTTATTTATGCATCAAATCATGGAGTAGTGTCTTCATGGCCCTCTAGTACTTTGCATCAGCGTTCTTCAACCCGAAGGGAATAACTCTGTAACCGAATATTCCCCGGGGTGTGATAAATGTTGTTTTTTCCATGTCCTCAGGAGCCATATTAATTTGATTGTATCCGGAAAATCCGTCCATGAATGAGAACACTTTTCATTTTGCAGTACTGTCTACCAATATATCAATGTGTGGCAAAGGAAAATCATCTTTCAAACTAGCCTTGTTCAGATCTCAGTAATCAACACACATGCAAACTTTTCCATCTTTCTTAGGTACTGGCACAATATTGATAATCCACTGAGGATAAACTGATGTCACAGGGAAACCTGTGTCAATCTGCTTTAAAACTTCCTCTATAATCTTTATCGCCATATTAGTATGAGTTCTTCTTAATTTTTCTTGATTGGTGGACACTCAGGCTTTAGCGGTAAATGATGCTCCACAATATTGGTATCTAACCCTAACATATCTTGATCTGACCAAGCAAAGATATCCACATATTCTTTCAACATTTTAATCAACAGAATCTTCACCTCAGGCTGTAGCAATGCTCCAATTTTGACTTCTTTCACATCTTCCTCAGAACCCAGATTAATGACTTCTAATGGCTTTTTGTCAGCTAAATGGTGTTTTCCTCGCGCTCAAACAACCGAGAAACCTCTTCAAGGATCTCATCAAATTCCTCTTCTTTGGCTACATATACAGGATGTTCAAAGTTAGAAGAGGGCGCAGGGTCATTGATTTCAACGGTTTTATGAATTAATCCGCACATATGATTATGATTGATTTTAGAAACTAACACATGTGACAAGTGATTATGCAGATTCAATTCAATTATTATTATTTTGTGAAAGGGTTTTTTTTTCTGATTACCATATTTCAAGAAAAATCACAAAATAAAAGACACAATTTGGAATGAAAAACAAACTTTTATTAATGATATTAAATTTCAAAACAAACAGTTTTGCCCATACAACATCACCTTCAGCTTGGGCAGAGTGAAAGGATTATTGTTAGAAAACTTAAACAAGCTAAAGTGAATTACTTCGACACATGAATGCGAGTGGGGATGTCAACATCAGTCCAATTACAAAATCTGGTTCCATGCGTCACGAAGTTGGGCATTTCCTGCTCTGGTCTATCTTTAACAATGGCATTGACTCCTGGAACAGTAGGATCAAGATAACCAACACTTTAGAAAACATCTAGATATTTGGCAGCAACAGGTCCCGATTTCAGTATTTCTCTTCTGATCTTCATGGAAAAGCCTAAACCAAAACCATTCTTGTTCACCTTTGGCTCAATAACCTGCCCCCTAACATTGCTAAGACCTTTCTGAACCACATTACGAGCATCTTTCAATGAAGCAATAGAATCTCTATTCCTTTGATCATTATTAATAGACAAATCTTGGAACTACTTTCCAACAGCTACTTCATCGGCTTCAATTACGGAAAAGGAGGATAATGGGAAAGCAACATAGCTTGTTCTCCTTCCACAATAGTCACAGGGCCTTCACGGATAAACTTCAGCTTTTGATGGAGGGTTGAAGTCACAACACTAGCCTCCTGAATTCAAGGTCGTCCAATCAAATAACTATAAGTAGGGAATATATCCATCACTTGGAAGGTAATTTGAAATAGATATGGGCCAATGTGAATAGGCAAATCCACCTCTCCAATAACAGATTTACGAGAACCATCAAACGTCTTCACAATGATACCACTAGGACGCATCGATAAACCTTGATATATTTAAGCTTTAAAAGGGTACTCTTGGGAATAACATTCAACGCAGAACCATTATCAATAAGCACATTGGACAATGCATCACTCTTGCAATTCATGGAAATGTGCATCCATATTGTGATTCCTTCCTTCAGCAGGTAACTCTTCATCACTGAAACTAAGATTATTGCAAGTCGTGATATTTCCAACCACACTATTGAAAGTCTCCAAAGGCACGTCATAATCAACAAACGCCTGATCCAAAACCTTCATTAGAGACTCACTGTGAGCTGAAGAATTCATCAACAAAGTCAGGATTGAAATCTTTCACGGTGTCTGCAACAATTGCTCAACAATCTTATAATCACTCATCTTAATAATCTTCAGAAAATCATCCATCTCTTTCTCTTGGGTTACCCCACTAGTCTGCCCTTCAACCTTCTTGGGTTCAACACTAGTCTCCACAATCTTCTTTACATCATCAACCATCTTTGGAAACACTATAGCAAACACACGACCACTTTTAGTCATTCGACTACCATCAACAATATTTCCTACTTGAGATAACTTTGAATTGGAACCTCAACATCCCCTTCCAGAAAGGTGGCATTGTACTTGTAGGGCACAAACTTGTTGGAACTATACAAGACAGGTACAGGTAAGCTAATAACCAAAGGAGTAACTGGAGGCTTACTGTAATATGTCACTTCCATAGGAGTGGGAATATCAAAATGGGGCACAATGACATTCACATCTGCTTCTTCACCAAACTCATCAGCGGAGAAATACTCATCAGCAAAAACATACTCATTCTCAGACTCATCAAACAATCTTTCAATCATGTTGACGCCATTGTTGAAACCAACCCTCCTTACCACAATCCAAATAATGTCTTCATCTAAAAGACGCTGAATATCTCTTTTAACAACTTCACAACCATAATGATCTATGCTATATACCGAGCATTCACTATATTGGTGCACCTCTTACCCTTCAATGAAATTAAACCTCAGCGAACAAATTCACCAAATTAGCATTAGTCTCGTTCACATCACGGATTTGAACTTCTACAGGAGGACCATAAACACCATTTGCTTCAACTTCAATTTCATCCTTCAACCTAACGACATGAATAAGGTTTTTGTCCATCATATCTTAAATATCACTCTTTATCTTATCACAGCCATGAGCATCTTCACTACACACATTACAAGCAGCATGATCATGAGTGCAATAACCAACCTTACAGAGAGCCACATGCATCTTCACAAGATTTCCAATGATCGAATTCACATCATAAACCCTGATTTCTCCATCAATCATATTCATAGTATTTCCATGTTTGGGCAACGGATTCCCATGCACATTAGGACCCATGTCTTTGAAAGACAATAAACCAGATCTAACAATCTTTTGGACTTCTAACTTCAATGGATAGAAATTTTCAACACTATGTCGTGGAGCTCCTTGGTGGTATGCACAAGTCTGATCAGCCTTGTAATACCACGGTAAAGGATTGGGAACAGCTGGAGGTGCCCTTGGTTGTACCAAGTGCCTCTATATCAATGTTGGATACAACTCTGCATAAGTCATTGGAATCAGATAAAAGGTTCTCTTTTTGGGCCTTTCCCTTGCTGAGATGCTTTGTTATAAGGGATAGTAGTCGGAGTTGTAGCAACAACAAGAGTAACAGCAACAACTTGTTGGTTTTGAGGACGTCTACTAAGGGGTCTGGTTCTCCTTTCCTAGACAACCACATTAACTTCTTCTTTCTTTTTGTAGAATCCAAAATATGGCTTCCTAGCCCCACTCGATCCTTCTTCTTTTGACAATCATCCCTCTCGGAAAGCCTCTTCTAGACGGACTCCCATGCTCATCATTTCAGCAAAATCATTAGGTGAACTGGCCATCATCTTCCTATAATAAAAGGGACCCAAAGTCTTCAGGAAAACCTTGGTCATCTCTTGCTCACTTAGAGGAGGTATAACCTGTGCAGCAAGCTCTCTCCATCACTGAGCATACTCTTTGAAGGATTCCTTATCTATTTGAACCATTGCCCTTAGCTGATCACGGTCGGGCGCCATGTACATATTGTAGTTGTAATGTTTCACAAAATCTTCACTCAAATCATTGAAAGTATGGATGTCATTGCTGTCTAGATTCATGTACCATCTCAAAGTTTCACCTGTCAAACTATCTTGAAAGAAGTGAATGAGCAGACGCTGATCTTCAGTATGAGTGGACATCCTTCCCAAATACATAATCAAATGGTCACAGGGAGAAGAATTTCCCTTGTACTTCTCAAACTCTGGAACTTTGAAGTTAGCAGGTACTTTCACATTAGGAACCAAGCACAGATCATTGACGTTGTCACCAAACAGCTATTTCCGTTTGAGGGCTTTCAACTTGTTCTGCATCTTGTCAAATAGTTCCTGGAAACCATCCATTCGATCATAGAAGTCTAAGCTTTCACTCGGAGGAGGAAGTGGATTATCAAACTCTTTGTTGAAAACAGGAGTAGCATGCACCACAGGAGGTGCATAAACAACAGCAGGTTGGGCCAAGGAGGTCACTTGAGCATCAAGATTATAACCTTCAGTCATGAAATTCTCTGGCATTCCCCAAGGATAACCAGGAGGTATACGGTGTTGGACGGTAGAAACGACTGGCACAGCAGAAACATGAGCATCTTGAATCTTGGAGATAATAGTTGTATGTTGAGGTTGAATGATACGAGGAGAAGGCGGAAGAGGTAGTGGCTGATTCTGAGCAGCCACCAACTATTCCACCATACCAGTCAAGTTGGCCATACTGGATCTCAAGGAAGTAACTTCTTCACGCAGCTCATGATTCTCTTTCTCTAGATTTTCCATCTTCTTCTTGGAGTTGGCTCGAGTGTTGTACTGATGCAACAATTTGAAGACTTAATGAAGTACAGAAATGGATAAGACACCTGGGAGAGTATGAAAATGCAAGAATGTGTGTGTCATGATGCATGGCATGCAATTCATATAATTTGTTTATTATTTATTTTTATTTTTATTCATTATTCAAGGAACTTAATAAAGACAATTTAATTTGCAAATATCAAAGTATAACACAATTGAAATACTGAATAAAACTTATATGATTAATAAAATATTTTGAGGATTAAAAACTCTTCAATACAAGTTTCAAATGAACCCAAGTACATTAGAGCATAAAATAAACTACAAGTCCTAAAGAATCAAATATGTAGAAGACCCTTCATCAGATGACCTCTTCCTCTTGATCTCCCTGATCTCTTCCTTCAGCTGCTCATTCTCTAACACGTACCTGTCAACATAACCTTTCCAAGCACCAGACTCAGGAGAAGTGTGAGAATAAACAGGAACACTAGAAACTGGGTGAATATTGGAGGAAATTAAATCCTCCTATCTCTTTATCATCTCTACAGCATGACTGTCAAGAATCTCAATCAAATCATCTTTTTACTTAAACTCTATTGCATGAGACATCTTCAAGGCATGATACTTATTCTTCCAAGCTTCCTTCTCTTGTTGCATCGTAACCAAAGCAAACTGAAGATCCTCTATGTCATCTGAACCCTGAGTAGTAGCCAAGAACAAATCAGCAAGAGCTCCTCTTGAGAATACGGCATCTTCAACTCAATAGCTCTTGCTTGAACCCACAAAAGATAAAAATCCAAAATAACAGCTCCTCTCTTCCCTAGGTTCTCTTTTCCTTTCCTATGAATATGACGCCAAGCTTTCTCTATATCCTTCCTAGCTGTAGTGTGGTCTTCACCCTCTTTAAGAAAGAAACCACTCACATGAATATTCGTTGGTTTATCCCTCATTGGATAACAAAATTGACGATGCTCAAGAACATGATTGTAGTTAATGCATCCCTTTATACCAAGAAGAGGCAAATTGGGAAAGCTACCACAACTGTCAATAATCTCTACATTATAATAAACCTGACGATACCACACAATATCAGAATGAGTGAAAGCCATAATCTTCGGTGCCCAACGAGGTCCCCTCCTAGGATCCCAAAAAGCACTAGATGTAGGTAAATGAGAAGTAAGCCAATGGTATAATAATGGCGTATAACATATAATCTCTCCTTCTCAACGGAAGTTTCGAAGGTGAATAGAATAGTAAGCCTCTGCAAGAGGTGTGGGAACTGGATTCCCAATCATGAAGATCCTGATAACATTAACGTCAACAAAGTTGTCAACATTGGGAAACAAGAATAACCCATAAGCAAGCAAGGCAAAGATGGCTTTAAAAGCCTCCATACTCCTCATCTTAGCAAAATAACGAGCCTTCGTCAAAAGAAATGCAGCCGGTAATCCTCTGATACAACCCTTGGTAGTCATATTGTCTTCAATCTTAAACCTCTTCATATAGGTAATAGCAGCAATCTCATGATACTTAGGCTCCTCCTCCAAACCAGTAAAAGAAACAACACTAGTAAAAGGTTGACCAAACAGATAAGAATACTCCTTCAAGGTAGGAACCAACTAATAGTCAGGAAAAGTGAAGCAATGGTATAACAGATCATAGAACTAAACCAAGGTGAAAAGCAAACCATCCTTCATCTTCGTCTTCATCAAAGGTATAATAGTCCCATACTTCTTCCAGAAATCCTCTGGAATCTTAATCTTATCAATCAAGGTCATCAGTCCCTCAATCTTAGGTTCCTTTAAACTGTATTTCTGAGTCCTCCTCTGTCCAAAATCCATGGTCAAAGCATACCTGAGATATTTGCAAAGGTCAATTTTAAGTTCCTTGAACAACTGTCTGGAAAAATGTGTATGGGTGCATGAATGCATGGTTATGCAGCAAGCACACACAAAGAACACAAATAAGGGGGTCCATAGGTTCGACGTCACGAGCATGGGGTAAAAACGTCCTACCCACAAGATTTTATAAGCTTTGTCACCTATAGATCAAGGTTCTAAAGGAATCCCCAGAGATTTCATTCCTCCATCCAATACTACCAACTTCCCGATTGCTCGGTAATCAATAATACCTTCAGGTGAAACTCGTCTGAGTTCAGTATCGCGTAGAAACTACTTCCGGATGACACTGTTATAGTCCATGCACTACCCCTAAAAAGGCCAGGATGGATTAAGGTTCTACGGCAGCTCAGCTTCAGGGACTCTCAGGTCGAAAGCAGTCATGTCTTCCTGATCGCTCGGTATACAAAATACCACAATCAAGGAGGTCTCCACTGAGTGGGGGATCTCATGTCTCCTTCTTCGGGATTACTCCCTAAAATTTAACATGACTACATTTCCCGTCCTATCTTAAGTTTTCCCGATTCCGGGTATAGGAACTAAAAAAAACAAAATCACCAAACACCCACGAAAGCCGTAAAACAATCGCACAAACAAATATACAATATACAAAAACAATAAAGTTCATATATATATATATATATATATATATATAAATAAGCAAAAATAGGGTCAACCCACTTAGAGATGGTCCAGCAATAGGTCAAACATCCCCAGCAGAGTCGCCACTTTTTACAGAGCGGCAAAAGCTGCGAGTATAAGCCATTGAATTGACTCAACTCAAAAATTAACAAGAGTCGCCACCGCACTTTTATTTTATCCAAAGGACTAGGAAAAAGAGAGAATAAAATCCTTAAAAAAAGATCAGAGATCTGGGACCGAGGGTTGATTATGCAAAGGGAAGGTGTTAGGCACCCAAAGCATCTACGGTACTCCGCAGGAACTGTTTTGAAAATTTGTACATATGTGCTAAAAAAAAGGGTTTGTACAAAAATGGATGGTAGGGGGAGAAAAGAAGAATTTTTTTAATTTTTGGTTTGATATAACTTCCAATGAGTTCCAGGCCTACATATTAACAATGTAAAATGTTGAAATCAAAACCAAGTAGTTCGGCTAAAAAAGACGAAATTTATGTGTGGATTGATTTTAAGAAAAATTAGTTTGGAAAAGCTACGAAGAGCTCACAAATGGTTTGAATGAGGTTAGATGTTTTTTAGTCTTATGAAAAGAAAAGTCAAAGTATTGTTAGATTGATTGAGAGTTTATTAAGAAAATAAGTTTTAAAATTCATGGACCTAAGTCCAAGTTTTTTTTGAAAGCGGTTCGAGTTTTGAAAACAAGAATCCTTTGAAAAAGAGGGAAGATTTTGGAAATTAAAGAATAGGGAGGAGATGAAGAGGATAACCTAAGTGCATAAAGTAAAAGGTAAGGGTAAAGAAATATCTAACCGGGTGATAAGATTAGTACTTGACATCAAGAGCCAATACCACATCCCATCCTTTAGACAACCACATAAACAACAAATAACCAGACAAAAAAAATCAAGCTTCGAATGAGTCAATGCTTTTAGGTGAACTCTTATCTCAAGAAAAACGGGCAGAGTAACGACTGTATTTCAAGGAAATCCACTCTTAATTGAGTATAACGGAATAACCTGCATACAAAGATAATAACCAGACAGAGGCAGCTGTTATACCCCAAAATTTGCCCTCCTACTTTCCACAACTCCATACCCAAGAATTTCACAAGGGTTGACCAGACAAACCCTCTCCTAAGAAATCAATCCAAACTAGGTTTTGATCTTCTCAAGTCAAGATGGATTTCCATTGCTCTAGATGGTCATCATACCTCATCATACGCTTCAAAGGATCACCATGTCAGGTTTTAAGCCTTCCAAGTCAAATTTGCTCATCCAGTTGCTCAAATGGTTGAAGATCAGCTGTATTGGACAAAAAGTCAACTGTGGTCAACATACAGTCACACTTCATAATTTTTGGTCAACATCAATATTTTGAAGTGATATTCATCATTTGATCAAGGTTTGATCATGATTTCTCAAGAAAAGTCAAGATTTGATCAAAAGTCAAAGTTTCTAAATTAGGGCTTTTTAGACAAAAGTCAACAGAACTTTGACCAGGCATAACTTTCACATACTTTATCAAAAAAATTTCCACCAAAGCTCATTTTAAAGGTAATTCAATTCTCTACAACTTCATGTCTCACAAGCTTGGGCTGGAAATGCTTCATTTGGAAGTTATGGATCAAAACATTACAGGTCCTTTTAGAAAAGTCAACAAAAGTCATCTTTTTGCAAAGAAGTGTTCATGAGCATGGAAACTTCAATGAAGATGAAACCAAAAGGGATGTTTAGAAGACATATTGAGCTTTCTAAAAAGTCCAAGAACACCCAAAAATATGGAAAGTTGAGCAAGATATAAATTGTGCAAGTTGAGCATTTTTGAGGAGGTGCATGAAGAAAAATACTTAGCAAAGGCAAATATTTTTCAAATGGGCCTAAGATTTTATGATTCAAACTTATTCCTAACATTATCAAGAGCCTCTAAGCCCAGCTACACGCCCTCCTTCCATTTATTTTATTTATTTTTGAATTAAACCATTAAAATTCAATTTTAATTAAAATAAAATATTAAGACAAGGTACAAGGCATATGGGCTTGATATCCAAGTTTCTTGAGGTCCAAGATTGACAATGCAAGCTGGAAAATTCGTGCAAGAGAGTTTAAGGAAGATTGAGCAAGGAAAAGAAAGATTTGATTCAAAAACTCAATCAAATATCTTTCATTCAATGCAATATATTTCACCAAGTTTGTTGACCTAATCTCTTGTCCTATACATACTTAACATCCTCACAAGACAAAGGGAGGATTTTGCAACCTCTTACACGGATTGCTAGCCTCTTACAAGCCCTAGAAATTTCTCGAAATTTCTCACAAAATTGCAAAATCGTGTTTCAATTTTTAGGTGTTCTCAAGCCAAAACAACCATCAATTCACTCTCCTGAGCATTCCAGAAGTCAATCCCAGGCTTTACACGATCCCAAAGCATCCAGAAATCACTCACCCAAGCTGCTCTTGTTTGGTATTTTTCTATAAATTGTTTATCTCAATCCATGCATTACTAACTGATTTTGTTTATTTGTATGATCTCAGGATGTTGTTTAAAACAGGTACAATGTGTTACATGTGAGCTTTAGGGCTTAAATCCTATGATGCAATTGTTAGGGCATGTAATACGGTGAACTGACTTTGTAAGATTTTTGTATCCAAATGTGCGGATAGCAAGAGTCGCCATCCGACTTTTATTTTTATCCAATTAAGGGAAGGTAAAAGTACAGAAAAAGACCTTCGTTTAGATTCTGAGTTCGGGAGAATGGTTATGAAAAGGGAAGGTATTAGCACCCCCATCCGTAGTTATCTACAGCTCTTAGTTGCTCTAGATTACCTTTTAAAATTGCTTTCGTGTGTTTGAAAAATGTTTTGAAAAGGGCATTTCGCTTTGACTTTGTAATGACTCATGTAGGAGTGTATACAAAGTGTTCGGAAATGTTTTGTTTTGAAAAGAGTTTGAATTTTGAAAAAAAGGAGTGTGTGGTGTGAAAAGCATTTGATAGAGCAAGCAACTAAGAGACTTATTTACCCACTCAGAATTGGTCGCTTTTTCATACTTCGTTCCTTTAGAATAGCTAGCCTTACCATTAGTTAGTAGGTAGCTCCATTCGTTGGATGTAAGCGGGACATTCGAAGGGACATCGGATGGTCATTGAAGGCAACTTGTAGGAAGTATCCTAACACATTCGAAGGGACTATCATCATTTTTCGTAGGCGACAATCGAGGGTCAAGATCATGTATTCGGAGGCGACATCGTGGGTCTTATGATCTTTGTATCGAAGGGACTATGATGATTTGTTTGAAGGCAACGGTGCTAGGATACCTCTACGCTCGAGGACATGACCATTTGTAATCGTAAAGGCAACGAGAGAATTACCCTAAGGGTGTATGTGTGAAAAAGTGTGTTGATTCGATATTTTATCTTGAAATTTGAGGTTATCTATGTCGATTTTATCTTGCCATACGCCTAGTTACTAGCAATTGATAGGTGAGAAAGTAAAATGCGGAATGTAAAATGCGTAAAGTAAATGTCCCACGCTATTACAAGGCTTTAGGCGGATACATAATTTAAAATGCGAAAAGTAAAGACCTAATTTTAAACTATTACATCCCATATACAGTTACATTATTGGAAAATAAAATGAAAACGGTAAAGAAACGTCCGAATTGGAATAACTCGTGAAACGAGAAATCGGAAAATATGATGAAATCGAAATAAGAGAAAATATTAGAAAAATGCAAATTTTAATTGGAAAAAATATGACATGCTGGAAATAATGTAAACATGCTAAAATAAATTTTGGGATTTTTAGATGCAATTTAATAATTTAAAATGAATTTACAATGATTTAAATGCAAAATTACAAATAAAATAAATATGCATGCAAAAATATATTTTTAATTTATTAAATTAAATAAAGATTTTATGAGAATAATGTAAAAAGAAAATTAATTTTGATGAATTTTAAATGCAGAATAAAAACATGAAAAGAAATTAAAATGTATGGAAAATATTAAAAATATGAAAATATGAAAAATATGAAGAAATTGCAAACTTGTAAAAGAATGGTCCAGATGGTTCGAACAGGGACGACCTCAAACCTTGAAAACCAACGCCTTGACCAACTGGCATGTTCTTGTTTGGAAACGGAGTGAGTGGAATATACACGCGTTGCCTTTCCATTGCTTCCTCTTCGCACATCTGCCTTCAACCTTTCAAATATTTGAATTTCGTGGCCATTGCTCGACGCTATGTCCCTGCTACAATCAAAATCAAAGATACATAATATAAATAAGTTCTAAAAGCATGGTTCGATTCCCGAGATCGTTCAACACGATGGTATAGGTCCTATTGTCCAATTTTTCCATTTAAGCAAAGCCCTAAATCGAGCTCAAACCTAGCTATGGTGTAACACGATTCGTGCCATGGAAATTCAATTGGCCCGAAAGCTTGCAAACACATCACTAAACACAAAACAACAACAAATCGAGTTAATAATGCATGAATGAAGGAATTCGAATTTTGAAAATTCAAGAACAAACCGATTTGGCCACGATTCTTGATGTTTTTGGCAAAGTAAAGGTCGAATCGATTCGAGATGTCAAGGGATGTGTTTGACACCTTAAAATTGATTGAAAACGGCGGAAGTAGGATTGCCAATAGCTTGCTTGTCACGGTTTTTGAGCTTTGGAATAGGGTTTCTAAGGCAATTTTTCGTTCTCTTCGATTGGTATGCATCGTATAAATACTGGAAGGATTTGGCATTGTTTTTGGTAAGAATCAATCACCATTCAATGAAAATCAATTTTGATTTTTGTACAAAATCAAATTTTCAAAATTTGATTAATTCTCAATCCAATCTTGCCAAATTGATCAATTTTCGAAAATTGCGGCATTTGTAAGTTACTTGAGTCTCAAGGAAAGAATAAAATCAATCTTTGCAATTAATTTTAATTTTGTACTTTATTTTTAAATTTAATTTGCATTTAAATGAATAAATTACAAATTAAATAGAAAAATAAATCAAAAATTCGTGGCATTGGGCTTGGATATTCCTAATTGTATGAGGAATAAGTTTGATGGAGAAAAGCAAGCCCATTTGCAAAAATTTGATTTTTAAGTATCTCTTTGTGCATTCTTTCAAAATTGCCCAACTTGTGAATGGTGTATCTTGCTCAATTTTCCACATTTTTGAGTGTTCTTGGACTTTTTGGAAAGCTCTAAGAGTCCTCTAACCAACCTTTTTAGTCTCATCTCAATTGGAGTTTCCATGCTCAATATATCTTCAAAACAAAAGTTGACTTTTGTTGACTTTGAAAATGACTGTAATGTTTTGAGCTATACCTCTCAAATGAAGCATTTTTGGACATTCTTGTGAGACATGAAGTTGTAGAGAATTGAATTTCCTTCAAAACAAGAGGTGGTGGAAAAATTTCGAGAAAGTATGAGAAAGTTATGATCACCAAAGTTCATTGACTTTTCACCTAGAAACCCTAATTTAGAAAGTTTGACTTTTGAGCAAATCTTGAGTTTTCTTGATGAATCATGATCAACCCTTGATCAAATGATGAATGTAACTTCAAAATGAGGATGTTGACCAAAAATTATGAAGTTTGACTGTATGTTGACCACGTTGACTTTTTGTTCAATACAACCGATTTTCAACCATCCGAGCAATTGTGAGGAAACTTGATGTGAAGCTTGAAACTTGACATGGAGAATCTTTGAAGCATATGAGGAGGCATGAAGACCATTGAGATGTTGGAAATTCATCTTGACTTGAGAGATACCAAACCCTAGTTTGGGTTGATTGTCTAAGAGAGAGTTTGTCTGATCAACTCTTGAGGAATCCTTGAGTATAGATGTATGAAATCTCTTGAGTAGATGGAGGGCAAATTTTGGGGTATGACAGCTGCCCCTGTTCAATCTTCTTGTACCGGAGGGTTAGATTGACACGCTTGTCTTCGTGACCGGAGGTAGAAGATGATTGAACACCGAGTACACCGAAATTTGCACTGGTGGATGACGCGGGAATGGGCTTACAGATGCCATTTGGAGAAGTTGGATACTTCTCTGGGGGATGAGTCGTACGCTAGACTCGAGAATGTCGATAGGAGAATTGACGGGGATGGGCTTAAGATGCCATCCGAAAAATCGATCTGGAATGAGCCGACGCTAGCTCGTAGTCGTTCTGGAAGGAGCATGGAGATGGGCTTAAGATGCCATCTGGAGGGAGTCGTATGTTAGACTTCGTGTTCACCTTTGAATGAAGTTATTGGCTTGTATTGATTTTTAACCATATATGCAGCATTCTGAAAGTGAAGCACTGTTGATAAGTAGTCGGAGATAGGCTTAAGATGCCATCCAAGGCAACTGAGTCGTACGCTAGACTCTGTAGTCACTGTTGATAATAAGGAATCAGAATAAATCTTCGTGCTGATTACTCTGAGGGAAATAGTAGTTGGCAAAAATGTGGATAGCTTCCCTGTTGTGCATCGGGTGTTGATCCATTGTTATCGGAGGATAACTAGAGGCGGTCTTTCTGATAGTTTTCCGCCGATTCGGGCTTAATCTCGACTAGTCGTCGGAGGACAACCAAGGGCGGTCTTTCGATAGTTTTCCGCCGATTCGGGCTTAATCCGACCGATCGTCGGAGGACAACCAAGGGCGCTCTTCGATAGTTTTCCGTCGATTCGGGCTTAATCTCGACTGCTTTGCGTGGAGGTTATACTTTGGAGAAAACAAGAGGAACTTTGATAGAATATTCGTTAGTTTTATGCAAAGTATGATGCATGACAGTGTATGAATGACATATGCATGAATTATGACTTTATGAGTAATGTATGAATGATAGATGTTGTTGTATTTCAAAACATATCCATCTTGAAGAAGATGCGGATGCTCTGTCTGAGGATTCCTGACTTCTGCTTGGGGAATTGAGTAGGTGAGAACCCCGCTTTTGAAGGAAAAGAAAGATATCCTGGATTCCTCCGATGCACTATCTGACCAAGTCTTGGGCCTAGATATTGTTGAGGAAGGTAGAGATTTGAGAAGCTCGTTGTTGGAGATCTCATATATAGACCCTGCTGAGGAGAATCTGGGAGGCGATCCGTTGGGGACCTTGTATGTAGATCCTGCTGAGGAAATTTAGGAGGCGCTCTACTGGGGATTCAGAGTGTAGATCTCACCGAGAGCAATTGATAGTTGACGGGAGACCGAGTGGAGAGTCGGATCCGTTGGATCTTTGGTGGGGATGAAGATGTAGTTTCCTCCGATGCACTATCTGACCAAGTCTCGAGTCGGATCCGCTGGGGAAGAGGAAGGGACCGAGGGATGTCCTTGGGGATAAATACCTTGACCGAGATGAGGTGTTTATCGCTGAAGATTGATGCAACATTGCTTGGTCAAGTGGAATTCTGCTCGTGGATTCCCTTTGCTCTGTTGGGAAGTTGTGTTGGTGACTTTTGTCGTCATCTCAATTCCCGGAGCCTGTAGTAAGTACTTTTGTATGTTCACTTTTCATATGTTTGCGATTAGATTCTTATTGTCAAGTGCGTATAATCATTCAAAGCAAATGTTGGACTTCATGCAAACAACAACAGTGAAAATTGTAAAGAGGAAGAACTTGCATTTATTTGAAATGTGGCGTATGGCCAAATAGTTTTGTACACAAGAAAGGTAAAAATATATGCGGAAAGAATCTCGTTAAGTTCCAACTGTGCTAGTACTCATATATTTCAACTATCTCATCTCCTTGCAGTCAATAGAAAGTGAATAAATTGATCTTCGCCACTTGAATCTTGAATGCTGATAGTAGTCTGGAAACAGGTGATCTGGAAGAGACATAGTCGTACGCTTGAATCCCTAACTTTTGCCTAGACCGCCCTTTCGGTTTTCACCATCGATACCCTTTTTGCCCAAGCCGCCTTTTCAGGTTTTCGACTTGCCGGGTGTACATGTTTTGTATATATCCTTAACTTTTGCCCGAACCTTTTGGTTCGCCAGGATGCCCTTATTTTTGCCTAGTATTTTTTAACTATGTCTGCGTTCACAGGGTGTGGGAAATCTTCACCATCCATGGTGCTAAGTATCATAGCTCCGCCGAAAATCTGCCTTGACTACAAATGGTCCCTCATAGGTGGGAGTCCATTTTCCCAGGATCACCTTGTGGAAGGATGATGCGCTTGACTACTAGATCACCGACTTGGTAGACTGGTTGACCTTCTTGTTAAATGCTCGATCATTCGTTTCGATAAATTTGTCCATGGCGATGGACGAGTCGCTCTCATCAATCAAGTTAATCGGTCAAGGCGAGTCGGACCCAATCGCTTCGCCTAACTCGCCTCTGGAGGACTCGTTGAGGGTATCCGAACCTCGATGGGTAAGACGGCTTCCATACCGTATACGAGAGAAGAGGTTGCCCACTGGATGTTCGTGCTATAGTGCGATAACCATGAAGAGCAAATGGTAACATCTCATGCCAATCCTTGTAAGTCACGTCATCTTCAGATAATCTTCTTAATGTTTTGTTGGCGGCTTCCCGCCATTCATCTTAGGCCGATAAGGAGAAGAATTGTGATGGTTGATCTTGAGCTGCGTGCGAGTTCGGTGATCATCTTGTTGTTGAGGTTAGAGTCGTTATCGTGATAATCCTTTCGGTGCCATACCGAGATAAGATTATGCTTGATAAATCGAGCCACAACATTCTTGGTAACGACGAACGGTGCTTCTACCCATTTGGTAAAGTAATCAATTGCCACAAGGATGAAACGATGTCCATTGGGCGTGGGCTTGATTTCTCCAATCATGTCAATGCCCCACATTGCAAAAGGCCAAGGAGAAGTTAAAACATTGAGGTACGGAGGTACGTGCACTTTGTCGGCATAACCGCACTTGTGACAAGATCGAGCATAGCGGTGACAATCGCTTCCATGGTGGACCAATAGTAGCCTGTTCTCAAAATCTTCTTAGCCATGGTGTGTCCAACGGAGTGGTACCAAATGCCCTTCGTAACTCTTCCATGATACGCATTTCTTTGGGTCTACGGTAGTAAGCAACGATCGTGGTTGCGCTTGTATAAGATGTCGTTCCGAGGAAGAATTTAGATGCAAATCTTCTCATGAACTTTTATCGTTATGATGCCCTGCGGATATTCCGAGTCTCAAGATACCTCTTCACGCCATAGTACCAAGGTCTCTCTTCCAAGCTCATAACTGTTGGTTCGTAACTTCTCAATGATGATCCGGGGAGCCTCGTTGTCCCATCTAACCTTGAACATAGATGACATAGTAGCCCAATGCAACCGATTCTCTTCTCGTGGAATATGATTGAAAGTAATCTCTTCAAGTAGGGATCAAACTCGTAACATGCTCTCGATACGGAATGAGATTCGGATGCTTCGATCCCTCGCCTTTTATCCGACCGATCACTAAAGGCGAGTCTCCATACACTTGTAAGAACTTGATTCTTAAGTCAATAGCGCTTTAAGACCCATGATGCACCGTGACTCGCCATGTTGTTAGTGCAATGAAACATAATCTGGCGGTGAAAGGCGTATGTCCGCCGCAGGATGTAATGATGGCGCCAACGCCATTGCCAAGCGCGCTTGAGGCTCCATCAAAGACCATGGTCCATCGGGATCCTTGCTCGTCCTTCGTCCGGGCTGGTTCTTCGCAATCAGAACTAGAAGAACATCTTCATCCGGGAATTCGAACGCATAGACTAATAGTCATCTACGGCTTGATGAGCCAAATGATCGGCTACCACTTCCTTTGATCGCTCGAGAAGTGTACGGATGTCATATTCGGTCAAGATCATTTGCCATCTTGCTATTCTTAGAGAGCTGGTTTCTCAAATATGTATTTTATCGGATCCATCTTGAAATCAACAAGGTAGTGTGAGTCAACATATCTTGCCTTAGTCGTGGCGACCAAGCCAAGCGTTGCAAGTTTTCTCGAGTTGTGAGTATCTTGTTTCACTCGGTAAACTTTTGCTAAGGTAGTATATTGCATGCTCTTTTCGACTGACTCGCCATGTTGCCCCAACACACACCCCATCGAAGTTCTCTAACACGCCAAGTACATGATAAGAGGTCTTCCTTCAAGCATCGGGATAGAGGATTCAGGGTACTCCTTGATTTTGTCAAAGTGATCCGCAATCGCTGCTCCATTCTACTACTTGATCTTTCTTAAGTAACTTGAAGATTGGCTCACAAGTAGCGTTAGGTGTGCAATGAACTGCAATGTAGTTTAATCGCCCAAGAAACCTCGACTTCCTTCTCATGCGGGGCATTTCTTGAATGGCTTTAACCTTGGCGGGATCAACTTCAATACCTTTTCCACCGACAACAAACCCCGGAGTTTTCGGATCGACTCCAAAGGTGCACTTGTTAGGATTAAGTCTCGTCTATACTTCTTCAATCACAAATAGTTTCGCAAATGACCAAGATGCTCTTCTTCATCGGATCGAGCTATCATATCGCCGACGAGACCTCTATCTCGTGATGAATCATGTCATGAAATAATGTTACCATAGCACGTTGATAAGTGGCGCTGCGTTCTTGACCGAACGGCATAACCTTGTAGCGAAAGTGCCCACCGTAAAAGTAGTCTTCTCCATGTCTTGGAGCCATTTTGATCCGATTGTAACCGGAGAAACCATCCATGAAGGAGAAAACCTTATGTGAGCGGTGTTGTCAACCGTAACATCAATATGAGGAAGTGGAAATCATCTTTCGACTTGCCTTTTCGATCTCGTAATCCACACACATTCGTATTTTGTCATCCTTCTTGGTCTGTACTACGTTTGCAACCACTGTGGATAAGAGGTATGACTAAGAAATCGGCGTTGAATCGCTTCATAACTTGACTTTGATTTTCTCGACATTTCAGACGTGCGATTTAACCTTCATTTCCGAGAAAACCTTCTTTGTCGGCAATCGGTGTACCACAATATCAATGTCTAAACCCGGCATGTCTTCGTATGACCAAGCAAAACCTCAATATAGTCTTGTAGCATCCGAACCAATCTTTCTTTAACACTTTCTCAAGACCGCCTCCTACCTTGATCTCTTTTTGTCTTCGTCAAGACCAAATTCACAACCTCAACTTGCTCTTCGTGCGGTTGTATAACTCGCTCTTCTTCTGTAGTGAGCAAGCTCTCCGGCACTTCACAATCTTCCTCACTTCGCCTTCGCTTGGTAGATCGGATTATCAAGTCATATTTAGCTTAGCATTTGTTATTAACGAGATTCGGAGTGATTGCAGTGTATCACGTGGGTGTGTGTAAGAAACACATAGCTTTTGAAGGGTGATAAAGTAAAGAAAAATTGAATGCAAAAGTCCAACGAATTTATTGAATGAAAATACGCAACGAGATAATAACCTCGAACGAGCCATGATGCCGGGCAAGGCACTAGGCTTTCAAAGTTTATTGTTCAAAACATAAATAAATACGAAAAGCAAAGCAAAACAAGAGCAATTACTCGACTAAAGGAGATTGGTATGACGTCTTGGTCTTCCAATTGCCGAGCCCTTTGTCCGGTCGAAGATCCACTTGCCGATGTCGAAGTCGTTGTCGTTGTCTTCTATACATGGATTCCACTGGCCGATGCGGAAAGGAAGTTGGCGGCACGCTTTGGTATCATCTTCGACCCTTGATGGTGAAGCCTAGACCGCCTTGTCAAATTTGAAAGGAAGATTAGGAGGTGACCCATAGAACTACCTTCTTCGAACAGGCCTTTCAATGAGGCCATCCTAAGCGGAGCTTGTGTAGCTGGAGTGGGGAGAGTCACAGCATGACTGGGTATTGTTTCAAAAGCTTGACAGGAGTCTCAAGAATTCACCTTCCATCTCGAGATATCGGAATGTAGATGATGACCATATACTCCTCTTCACCACATCAGAACAACCTTCCCTTCACCGGTACTTCAACTTGATGAAGGTAGAGGTATGCCGCCCCATGTATCCAAGGCGCCCAAGTAGGCAGAGTAAGGGGACGAATGTCCATGACAAAGAAAGTGGAATCAAAAGTCCGGGAACCGACTTTATGATGAGCTCTCAAGCCTTGCTCGCTTAGAACCATCAAAAGCTCTCACAATAATGTCACTGGTCTCGAACCAACCCTCGACATCAAGCCGATCAAAAGCGCTTGGTAGGATGTTTAGAGCGTAACCGGATCCACCAAAACATGAGACAATGTAATGCCCTTGCATTCAACAGAGATGTGCAAGGCTTTGTTGTGTTTCTTTCCTAGGAGTCAAATCAAGATCGAGAAGCCTAGGCCGTTGTTGGCAGCCGAGCTAGCAATACAAACTTCAAACGATCGGCAGTAGTATCTTGCGGCACATGAGCATTCTTGAAACTTCACCAAGGCGTTAGCATGAGCCTCGAGCAAAGCGAGCAAGCATGGAGATCTTGGATGAGTCTGTCCCAACTGCTCCACAACATTGTAGTCGCTCTTCTTGATAATCTTAATTTCCTCCATTTCTTGTTTGGAGGTATCTTGAGAACTTCCTTTGGTACTTCTAGTTGAGCGGGATGAGTCCGGTTCTTTCCTCTAGCTTGGGAATGGATTGAATAGGAATGCGTGGAGTCGCAGTGTCTTTTGGAGGAGAGATATGGAGAGAATACCCTTCCTTCTGGTCACCTTCGATCCGTGATGTTGTCAATGTTAGGAATGGTAGCTTCAAGTAAGATCCTTGATAGTCGAGGGTCTTGCTTGACACCATGATAGTAAACATCACCCATAATTCCAAGGAATAGCTTTATCGAGGAATACGGAACGGTCTTGGAGAGTAATGATGAGAGGTGCCACTCTAGGCACAGGATCGCAGAGGAAACCTTATGGCATTAACATCAAGATAGTCTTTGGAAATCGTCACCCCATCCGGTCGCCTTAACATCTTCAATAGGAATCTTGTAGCTCTCGGGAGCAGTATTTTACCATGTAATCATACTTTCCACTTGGCTGCCCAAGGTATCCCACACGATGGTGTGGTTTCGTTCACATCTTCGATCTTTAACATAGACATATCTTCACACTTACGCACGGTGGTTTCGAAATAGTATCTCACGGTTATTCATCATGCGAACACGCCTTCTCAACCAAGCACAACCATCAGCGCAGACGGCACCAACGACAATCCTCTCGGGCATCTGGATTGACACCGGCTTAAATTCTTCTTAATCATCGAGGAATGGTCAAGTCATCTATGTTGAAGATGTAAGTATCGCCACCAACGAGATTGGAGCTCTTGTCATGGTTAGGCATAGGGCGTTGATCACATTTGGAGTCTCAACAGAGGATCAAACTCAATCGCTTAGCTTCGATCATATCCCGAATCTTGTTCTTGAGCCCAACAATCATCAAGATGTCCCGGCTATTGGAGTGGTAAGCACACTTAGCATTTGGATTGTATCTCGGAGAGGAAGTGTTGACATTCTGAGGAGGATCCCTCAAGGTTATCAGCTCTGCGTTCAACATGTGTTGTAAGGCTTGCGACAATGGCATGTTGATCTTTGTAAACTGTCTTCGTGGCGGCGCTCGCCGCGTTGTCTCACCGAGGTCAGGCCGATGTAGGATCGAGATCACAACCGCCCCACAGTTGAGCGGTCGGTCTTGGCTCGGCTTTTCTGACCATACACAGCACTAACTTCTTTCTTACCACCAAAAGATCTCTTCGCAGTATTTGAAGATGACTCTACATGGATCTTTCCACTCTTGATACCAGCTTTGATACGCTCGCCTGTAAGTATCAGCTCGGTGAATCCGGCTGAAGAATTTCCAATCAGATGATTGAAGAATGGGCCTGTTAGTGTCCCCATGAACATATCAACCAACTCCCTATTGGACAAGGGTGGTTGAACTCTGCCTGCTAAATCTCTCCACTTCTGAGCATACTCTTTGAACTTCTCATCACGACCCATAGACATGCTTTGTAGTTGCATGCGAGTGGGTGTCAATTCAGCATTGTACTCATCATGCAGAAAGCATCCCAAATCACTCCAAGTACGGATACGGTCATTCTCTAGTCGATAATACCACTCCCGAGTTCGGACAAGCTCTCTTGAAATAGTGCATCCACAACTTTCTCATCGGTGTGGGGATTGATCTTCGAACATAGGACTTCAAATGCAGCTTAGGGCAAGACATACCATCATACTTAGCAAAAGTAGGAACCTTGAACTTGGGAGGAATCACAACACCGTGAACAAGACTCGATTATCAAAATTCAACCGGACATCTTCGGTTTTCCACAAGATTCGACGGTCTTCAAGTTGCTTGTACTTGTCATCCTCATCGAGTATTGGCCATCATCATAGTTCTTCGACTCATGGCTGCCTCGTCATCACCCTTGTTACTTTGTCTTCCTTCTTGAAACATCCTTCCGAGAGCTCTATTCGACTGACCCTCTTAGGACCACCTTTGTAGCATCTGCCCATGTTGAGGAGACCAACAACCTTCTTCTTTCTGTTGATGAGCTTCTTCAGATCTTCTTGGCCTTGGACCAAGCTGGTGAACATCTGGTGAAACTGAGCATTCTGAGTTTGGAGATCCTTGACAGTCTGTTCAAGAGCCATTTCTGCTAAAATAAATAGCGAGCAAATGAGAAAACCAATCTCCAATGTACCTGTGATGCAATGTTATGCTATGCTATGCGATGTTTATGCGAATGCAATGCAATGTTTTCAAGGACCTTAGAGATTTAAATTTGTTTAAACAAGCAAAAACAAACATTTATTAGTACTCTTTTTATTATTCTTTTTTCCTTTTTAAGTACAAGAGATAGTTCAAAACAATAATAAAAGAAAAGCATAAAAGTCCTAAAGCTCTAAGTCTCCCATGGGCGCTTCCTCTTGGTGCCGATGTAGGCGTTGATGCTTCGCTCCCCATGAAGTAGCTTGGTTAACTCTAGCACTTTCTTCTCACTTGCATAGCATTGGGCTTCAAAGGTATCCCTCTCTTCTTTTAGTTGAATCCAGGATCTCTTCAAGTCCTCAAAATCCGTAGGCATGTCAGGATGGAGAACAGTATAGGGTATGTCACCTATAGCAACAAGTTCCATAATTACTGGTAGAACAGGAGTGAATGGCATCATGAGGTTTTGAGCTCGAGCTCGCACCCATTTGAGGTAAGGTTCCCAAGGAACGGGATTTTGGTGCCCCAAAGTCTTGGTATCAGTCTTCTTTACCATGCTCCAAGCGTGTATGAACCTTCGTCGGTAATTCTGGAGATCGTGATTGTAATCGAACACAACATCTTGGAGAAGCATATCATGTGGACCATCTTTTCGAGCAAAACAAAACTGACGTAGAGCTAGAGAAGGGTTGTAAAAGTAATACCTCCCCTTATACCAAGTAGCGGTACATTAGGGGAATTCTCCACAACGCTCGATGAAGGTGAAGTCCTTTTGAGAGAAAAGATTCCAACGGATATCTAATGAGAGAGTGACATCAATCTTTGAGACCATCTCAACCTTTGTTCGTTTTTCAAAACTGATGGAGGGAGGTGCGAAATAAACCACCTTGAAAGTAACGGTATACAACACATGAGAGTTCCTTGTCTTTTAGTAGTACGAGTGTGGAGAGAATGTAGGATGTCTCCAAGTAAGGTAGGCACAAGATTGCGGGTAAGAAATAATTTGATGGCGTTGATATCTATGAATTGATCCGAGTTAGGAAATAGAACCAAACCATAAATTAGCAAGGCCAAAATGTTTTCAAATGCATGGAAACTCATAACTTTGAGGAATTCTCGGGCTTTCTTGATTAGAAACTTGGAAAGTAAACCCTTAACTCCGCTTCTTGTTTCCCAATTGGCTTCAATATCTGAACGCTTAAGATGTAAAGCGGATGTGATGTCCTCATACTTAGGAACCTTTTCTAAGCCGGTGAATGGCATTTGGTCAAGAATAGGTATCCCAAGTAGCTTAGAGAACTCTTCCAAGGTAGGAACCAACCGGTAATCTGGGAATGTAAAGCAATGGTGTTTCGGATCAAAGAACTGGAATAGGACATGCATCATATCTTCTTCAAAACCAGAGATAACCAAATCAAGTAGATAACCATGTCTTTTGATGAACCGAGCATGGTCGGAATTTCAAACCAATTCTTTGAGTGAGAAGGTATACCCATAAAGTTGATTCGATAGTCTTTCTAGAAGCCATAATTCCTACAAAGCAGAGCAAAGATAAATCCTAGGTCCTTGAAATAGTTAGAAATGATATGCAATGCGGATGATGTCATGATGTCATGTTTACACACACAACAATTCACACAATGAGCCTAGGTTTAAGGCTTGCATGAGGTATAGGTGATTACCCTACCAAAAGTTTGAGTTGGTTCATCCTGTCCTATAATAGTAACCGGGTTCTAGGAATCTCACATCATCGATCTTTCTCGTAGGCATTTATTTCAATACGACGGCCAAGTGGTCGATCGAAAATACCCCAAAAGTCTGATCTCAATGAGCGTAGCATCGAGTATCAACCAACCTTAGTCTGTACCAAAGCCAGCCATCTCACTACCTTCTAATGGCTAAGATGGGTCAATTAAGGTTCTAAAAGTTTAGTTAGCGCTTGATGACACCACGCAGAAGCCAAATACTATCTTCAACTTGGGAATGAAGAGTATCGGGACAACCAAAGTGTCACGCTAACGTAGCCATCATGTTGACCGTTTAGTTATACGTCTAACGGTCACAATGATCTAATGCTACTTACCTAAAAGGAAACCCGGATCTGGGTGTAGGATCCCCCACAAATATAATACCCAAGCAACCCTTAAAGATAAAGCATACAAGTCAAACAAAAAGCAATAAAGGTGATTTAGAAATCCCTAAGGCAATTCTCTCTTTAGGGTCATTCCCAGAGAGTCGCTGATAATACTTGAACCGACTTTGTAGGATTTTGTATCAAATGTGCGGATAGCAAGAGTCGCCACCGACTTTTATTTTTATCCAATTAAGGGAAGGTAAAAGTACAAAAAGACCTTCGCTTAGATTCGAGTTCGGAGAATGGTTATGAAAAGGGAAGGTATTAGCACCCCTTTCCATCCGTAGTTATCTACGGGCTCTTAGTTGCTCTAGATTACCTTTTAAAATTGCTTCTGTGTGTTTGAAAAAATGTTTTGAAAAAGGGCATTTCGCTTTGACTTTGTAATGACTCATGTAGGAGTGTATACAAAGTGTTCGGAAATGTTTTGTTTTGAAAAGAGTTTGAATTTTGAAAAAAGAGTGTGTGGTGTGAAAAGCATTTGATAGAGCAAGCAACTAAGAGACTTATTTACCCACTCAGAATTGGTCGTTTTCATACTTCTACGTTCCTTTAGAATAGCGCTAGCCTTACCATTAGTTAGTAGGTAGCTCCATTCGTTGGATGTAAGCGGGACATTGAAGGACATCGGATGGTCATCAAGGCAACTTGTAGGAAGTATCCTAACACATTCAAGGACTATCATCATTTTCGTGGCGACAATCGAGGGTCAAGATCATGTATTCGGAGGCGACATCGTGGGTCTTATGATCTTTGTATCGAAGGGACTATGATGATTTGTTTGAAGGCAACGGTGCTAGGATACCTCTACGTTCGAGGGACATGACCATTTGTAATCGTAAAGGCAACGAGAGAGAATTACCTTAAGGGGTGTATGTGTGAAAAAGTGTGTTGATTCAGATATTTTATCTTGAAATTTGAGGTTATCTATGTCGATTTTATCTTGCCATACACGCCTAGTTACTAGCAATTGATAGGGTGCAGAAAGTAAAATGCGGAATGTAAAATGCGGAAAGTAAATGTCCTACGCTATTACAAGGCTTTGGGGCAGATACATAATTTAAAAATGCGGAAAGTAAAGACCTAATTTTAAACTATTACATCCCATATACAGTTACATTATTGGAAAATAAAATGAAAACGGTAAAGAAACGTCCGAATTGGAATAACCTGTGAAACGAACGAGAAATCGGAAAATATGATGAAATCGAAATAAGAGAAAATATTAGAAAAAATGAAAATTTTTAATTGGAAAAAATATGACATGCTGGAAATAATGTAAACATGCTAAAATAAATTTTTGGGATTTTTTAGATGCAATTTAATAATTTAAAATGAATTTACAATGATTTAAATGCAAAATTACAAATAAAAATAAATATGCATGCAAAAATATATTTTTTAATTTATTAAATTAAATAAAGATTTTATGAGAATAATGTAAAAAGAAAATTAATTTTTGATGAATTTTAAATGCAGGAATAAAAACATGAAAAGAAATTAAAATGTATGGAAAATATTAAAAATATGAAAATATGAAAAATATGAAGAAATTGCAAACTTGTAAAAGAATGGTCCCAAAGATGGTTCGAACAGGGACCCGACCTCAAACCTTGAAAACCAACGCCTTGACCAACCAAATGGCATGTTCTCATTTGGAAACGGAGTGAGTCGAATATACACGCTGCCTTTCCATTGCTTCCTCGCGCCATGCGTCTTCAACCTTTCAAATATTTGAATTTTCGGCGTCGGCCATTGCTCGACGCTATGTCCCTGGCTACAATCAAAAATCCAGCATACATAATATAAATAAGTTCTAAAAGCATGGTTCGATTCCTGAGATCGTTCCAAACACGATGGTATAGGTCCTATTGTCCAATTTTTCCATTTAAGCAAAGCCCTAAATCGAGCTCAGAAACCCTAGCTATGGTGTAACACGATTCGAGCCATGGAAATTCAATTGGCTAAAGCTTGCAAACACATCACTAAACACAAAAACAACAACAAATCGAGTTAATAATGCATGAATGAAGGAATTAATTTTGAAAATTCAAGAACAAACCGATTTCATTTCCACGATTCTTGATGTTTTTGGCAAAGTAAAGGTCGAATCGATTCGAGATGTCAAGGATGTGTTTGACACCTTAAAATTGATTGAAAACGGCTGGAAGTAGGATTGCCAATAGCTTGCTTGTCACGGTTTTTTGAGCTTTGGAATAGGGTTTCTAAGGCAATTTTTTCGTTCCCTTTCGATTGGTATGCATCGTATAAATCGGAAGGATTTGGCATTGTTTTTGGTAAGAATCAATCACCATTCAATGAAAATCAATTTTGATTTTTGTACAAAATCAAATTTTCAAAATTTGATTAATTCTCAATCCAATCATGCCAAATTGATCAATTTTCGAAAATTGCTGGCATTTGTAAGTTACTTGAGTCTCAAGGAAAGAATAAAATCAATCTTTGCAATTAATTTTAATTTTGTACTTTATTTTTAAATTTAATTTGCATTTAAATGAATAAATTACAAATTAAATAGAAAAATAAATCAAAATTCGTGGCATTGGGCTTGGATATTCCTAATTGTATGAGGAATAAGTTTGGATGGAGAAAAGCAAGCCCATTTGCAAAAAATTTGATTTTCAGAAGTATCTCTCTTTGTGCATTCTTTCAAAATTTCCCAACTTGTGAATGGTGTATCTTGCTCAATTTTCCACATTTTGAGTGTTCTTGGACTTTTGGAAAGCTCTAAGAGTCCTCTAACCAACCTTTTGGTCTCATCTCAATTGGAGTTTCCATGCTCAATATATCTTCAAAACAAAAGTTGACTTTTGTTGACTTTGAAAATGACACGTAATGTTTTGAGCTATACCTCTCAAATGAAGCATTTTTGGACATTCTTGTGAGACATGAAGTTGTAGAGAATTGAATTTCCTTCAAAACAAGAGGTGGTGGAAAAATTTCGAGAAAGTATGAGAAAGTTATGATCACCAAAGTTCGCTTGACTTTTCACCTAGAAACCTAATTTAGAAAGTTTGACTTTTGAGCAAATCTTGAGTTTTCTTGATGAATCATGATCAACCCTTGATCAAATGATGAATGTAACTTCAAAATGAGGATGTTGACCAAAAATTATGAAGTTTGACTGTATGTTGACCACAGCTTGACTTTTGTTCAATACAACCGATTTTCAACCATCCGAGCAATTATGAGGAAACTTGATCGTGAAGCTTGAAACTTGACATGGAGAATCTTTGAAGCATATGAGGAGGCATGAATACCATTGGAGATGTTGGAAATTCATCTTGACTTGAGAGATACCAAACCCTAGTTTGGGTTGATTGTCAAGAGAGAGTTTGTCCGATCAACTCTTGAGGAATCCTCGAGTATAGATGTATGAAATCTCTTGAGTAGATGGAGGGCAAATTTTGGGGTATATGACTGCCCTGCTCAATCTTCTTGTCCGGAGGGTTAGATTGACACGCTTGTCTTTCGTGACTGGAGGTGAAGATGATTGAACACCGAGTACACCGAAAATTTGCACTCGGTGAACGCGAATGGGCTTCAGATGCCATTTGAGAAGTTGGATACTTATTTGGGGATGAGTCGACGCTAGACTCGAGAATGTCGATAGAGAATTGACGGGATGGGATTAAGATGCCATCCGAAAAATCGATGCTGGGGAATGAGCCGTACGCTAGGCTCTGTAGTCGTTTCTGGAAGGAGCATGGAGATGGGCTTAAGATGCCATCTGGAGGGAGTCGTATGTTAGACTTCGTGTTCACCTTTGAATGAAGTTATTGGCTTGTATTGATTTTTAACCATATATGCAGCATTCTGAAAGTGAAGCACTATTGATAAGTAGTCGGAGATGGGCTTAAGATGCCATCCAAGGCAACTGAGTCGTACGCTAGACTCTGTAGTCACCGTTGATAATAAGGAATCAGAATAAATCTTCGTGCTGATTACTCTGAGGGAAATAGTAGTTGGCAAAAATGTGGATAGCTTCCCTGTTGTGCATCGGGTGTTGATCCACTGCCTGTTATAGGAGGATAACTAGGGGCGGTCTTTCGGATAGTTTTCCCGTCGATTCGGGGCTTAATCCTAGACTAGTCGTCGGAGGAAAACCAAGGGCGGTCTTTCAAATAGTTTTCCCGTCGATTCGGGGCTTAATCCTGGACCAGTCGTCGGAGGACAACCAAGGGCAGTCTTTCAGATAGTTTTCCGCCGATTCGGGCTTAATCTGGACTGTTTGCGTCGGTGATCACACTGCTTTGGAGAAAACAAGAGGAACTTTGATAGAATATTCGTTAGTTTTATGCAAAGTATGATGCATGACAGTGTATGAATGACATATGCATGAATTATGACTTTATGAGTAATGTATGAATGATAGATGTTGTTGTATTTCAAAACATATCTATCTTGAAGAAGATGCGGATGCTGCTCGAGGATTCCGACCGCTTGGGGAATCGAGTAGGTGAGAACCCGCTTTTGAAGGAAAAGAAAGATATGGATTCCTCCGATGCACTATCTCGACCAAGTCTTGGGCCTAGATATTGTTGAGGAAGGTAGAGATTGAAGCTCGTTGTTGGAGATCTCATATATAGACCTCTTGAGGAGAATGGGAGGCGATCCGTAGACCTTGTATGTAGATCCCGCCGAGGAAATTTAGGAGGCGCTCTACTGGGGATTGAGTGTAGATCTCGCTGGAGAGCAATTGATAGTTGCCGGGGAGACCGAGCTGGGAGAGTCAGGATCCCGTTGTGATCTTTGGCTGAGGGATGAGGATGTAGTTTCCTCCGATGCACTATCTGACCAAGTCTCGAGTCTGCTACTGGGAAGAGAGGAAGGACCGAGGATGTCCTTGGGAGATAAATACCTTGACTGGAGATGAGGTGTTTACTGCTTGAAGATCGATGCAACATTGCTTGGTCAAGTGGAATTGCTGCTCGTGGATTCAGGAACAAACAACACATACATATTTATGAATCCAACAATATGAATGGATGTATCACCGCCCCAGCGGTTTACCCTTGCGCGCTATGTCACTTTCTATCTCTCAGGTCGTGGGTTCAAACCCCACCTTTTGTTGTTTGTTTTCATTGTTATTTTTTAACACAGGTTTTAGAGTCTCCAGAAGGAACGCCTCCAAGCTCCACACGGATGTCCCATAAGCTCCGCTAGGTCTCCCCTGCGAATCCTCCAGAAGCCCCAGCTTTTGGATGGCCCTAGATGAGAAGTCCCGTAAGCTCTAGCTACGGACGTCCCATCCGAATCTCCAAGCTCCACACGGACCTTTCAGCCAGACACCCGAAGCTCCAGCCGGATCTTTCCAACACGTAACCTCCGTAAGCTCCGACTGGGCCAAAGAAGAGAATCTCTAGCCCCGCCGGACACGCTAGTAGATTTCCACCAAACTGGTTTCGGATGCCCACGGCGCGTCTCTCACAAAAGACCTAGCTTCTAAGGCAGCTTCTGCCAGAAGCTCTTTTTTGGTTTCTTTTTTTATTTATTTTCTGTTTTCCCTTTTAATTAATTAATTAATTTAATTAGTAATTAGGTTAAATAATTAGGTTAATTAGATAAATTTCACAAACAATTTTTTCATGCTTTTTAATTAACTTAATTAGTTTAATTTAGGTTAATATTAATTAATTTTTCTCAATTAATTAAAATCAATTAGAATTAGGTTTTTCTCACATAAACTCTAATTTTCAAAAACACCAAAAATACTAGGATGTAGTTTCTCTTCTACTATTTATTTTTGCATTTAAATTCTAGAAAGGATGTATAGGTTGCAATTTTATTTTCATGTAATAGCGTAGGTTTACATTTCCACCTTTACCTTCTGCACCTCCTATTATGTACCTGCCCCAAAACCATGTAATAGCGTAGGACCTTTATATTTCCGTAATTTATTTTCTGCACCTATTAACTGCTAGTAACTAGGCGTGTATGGCAAGATAAAAATCAACATAGATCACTAATCATAAGATAAATATCTGAATGTAACACACTCTCTTCACACATGCACCCCCTTTAGGGTATCCTCTCTCGTTGCCTTATGAAAATGGTCAAGTCCCTCGAATGTGGGGGTATCTTAGCATGATTGCCTATAATACATCATCACAATCCCTTCGATTTAAAAGATCATAGTCCCTCGATGTTGTCTACGAATATATGATCTTGTCCCGTGATTGTTGCCTATGAAAAGTGATGATCGTCCCTACGAATATGCTAGGATATTCCTACAAGTTGCCTTCTATGACCATCCGATGTCCCTTCGAATGTTCCTTTACATCCAACGAATAAGGTTACCTACCAACTAATGGTATGGATAGCTTTGTTCTAAAGGGAAGCAAAAAAAAACACGGAAACGACCGTTCTAAGTAGGTAATAAGTCTCTTTTGCTTGCTCAATTAAAACATCTTTCACACCTCACACTTTCAAAACTTTTCAAAACACTTTGTATACATTCCAGCGTGAATCATTACAAAGTCCTTTTCCAAAAACAAAACATTTCCAAACACTTCGTATACATTCCAGCGTGAATCATTACGAAGTCAAAGTGAAATGCCCTTTTCAAAAATCTTTTCAAACACACACACACACAAAAAAACAATTAAAGTGAGCTAAGTAATTAAGAGCCCGTAGATAACTACGGATGGAAATGATGCTAACACCTTCCCTTTTCATAACCATCTCCCTTACTCATAATCTAACGAAGGTCTTTTCCTGTTCTTTTCGCCTTCCCTTAATTGGATAAAAGAAAAGTCGGTGGCGACTCTTGCTATCCGCAACATTTGCGATCAAACACAAAACAAACAAGTCAGTTCTCCCATCGTGTTACAACAGCATAACATCAAGAGCATAGAAATCTCCCAAGCTGAGGTAAAGGTCCTAATCCTAAGTCCAAAGATCAAGCTCCAGGTACAAGGATAGTAACCAAGTCCAATTAGAAGTTTTTATGTTTAAGTTGAATTATTAGGTATTTTGGAAAAGGAAAACAAAGCTCAAGTGAGCAAATTCAAAATAAGAAGAAAATAAAATGCTCAAATGAGCAAAGGAAAATGAAATGAAATGTAAATGCTAAAAGTAAAGTGAATAAAAATAAAGAGCATAAAAGTAAATGCGAAAAAATAAAGATCGGAAAATAAAAAGGCATAACATAAATGGCAATTAATAAAGGTTAGCAAGATGACCATCTTGAAACTTGTCAAGTATATCATCGAATTGTTAATTGTTAGTCGTCAGCAAGGTGACCATCTTGAAACATACGCATGAAGACTTGCCAGAAGCTTGATAGAATCAACGTGACCACATGACAAGTTTCAGTTGTTTTTTGTCAAGTATATCACTGGTTTTGGAATTATCATATCACTTGATAAAAAATGATTGAGAATTTCAAATGGTCAAAGTTTGTGGAAACTTTCCAAAAACTTGATTAGAAATCAATGCGACCACACAACAAGCGCCACAAGTGTTGAACCAAGATCAAAGCCCAAGTCATCTTTTGGGGCTTATGTTTGAACTTTGAAGTTCATGCTACCAATTGATCACTTCTCTGAATTAGGACAAAAGAAAAATAAGATGGAGAAGAAGAAAACATTTTTCAAATTTATTTTGCATCAAATGAATTTTGTTCGGTCTAACTTCGTCAAAATCAATCAACTTTCTTTGTGGATTTGGTCAAGAAACCTATCAACACCCAAATTCCATTGATGTTGGGGAAATTTGTGACTCCAAATTAAATTCAAAAATCAGCAAAATAAAATGCAAATAAAAGCCAAAGAAAAATATTGAAATCAGGTTATTTAATTGGACTTTATTGACGAAATACATAAATAGTATTTTTTTTAATCAAGATAAAATTCCAAGAAAATTACCCAAAGTCAATCAGAGGTCAACAAGTGTTGACATAATTTTTCAGAACTTTTCTAAGTCAAAAATTATTTTTAAAATAAAAAAAGGATGAAATAAACCAAAAATAGATAAAAATAGTAAAATCTGAAATAAAAATAAAATGAGGTCACCAATATTTGTCAAATGACCATTGGATCCTTCCAGAATTTTTCAGAATTTTAAAATGTCAAAAAGTATTTTTAAACAATTAAAAAGCATCAAATAAAAGAGAAAAATCATTAAAAAAATATCAAATCTGAAAATAAAATTATGAAAAAATACAATTCAAAAAGATAATATTCCAAAAACGTTTTGTGAATTTTTTCGTAATTTTGGACCAGAAATGAATTTTCTATGATTTTTTAAAGTTTAAAACATTAAAAATATAAAATTAGAAAATAAAATAAAAGCAGAAAAAATGTGGATCATCTGATCATAGTCAAAACGAGTTAGTAAGCTAATCCAACGGATCAGACGCGTTGTGTTTGATATGAACCTCTTTTAAAATCACACCGGATCATTATTTAAATGAAAATAAAAAAATAAATTCAGAATTAATGTCACGCGTTGGATGGAGTCTTACTCACAAAAGTAATCAGATCCAAGGGCTCTCATTACGCGCATATGATAAAACGTTTTCACCGGATCCAATTCAAAAAAATGACACTGGACGCTTTCATTGGTTGAAAACAGACACGTAGGTCGTCTTCAACCTCCAGCCTCCCAGAATTGGAGTTCCTCAAACTGTAAAATCAATAGCAATGGGTGGTATCCTTGAATTCATCTCTTCAAGACAATCTCAACCACATGCTCGCGAAAAATTTATTTACACTAAGTGAAGAGAATTTTGGAAAAACCTCAAATAATAGCAAATAGGATTTTGATGAATTTCTCAGTCAATACTTGATGAAAATGCAAATGGTGAAGATCACAAGAATCAGGGAGATGAGGAGAGTACAATGATGTTTTATTTTGCAAGGTTTGATGGAGATTTCTACCAGAACAAAGTTCACTTTCAGAGCTCTGAAACATGACTTGGATAGCACGATTCAGGAAGCTTCAAGGCACGATTATTGTTCTGTTAGCTGCAGTGAGGTTCAAGGAAGAAGAATGAATGGTTAATTTCAATCTGAAAGTGGCTTAAATACGAATTCAAAGTTACAGAAAATCTGGTTATGGAGGAAGTTTGGGAGAGGTTTTCTGGCTATCAAAGCTTGAGGAAATGAGTGGAATGACTTCCTTATTTATAGGAGAAGTGAATGGGATCAAAAGAGAGGGTGTATGATGCAATTTGGAGTGAAACCGTGCACACCTGCATCATGAGCAAAGTGTGACTTGCAAGTTGTCAAAACTCGGCCAAATCCTGTGTTTTATCCCTCTAATCAAGCTTGGCAACTTTGTTAATCATGTTTAAGTCCAAAACGCGTACCAATTTGATCATTAGAAGCCACATTATTGAAAACAAAATATGACTTCAAGCACAAAATTAGTTCCACGAGGCTCTCTTCGCAACCATGGTTCTCATCACTCAAGGACCTTTATGATGCAATCTTGGGCTATTTGGAAATCTGGGATTATAAGCTTTATAATTCACTTGGAAAGGTAGCATTTGGCAACTTGATCTAAAAGTTGTGATCACTTGAAATCACCAAAAAACATCTGACTTTTTATACTTAGAAAAATTTCTAAGTTTGGCAAAAAATGACCTATAATGTTTTCAATCCAAACATGGTCTTCCATCTAAAATTTGCTCTTGATTTATAAATATAAAATGAAGTAGATCTTTCAAAGAGCATTTTGCAAAAATAACCAACCAAAAACTCCAAATATTTAGCAAGTTATGGCCTTGTGAAGTTGAGGAAAAATCATGAAATGACCTATAATCTTTTGATCTTTTCAAGTAATTTCCAAACACTTTCAATCCTCAAATCTTATATGGAGATAAATTTCACATATTCAAGATTGTTGTACAAAAATAATGACCTTAAAATGATAAATGATGATCAAGATATGTTCATTTGAAGTTGATTGTCCAAAAGTTGAGGAATTCATCAAGGACTTTTAATCTTTTGACCTCATAGGCAAACTTCCAAGCATTTTATTTTCTCACCAATTTAACTAAGTATTTGTAGACACCCTTAGGTTCATTGTGAAATAAAAATTATCTCAAGGAGGAAAGGAATGACCATGATATGATCATTTGAAGTCATACAAGGTGGATGAAGCATCAATCTAGAGAGTGGGCAATCATAGGTCTTCATGATAAACTTCTCATCACTTAAACTTATTGAATCAAAGAATATATATTATAAGTCCTTTAAGGATAAAATTATTTTGAATTCATCCACAAACTTCACATACACATCAAGATATGGTCCTCAGAAGTCCAAAACTCTAATTTCAAGAGAGATGGCATGAGATGGAGAAATTTTTTGAATTTGATGATCTCTTTCAAGCATGGAGAACATATTCAAGATAAGAGAGCATATTTGATGATAAAATAAGTCTTCAAAGAGAGACAATACTTTCAAAATCTTGAGAATTGATGAGAGAAGGCACGAAAATAAACACATGAACTTATCAACTCTTTGAGGAACTTGTGCACCATTCACCTACAACATTTAGAGAAAAGTATACACACCATGTTTAATCAAATATCAATCATCACACACAAACAATAATCACTTCCACAAGGTGCTTGGTGATCTCCCAAAGGGAAAACCCTAAAGATAAGAGAGAGAGAGAGAGAGAGAGAGAGAGAGAGGAAAAAAAACCAATTTGTGATCTTTGTGCAATGCAATTGTATGAAGTATGAGAGAATCTTAGGGGGGGGGGAATTGGAGTACAATAGTAGAGGTTCCCACTCACTAGAGCATCAACAAGTCATAAACACATGCTGGAGAGATACGGCCAATCAACAACGAGATATTCCCCATCGGAGTACCGAAAAGATCATTCCATAACGAGCTACCTCAGATAACATAGAGATTTCCACTCACTAGAGCATTCAACAACAAATCATAAACACCTGTTGGAGAGATATGGCCAATCAACAAAGAGATATTCCCCGTCGAAGTACCAAAAAGAAAATATTTTCTAGGAACTAATATACTTATTGGGGATACCGGTTACTTGAATAAAGGAGACTGTCACCTGCTGTTAGAAAAAAGGAATTGTAATAACACTGTTTGGAGAATGAATTTTGACTTCCTGGGGAATTCAAACATATTCCTTCTTAAGAGATAATGTCTTCTCGTACAAAATAAATGCACTCTCCATATAAAACTCACAGTCTAGAAAAGTCTAAATAATAATGCTTCTTGGAGACTAGAATGCAAACCACGGCCACACTGGGGAAAGAGATTTGAATGGGAAAATAATTAGGCAAGAGGGTTAAGACTTTATTCTTCCACGAGGGATAAATCAGTGGGGCGAATAAAAGGATAAACACATTCCACTTAAGGCCAATACTCTATGGGAGAGAGGATACATACTCTAATAGAATATCAACAAAAACATCATAGAATGCAAGTAAGCCATGAATTGTAATACATTTATGCATGATATATGTATGAATGTATGTCGTATATATGCTGACAAAATAAACACACTTTATTGGGGATAACCAAATAGAACAGACTTGGTAAAGACAACACTCCACAAAATTGTGTCCAAGATGGGGATCCAAGGGATAGAAAGTCGTCGATCGAGGAAATAATGTCATACCTCAAGGCCTGATTTCTCGTGGAACAGAATCATGGCTTGGGAATAACCAAAGCACGAGCATACAACAACAAACCCAAAGGGTCTATAGGGATACAGGAAATTATACAGTCTTCATCGGGGATAATAATATCACATATGATGAGGAGGAAACACACATTCTTCAGCACCCAGAATAGTGGTTGCATAAACTTCTTTGGGGGGAGATCTAATAAACTTCATAGGGATATCTGTAATATCCCAAATATTAATAGTTATTTATTTATTATTTATTAAGTATTATTTTATATGGTAAATAACTAAATGGTATGAGTTAGTGAATATTTGGATTATATGAATATATGTGATATTTAGATAATTGGATCTTATGGGTAAGAATAGTAATTATTTATTAATGGGCCTAATTATTAGAATTGAGGTGGATAAGTAAGTTAAGTCCATTAAGAGAATAGGGTAGTAAGAAGGAGAAATAGTTATTGTTGTCATAACATAAAAGAATAGAAAGAAGAGAATAATAGAAGAGAAAAGGAGAAAAAGGGGAAAAGAGGAAAAGAAGAAGAAGAAATCTAGAAGTTGGATCTTCAAGAGGTAAGGGGGAGAATCCTTATTATTATTATCGTGTACGTGATTAGGTAGTAATTAGTAACATGTTAAGTTTTTTTATTTCAATTTCTACGAATCTTTGAATGTTAGGGTTTGAAGAGGAATTAGGTTTTTCTACATAGAAATGACGACCCATGATTAGAAACATGTTAGGATACTCTTTAATCATGTTATTTAACTATTTGGAAGGAGTTTTGCATGAGAATTTTGTGGGAAGAGGAACATGGTTCGTATCAGAAAATTTTGAGTTTCGCAGATCACACTTAGCGCGACCAAAAGCATGCTTAGCGCGAAAGTCTATGGAATTTGGGGGGTGTAGTTCAGGAAAACGGGTTTAGTGCGGTATATCAGGCTTAGTGCGGTCTGGAACATAAAATGTTGTTTTTATGACTATTGGACATGAAATTTTATATGCTTATGTTTTATAAAGTATTTTCATGTTTGTGACCAATCGATTCGATTGGAATTGGATGCGTTTTAGATTGAAACTTAGTGAACACATAATACTTGATTTTTTTATGTGTATTGTTTTGGGATGATTGTAATGAATAATCATTGTTTGCTTATGTACTAAATGTTTTTGGTAAGTATGTGATGATAAATGCTAAATGATTTGTATTGATATATGATGTATGTGTATTTATGAAATTGGTGAATAATTCATGATGTTGGATTATTGAGATATGCTTGATAATTAGGATTGGTGGAGAATCTTAATTTGCATATGTTGTTGATGAATTGCACATGCATACATGGTTAAATTTGATCCTTAATTGGAAATAGTAAGTGGTGAAATGTTGGGTTCACATGGGGGTTTGATCCTTGATTGGAAATAGAGACGGTGAAACTTTGGGTTCACATGTATTGACTTTGATCCTTAACTGGAAATAGTAAGTGGTGAAACTTTGAGTTCACGTGGGGCTTTGATACTTGATTGGAAATAGAGGTGGCAAAACTTTGGGTTCACATGTGTTGACTTTGATCCTTAATTGGAAATAGAAGTGGTGAAACTTTGGGTTCACAAATGGTACCAATGCATTGAGTCAAATTCATTTCACATTGGAGTCTTATGCATTGTTGATGAATGTGTATTTGAATTCAAAAATGTGGTAATTGGTTAAATGATTTCATGATTTTCTACATTGATAAAGCTTATGTTGTATGGAATATCATATGAAATGTGGAGAATTATTAATTAGATGTATGTTTCTATATTGCTTCTAATTGTATACATTTTGTTAATTATTTGAATTCTCATTCTTCTGTTGTATGTGATGTTCTATGCGACATCGTGCAGATTCTGAGGATACTGATGCTTCACGAGACTAGTTGAGGAGATTAGTTAGCTTAGCCGTTATTCTAGGTAGTGAGTAATTGCTCTGGTCATGTAACACGGGGGTTATTTGAACTCATATTTTCTATGAGATATTTCCATGTATTCTCATTTGTTTTGGATTTGTATGTTGAGATAATATGTGATGAGGCCTTAGTGTTGATGTTTCGGATTCATATGACTTGATGGTGTTATGGATTCATTCTTATTTTGTTGAATGATTATAGTATGAGATGTAATCATTGATATTATCTAAGAAAAGAAATATTCCGCTGTGATATGCATATTTTAAATGAAGCATGAGATTTAAATATGTGTTATGATTATGACCAGTGCATGTTAATATTTGTTTGGTTGGTTTTCTATTGTATGGAAAACGACATGTAACACCCTTTGTATGTATGCATGTTAATTTACTCTGATATATGCTATAATTATTTAGGGTTAAAAAAAGGATGTTACAATATCCAACTCTGTACTAACACCTCATGTTCGAAGAAACAATTGCCTCAGGTACCTTATTAGAGAGAAATTGGGACCTTCTTCAAACATCATCAATCTTATTTATTATGAGGACTGCGTAATTTTATTCTTTTGATTCACATTTAAAGTAAACAACACTTATTATTTTTTGCAAAAAAATTTCACGTGTATGTTCTGTCAAATCTATTTGTTTTGAAATGTATTTTCAACAATAAAAGAATATTCTTGTAAGTTGAATAAAATAGGATTGCAAATAAATGGGATAAAGGCTCAAATTTTATTGATAGAATGGTAGCCTGCCAATAGCATGACCACGTGGATGATTACAAATTTTGGAAAATGGTAAATACATGGTAAATGTACATTGAAAACAACGACCACTATCCTCCCTAACAACTTTGAACTCCTGTAATGTAGGACTCAGTCAGGGTGTGAAGATGATCCATGCAGATTGTTGCTTCCACGATCAAATCTTGTCTGATGTAGTTACTTGCCATGAAAGTCCCTAACTTTTGCCTAGACAGCCCTTGTGGGTTTTTAGCCTACTGGGAAATTTATTTTGTTTATGTCTCTAACTTTTTCCTAGACCGCCCTTTCGGGTTTTCAACCTACCAAGAAGCTATTTTTTTGCCTAAGACGCCCTTTCGGGTTTTCAACTTAGCAAGTTGTTCTTTTATTTATTTAGGCGAAGTATTTCTTGACTACGTCAGCATTTAAAGAACGTGGGAACTTCTCACCATCTATAGTTTCAAGAACAATGCACCGCCAGAGAAGGCTTTCTTGACAACATATGGGCCTTCACAATTGGGAGTCCACTTGCCCCTAGAATTAGAGCTTAAAGACATAATCTTTCTGAGCACGAGGTCTTCTTCTCTGAATACACGAGGTTTGACCTTTTATCAAAAGCTTTCTTCATCCTTTTCTTGTACAATTGACAGTGACACAAAGCGGTCATTCTCTTTTCTTCAATCAAATTCAGTTGGTCAAACCGATTCTGAACCCATTCAGCGTGAGATAACTCAACTTCCATAATTACAAGCAGAGATGGAATATCAACCTCAATGGGGAGCACCACTTCCATGTTGTATACAAGAGAAAAGGGTTTTCCCCTATTGAAGTTCGAACCGAAGTCCGATACCCGTTAAAAGCAAAAAGAAGCATCTCATGCCAATCCTTATAGGTAACAACCATCTTCTGGATAATCTTCTTAATGTTCTTATTAGCAGCCTTAATAACCTCATTCATCTTAGGTATGTAAGGAGAAGAGTTATGATGGACAATCTTGAATTCCTCGTAAAGCTCCACCATCATCTTATTATTCAAATTTGAACTGTTGTCAGTGATAATCCTGCTTGGCACACCATACCGACAAATAAGATTGTTCTTAATAAACCGCACCATAACTTACTTGGTAGCATTGGCATATGAAGTCACTTCAACCCATTTGGTGAAGTAATCAATTGCTACCAAAATGAAACGATGTCCATTAGAAGCCTTGGGTTCAATAATCCCAATCATATCAATTCCCCACAAAGAGAAAGGTCATGGGGAAGAAATAACATTGAGAAGTGTTTGATTCACATGAACCTTATCAGCATAAATCTGACATTTATGACACTTCTTCGCAAATTTGTAACAATCAAATTCCATTGTCAATCAATAGTAACCTATCCTTAGCATTTTCTTAGCCATAGAGTGGCCATTGGCATGGGTACCAAGAGAACCCTCATGGATCTCATGCATCATCATGTACGCTTTGTGTCTATCCATGCATATGATCAAGACCATGTCATAATTTCTATTATATAACACACTTTCATTGAGGAAGAAGCTACTAGCTAAACGTCTTAACGTCTTTCTATCTTTCTTACATGCATCAACCGGATACTCTTGAGTCACCAGGAAGTGCTTAATACCAGTATACCAAGGTTTATCATCCTTTGCCACATCCACTGCAAATATATAAGTCGGCCTCTCAAGGCGATGAATGGTGATCTGAGGTACATCGTTTCACCGATTCACTTTGTACATGGACGCCAAAGTGGCTAAGGCATCTGCCATATGATTCTCATCCTGGGGATTGTCGTGAAGCTTCACCTTATTGAAGAAACTCAACAATCTCCTTGCATAATATTTGTAAGGGATTAAGTCAGGGTGACGAATTTCCCAATCTCCTTTAATCTGATTTATTACCAAAGCTAAATCACTATATACGTCAAGAATTTTGATTCTGAGATCTATGGCTTCTTTAAGACCCACGATACAAGCTTCATATTCTATCATATTATTGGTGCAATCAAACGTCAACCTTGCAGTGAAAGGGATGTGAGACCCTTGGGAAGTGATGATTACAACACTGATTCCTTTTCCATAAGCATTTACAGCTCCATTGAATACCATACCCCAACGGGACTCTGGATCCGGACCATCCTCAAGTAACGCTTCATCACAATCTTTCATTTTCAAATACATCACATCTTCATCAGGGAAATCAAATCTAGCAGATTGATAATCCTCAACTGGCTAATGAGCCAGGTACTCTGCTAGCACACTACTTTTGATAGCTTTCTGGGCGCGGTACTCAATATCATATTTAGATAACAACATATGCCAACGGGAAATTCTCCCTGTAAGAGCAGGCTTTTCAAAAGTTTACTTGATTGGATCCATTCTAGAGATCAACCAAGTAGTGTGATTCAACATATATTGCTGCAGACATTTTGCGGCCTAAGCTAAAGCACAACAAGTTTTCTCTAGCATAGAGTATAGTGACTCATAATTGGTGAACTTCTTGCTCAGATAATAAATGGCATACTCTTTTCTTCCGGTTTCATCTTGTTGGCCCAAAATACAACGCATAGAGTTATCTAACACAACTAGATATGTAACCAATGGCCTTCCTTCAATAGGAGGGCGCAAGATATGAGGCTCAAGTAAATATTCTTTAATACTTTCAAATGCCCTATGGCAATCATTCTTCCATACACAACCTTGATCTTTCTTCAGAAGCTTAAAGATTAATTCACATGTCGCAGTCTTATGGGAAATGAACCTGGAGATATAATTCAAACGCCCAAGGAAGCCTTTGACTTGGATTTCAATTATTGGCGCATGCATCTCTTGAATTTCCCTAACTTTATCAAGATCAACTTTGATTCCTTTCTAGCTGACAATGAAACCCAATAGCTTCCCAGATTAGACACTGAACATATATTTATTGAGGTTTAAGCGGAGACAATACTTCCTCAAACGTTGAAACAATTTCAACAAGTCTTCCAAATGATCTTCTTTAGTCTGGGACTTGGAAATCATATCGTAAACATATACTCCAATCTCTTTGTGCATCAGATCATGGAATAGGGTCGTCATGGCCCTCTGGTACGTTGCACCAGCGTTCTTCAACCCGAAGGGCATCACTCTATAGTAGAATGTTCCCCAAGGTGTAATAATCATTGTTTTTTCCATGTCTTTAGAAGCCATCTTAATCTGATTATATCTGGAAAATCTATCCATGAATGAGAACATTTTGCATTTAGTTGTACCGTGCACCAACATATTAATATGTGGAAAAGGAAAATCATCTTTTAGACTAGCTTTATTCAGATCTTGATAATCAACACACATGTGGACCTTCCCATCCTTCTTTGGAACTAGAACAATATTGTAAATCCAATAAGGGTAGACTGATATCAAAAGGAAACTTGCATCAATTTGTTTCAAAACTTCCACTTTAATCTTTATTGTCATATCGGGATGAGTTCTTCCCAACTTCTGCTTGATTGGTGGACACTCGGGCTTTAATGACAAGTGATGCTCCACAATATCAGTATCTAATCCTAACATATCTTGATATGACCAACCAAATATATCCACACATTCTTTCAACATCTCAATCAAATGTTTTTCACTACGGGATGTAGTAGTACTCCAATCTTGACCTCTTTCACATCTTCATCAAAGCCCAAGTTAATAACCTCCAACGACTCTTTGTACGGTAGAATGGTATTTTCCTCATGCTCAAGCAACCGTGAAACCTCTTCAGGGATCTCATCAAATTCCTCTTATTAAGCCACATAAACAGGATGTTCAAAGTTGTAAGAGGGTGCAGGGTCATTGTTTTCAACGGTTTTATCAATTAATTTGCACATATGATTGTAAGAGGATGTTCAATTATTATTTTGTTATGAAAGGTTTTTTTTATGATTACCATTTTCCAAGAAAAAGATGAAAATAAAATACACGATTTGGAATGAAAACAATTTTTTTTATTAATCTTAAATTACAAAACAACAGATTTTGCCCATACAACGACACTTTCACCTTGGGCAGAGTGAAAGGATTGTTATTTAATTTAAACAAACAAATGGGAATTACTTTGAAATATGAATGCAAGTAGGAATATCAATAGCAGTCCAATTACGAACTTTGGCTTCATGCATCACAAAGTTAGATGTTTCCTGCTCCGGTCCATCTTACACAATAGCATTGACTCTTGGAATGGTCGGATCGAGATAACCAGCATTGCGGAAAACATCTTGATACTTGACAAAAGGGGATCTTAGATTAAACACAATAATTTCATCTTCTGCATCAAAATCTTCTTTTGATGTTGGCAAGGAAGCACGCATCATCTTAGCATTTCTCTTTGTATTAGCAATGACAGTTACTGCTCCATCCTCAAATAAACCCAAGGTCTTCAATGTCAGGAGATCATCTCTTAAAGTAACACATCCCCAAGGTTTCCCTTCATAGTTAGGGTAACAACAATTACTAAAGTAAATTAATCCTTTATGAACCCATTTTCATGTATCTCCACAGGAGTTATCGTGTTCAGCTCTTCAATAGCATGTCGTTTGATATACCTAGCATATGTTTTGTCAGGGATCATGACACCGTCATCAACATTCAAAACTTCATTAACAGATGCAACTTCACCTTTAGGAAGAACCTCATTGTAAATGACAACAGCTGCATCTTCATTACTATATTCAGACTTCTCAATAGGGAGATACTCATCAGCAGAAACATACTCATCATCATATTCTCCAAACGATCCCTCGATCATGTTGACATCATTGTTATAACAACCTCTACTCACTACAATCTGAATAGTACCTCTGTCTAATAGACGCTTGATACCTCTTCTGACGAGTTCGCAACCTCGATGGTCTCTGCTACATATGGAACAATCAATGTAATTATGCGCTTCTTGACCTTCCAGAAAACAAAATGCATCATGCAAATTGACCAGATCAACATTAGTCCCATTCACATCACAAATTTGGATTTCTCTAGGAGGACCATAAACAACATTCACTTCATTTTCAGGTTCATCTTTCAGCCTGATAACCTGAATAAGATTGATAGACGATCATTTTTATCTTATCACAATCACGATTACAAGCAGCATGGTCATGCACGCAATATCCAACCCTGCATAGAGTAGCGTGCATTTTCACAAGATCTCCAATAATCAAATTCACATCATAAACTCTGCTTTCTCCATCGATCATATTCACAGTATTCCTATTTTCATGCTTAGGCAACGAGTTTTATTGCACATTTGGACCCATGTCTTTGAAGGACAGAAGACCAGATCTGCCACTTTTTGCATTTCCGATTTCAATGGATAACAATTCTTAATACTATGTTCAGGAGCTCCTTGATGATACGCACAAGTCTAATCAGCCTTGTAATACTAGGAAAAGGGATTTAGAATAGCATGAGGAGCCCTAGGTTGCACCAAGTGTCTATGAATCAATGCTGGACATAATTCCGCGTACGTCACCGGGATAGGATCAAATGGTTCTCTTTTCAGGCCTTGCCCTTACTAAGGCGCTTTGAGTAAGCAGATCACAGTCAAAACCGTGAGTACGCAGATCCAAAGGATCACACGTGTTATGCTTGATATGGACCTCCTCAATTTTCACACAGATTAGTTTTAAAATAAATAAAATAAGAAAATATGTGGCGCGTTGGATTGATGCTGACTCACTTAAGTAATCAGATCCAAGGGCTCAGGAAACGCATGTATGTTAAAGCAAACACATCAAATTAAATTCAAAAAAATACATGGCTCATTGTCATTGGTTGAATATAGACTTGTGAAAACACCGGCCGAACCTCCGACTGATAACTAGTATCAAATAGAGTCGCCATCGAGCGTCTTTTATCTCGCGAGAGAGAAAGGTAAACATCGAGTAAACCTGAGGGGAAAAATCGCGGTCCTATGACCGAGAAATCGAGAGAATCTAGGTAAGGGAGTTAGTTACGCGAGGGGAAGGGATTAGCACCCCACACGCCCGTAGTACTCTACGGTATCCACTTTCTATTTCTAGCTAAAGGGTGTGTCATATCTATGCTTAATCTTTACCATGCATGCAAAAGAAAAGAGAAAATAAGAAACCACGGGGAAAAGAAGGAAGTATTTACAAAGTTTGCTCGATCGAGCCCCGTGACAAGATACCTACGTATTCCCGCGTGCAACGGGAAAGTCAGAGCGTCGTAGTTCGCCTCATGTGTTTTGGTGGGTTTCGTGTTTTTTACTTGTGAAAAAGGTTTTTAAACACAAAAGAAAGCGCGCTAAGGCGAAAAGAGTTTGTGTTGGTTGGTTGTTTTTATCTTGAGAAAGGAGTTTAAACCATTATTTTGTGTTTTTGTTTGAAAGGGAAAAGAAAGAAGTTTTAGTTTTATTATATGCAACATGCAAAGAAACTTTAGCAAAACAAAAGGGAGACTAGCTAAGAAATAACCCTAATATTGTCATGCAAAAGGTTGGACCTATGGTTGAGGATGCAAGGGAAATCTTTACCTATGTTGACATGCAAAGGATGTAGATCCTAATTTCTACGCTAAAGAACCAAACCTAACCAAGGGAACCTGCAAGAGACAAGCAAACACACATCACAAGTAGAATTTCCCTAAATGGGTATTTAAATAAACCAGAGGGGTTCCTGAACATGCTCCAACTACGGAAGCCCCACCATGCATCTCTATTCCTACTTCTCATGGCAAAAGAAAGCTGTAAAGCCCTACTTCTCATGATATCTAGGAAAGCTGTAAGAGAATGCAATAAATAGTGTAGAAACTACCGAACGGATAAAGAATCCGAAGAGCATTGCGAGCTATAGAAATACTCCGGAAAACTTCAAGTACTGCAGCCATGCAATAAGAGTAAACCGGTGAGAATTGTTCAAAGCACTAAAACAAGCGGAATACGTGTCAATACGCATCCGAAGTAACAATGCCTGCAAGAACAAGGTTAGAACAACCAAACACAAGGAAAAGGCACCGTACACGTGGGTGTACGAGTCCACAACACCTGTAAGAAGGGAGTTAGACCCAAAAAGCAAGTAGAAGAAAAATATGTGAGTATCAAAAAAGTGTGTCGAATGTATAGGCACCACATGTCCCTGTATGAAATGGAACACAAACAGTAGTCGAGCATAGCTAGGATGACTACTGTTCTCCATTAGAATCGAGAAAAACAGAAAAAATGCACCAGTGGACCGTGCTAAGCTTGGTATATCTCGCTAAGCCGACGCAACACAAAAGTCGAACATTTGCGGCGCTCGAACAGCAAGCGCGACCGCAACTCGAAATTTTATTTTTTGATCCGAACCACCTGTTTATGAGGTTTGCATGCAACAGTCCGATCCATACCGTTAGGCCATAATCCAGTAGCAACTGAGAGTTAAATGAACATGCATGGAATGCGAATCGAATCAATAAAACTAATGTCCATATCAAAGTAATGCATGAACATGTGAGGAATGCAAATCGAATCGATAAAACCAATGTCCATGTACATGTAGCAATGAATGAACATGCGAGGAATGCAAATCGAATCGATAAAACCAATGTTCATATACATGTAAAGATGCATGAACATGTGAGGAATGTAAATCGAATTGATAAAACCAATGTTTATATACATGTAAAGATCCATGAACATGTGAGGAATGCAAGTCGAATCGATAAAACCAATATTCATATTCATGTAAAGATGCATGAACATGTGAGGAATGCAAATCGAATCGATAAAACCAATGTTCATATACATGTAAAGATGCATGAACATGTGAGGAATGCAAGTCGAATCGATAAAACCAATGTTCAATTGTGTGGTGATGCAAGCTAATCATGGTATTTTGGGATTTTCCTTCAAAGAATCTAAGCCATGCATTGACACAAACACTTGGAGTGCACATGCAACGAGTTCATGCACAATGCACTAAATGCTTGGATATCTACATATTGAATGCAAGTTATGCTTCGAATTACCATGAATCAATGTAAATCGATCAAGCTAGATACTCACCGATGCATGCGCATGCGATAGATGACGCAAAATATATGAGTTTATATCCTATGTGCAAGGGGAAAACAAATGTACAAGTGAATATACATGTTATCTACAAAGAAATCCTCACTCCGACACGAATAAGGCGGCAAAATTCAATTCAAATCAAGGAATTCAAGAGTACAAGTTCTAGAATCAGGATCTACATTGAATTTGCATGCAATTTCAGTATTCAATTTCAAGAAAAGCTGAAAGTCAAGAACAGCTTAAAATAAGTGCTTATTTGAACCTAACACTTACTTGAACTTGAAGTTTGAATCAAATTGAAGAGGAATTCCTTGTGCTCTTCAAAGAAAATACCAAATCAATGATGAATTGATGATAATCTGCGGAATTAGCCTTGAATTCTTGAAGAAACTTGAGGTCTTCAATGGAAAATTGAAGAAGATGAAGGAGAAATCCTTGAATCTTGCAATTGGAGAAAAGATCAAGATGAATCAGTTCCTTCCATGTCAATCACGTATAGAAGAAGGAGAAGATGATATAGATTGAAGTAGGAGAAGCTGCAATGAAGAAAAACCAGAATTCGCAGGTCGCGCTTAGCGCAGAGGCGTTAGCCATCGTGATTGAAGTCGGTGGTGAGGTCCGTGGCGGCTGTGGTGGCGCGGAGGAACGTTGCAGTTTGAACTTTTTGAGTTTTTGTGCTTTGGAATTTGAGAGAATTGGAGTGTGTGTGGTAGTGGAAAATTAAGCAAATGATTGTGTTTTTACTATTTGTGAAGAGGAAAATCTATTTATAGCTTTAGATCCATAATCAAGCCCAAATTATGATTATCCGAATAATTTTCGTAATTAATCCAAAACAGCCAAATCCGTGCGGAATTCGGAGTCGGAATATAAACAAAAAGTGTCTGGAATGCGATTTTGCTTGCGTGAATCATAATTCCGACTTGACCCGATGAATGGTCAAGGAAATAGGAATTTTTGAAGTTTCAGCATCAATTTTGGACCACTGACACATGCAGAATTTCGTTCGCGCTCTGTGGGGAAAATGCCTCGGACGAGGATCTTCTGATCAAAATTTGCACATGCGTATTTATGGGACATTCGAAGCTAACGGAGTTTGTGAACTTTTGGCACTGGTTTCATCCTGTTTCGATGAAAATCGAGTGAGATATGATTTTTCGAACTTTGCGTATCAGATGAAAATTGCTCGGTTCAACTCAAAATTGACCTCAGAGAACAAAATTCTGGTACCGATTGGTAAGGAATTAACTCTCGGGTTGGAAACGAAGGTTGGAGAGGACTTTGATACGGACATTTAGAAATCATTCCCACTCAATTCTGAGTTTCCAGCTAAGAGATAGAGGTCCTTTAGTGGATAGAACGCACGGTTCAGCACTAAAATTCAGTTTGATCTACTGGGGAAAATGACTCCTTTGAGAACCTTATTCACAAAATCTATTCTCGATCTTCAAACGAAGATCGTAGATAATAATGAGAGGGAAATGCCAGTCAAAAATCAACAGAAAATACCCAAGGAAATGAGAGATACGCCTTCTGGAGTGCCCAAAATGCGCCGAAAACCCGAAATCCACTTTATTGAGAAATGAACGAGCAAACTGTTTTTGGGTGACATTTGGAATACCTTGAACATGGTAACCTCATAATGAATGCTATGCATGCCACTACATGTATGTTTTATGCAATGTAATTATAATCTAGGGAAATGCAGAAAAGAAGAGGGTAAATTTTGGGTACAACAACATGTCATCGTCTTCAACCTCTAGCCTCTCTGAAATTGGAGGTTTACAAACTGTAAAATCAATTACTCAGACCGGTACCATTAGATTCATCTCTTCAAGAAGATTCTAATGGTACCCTCGTTAAAAATTTATTTAAAACGAGCAAGGCTTGGTTTGGAAATAAAACTCAAATAATAACGAGCACTTGTTTTTCAGAAAATCAGGTTCAATTCTCAACAAAAATGGAAATGGTGAAGACCACGAGGATCAGGGAGATGGGGAGAATATGTTAGTGCTTTGTTTGGGACGATTTAGTTAGGAATTCTACTAGAACAAAGTTCACTTTCTGAGCTCTGAAGCTTGACTTAGGTAGCAATATTCAGGGCACGATTCTTCTTGCTGATGGTGTGGTTAGCTTCAAAGAAGTTCAAGGAATAAGAATGAGCAAAGAATTTGGAATTGGGAGTGCTTTAAGCAAGGATTTGAAATTGCGTAAATTTGAGGTATGTAGAGAGTTTGGCAGCGGTTTTTTGGCTATAAAAGCTTGAGAAAAAGAGTGTGATAGGTCCCTGTATTTATAGGGAAGCAAATGGAATCAGAATGGAGGGTGAATGATGCAATTTGGAGCGGAATCGTGCACACCTGCATCATGAGCAAAATGTGACTTGCAAGGTTTCAAAACTCAGCCAAATTGTGCGTTTTGATGTGCTAATTATTTTTGGGAAGTTTCTAACATGATTAGTCACGAAAGAAAGGCTTAAGTTGGATTAAAAAACAAATTATAACGCAAATGCATAAACTAGTGGTGAGTTCGAAATAGGTTTTGGCATAATCTTTGCATTGAGGCCAAATCAAATTTACTCGTGCATTTTCCAATTTTTCTTGATCCAAATGAACTCCTAAAAGATTAGAACACAATGCAAAAATAATCACTTCCAATGGATGCTTGAGCTGAGAGATATAGCCTTTAGGATTTGAGAAAAAAACACTGAAAATCGGGCCAGGCCTTGGTTAAGCATGGCATGCCTTCTAAACGTGTCCTATAATGTTTTGCCTTCAAACATGGTCTTCCACTCAAAATTTTCTCTTAATTAATAAATATGGTATGAACTAGACCTCTTGAATGGCATTTTGCAAGAAGAACCACCCAAAAACTCCAAAAATTGAGAAGTTATGGTCTTGTGAAGTTGATGAAAAATTATGAAATGACCGATAATCTTTTTATCTCTTCAAGCAATCTCCAAACCCTTTCAAGTATTGAGACATAAATGGAGACAAATTTCACATCCTCAAGATTATTGTGAAAAAAGAATTACATAAAGGCGATAAATGATGATCAAGTTATGATCTCTTAAAGTTGATGATAAAAAATGAAGAAATTCACCAAGGACTAGTAATCTTTTGACTTCCCAAGTAATTTTAAAAGAACTTTCTATTCTTGCCAATTGAACTAAGTTATAGTAAAAATCCTTAGGTTCATTGTGAAAAAATAATGAGCTCAAGGAAACAAGGATTACCAAGTTATGATCCTTTGAAGTCATGCAAGAGAGATGAAGTATCAATCTAGAGAGCTTGCACACTTTGACCCTCAAAGCAACTTCTAATAAAAAAAGTCCTTTAAATAATGAAGAGACTTGTTATAGATCTTTTTAAGAGGCTCATGGATTTGGAATCACTCACAAATCTCATGTAACAACCAAGATATGGTCCTCAGAGGTCTAAAACCCTAATTCCAAGAGCATTGGCTATGACATGGAGAATTCTTTCAATTTTGATGATCTCTATTACAAATGGAGCATGTCCATATGATGGGAGATTATTGTAGATGATGATAGGAGTCCATAGTAAGAACAAACACTTCAATTCATTAAGAATTGATGAGACATGCTTTTGTGATCCAAAGCTTCAAATTAGGTCAACCATTTGGAAAAAAAACTTAGCATCCATGGGATTCCTTTTTCTAAATAGGACATAATGCGCTCCATTAGATCTTGTCAATGATGATAACTTGATGTACCCCACATGATAGAGCTTGATAATTTCTTAAGACTTGGTGAGAGAAGGCATGGAAATGAACCCATGAACCTATAGAAATCTTGAAGAAGAGCTTTTGCATCATCCTCCTACCACACAACATCTAAATAACAAATAATATACATATCTTATGGTTATCCAAGTATCAAATTCCCTACACCAAAATGTACACAACATGGTGCTTGGTGATCCCTTCAAAGGCACACCCAAAGATAAGAGAGAGAAAGAAACCTAGTTTGTGATCTTTGTGCAATGCAATGGTATAAGATGATAAATAATCTTAGGGGGAAATTGGGGTACAACACATTGCTACTATTGTAATAAGTTTGGTCATTTTGCTAAATATTTTTGGTCAAACAAAGAAAGGAAGTAAGAAGAAGACACCATAGCCATATGAGATTCTGAGGGTGAACTTGTGCTATTGTTGGCTTTTGATTCTGATGGTATATATTTGGTAGATTAGTGGTATATGGACACTGACTTCTCAAATCACTTAACATGAAACAAATAATGGCTCATTGATTTTGAATCTAGAAAGATAACAATGATCAAATGTAATGATAATACAAGGTAAGAAATGTCAAAGTCAAGGTGAATAATGGTCAAAATGCTCTAATCAAGGATGTTTGGTATGTTCCTAGCATGAAGAGTAATTTGATGTGCGTGGGTCAACTTATTGAGAAAGGTTTGTTGACTATCATGAAGAAAAATCTCTTGAAATTCTATAATTGCAATCAGAAGCTGATTATACAATCTGAGCAGGAAAGAAATAGAATATTTAAGGTGAATGTGGAGACAATTGAAACTAAATGCCTTAGTGCAGATGACACTGAAGGTGACAGAAGCTATGGCACAACAGATTGGGGCATCTAAACTTCATAAGCTTATGGCATTTGAGTTTTAAGAAGCTAGTACATGGAATTCTTAATATTGTGAAGACTAAGAAGTAATGTGATATGTTCATGAAAGACAAGAAATCTAGATTTCCATTTGCGTCGGAAGTATCCCAAAGATCAAAGCATGCTTAGGGAGTAGTGCATTCTGATGTATGTGGACCATTTCCAGCACATTCACTTGGAGTAAAAAAGTGTTTTATGTCTTTTTTGGATGAGTTCACAATAATGATATGGGTTTAAGCATGAGGTGCTTACAAAGTTCCAAAAGTTTAAGGTGAAGGCTAAGAAACTGAGTCGTCATAAGTTGAAAGTTCTCAGTACTGACGGTGGACGTGAGTACAACTATATAGAGTTCTAGAAGTTTTTTGAAAGTAATGGAATTAAGCATGAGGTTACTGCTCTATACACTTCTGAGCACAATGGTGTTGCTGAAATAAGAAACCAAACTTTTCTTGATATGACAAGGAGCATGTTGAAAGAGAAGAATCCGCCTCACACCTTATGGAGAGAAGATGTTTCCACTTCACCTTATGTGATTAATAGGTGTCCAATGAAGAAGTTGAAGGAAACTATTCCTTTTAAGAATTGGACTGGAGATAAGCAAAGTGTAGTCATTTTATAATATTTAGTTTTGTTTGTTACAAGCATGTTCCAGATGCTAAGAGAAAGAATCTGGATGATAGACGCAAAGTAATATTATTGATTGGATACAACAACACAAGTGAATACACAATTTATTTTCCAGTCACTAACAAAGTTGAATTCAACAGAGGTTTCATTGTGAAAGAATTAAAAGCATGGGATTGGAGCAAGTCTCAATATAACTCTGGTGTAGTATCAACACCTGAGGTAACTTCTAAAGATTTTGAAGACGAGACATAGTCAATATATGAATTCGAAGGTTCTGAAGATGAGTTAGAGTCATAAGACGACTCTGAAGCGGAAGGTGAATCTAATTTTGATCCAGATTATGATGATGATCTGAATTTGGTGGTAATAATTCCTCTAAAGGTGGATCTTATGAAAGTGGATCTTCTAAATATGTTCCAACTTCAAAGAAAGACCATAATGTGATATTATTCCATAATTTGAAGACGATTCTGAACAAGTCGATGTGCCACAAAGAATCATACAAATACTAAGGAGATTCATAAAATTTGACATGTTGCAGGACACTTAAATAGACACTGAAGGGAAAGTCATTTAGTGTGCTATATTAGTACAATTTGAACCAGTTAGTACTAAAGAAGCACTCAAGAAGAAAGTGTGGCTGAAGGCCATGAAAGAATAACTTGAGGTTATAGAAAGAAATACGACTTGGAAGCTAACTGAGCTTCCAAAGGCGAAGAAAGCCATCAACGTCAGATGGGTTTTCATGATAAAGTTGAAGTTATATGGATCAATTGGAAAACAAAAATCAAGGTTAATAGCTAGAGGATTTCTACATAAACATGGTTAGATTAGTTTGAGGTGTTTGCGCATATAGCATGGAATGAAACAATTAGATTGTTGATTGTCGTAATGCCCCAAACTTCTTTTAGAATTACCAACTAACCCCACAAATCAACACAGGGTCTTTTCAGTAGATGGATTTATTATGGAATGGGCTACCGAAAAGAATATGCATCTTGTTGGTATAAGTAGTACCAATCCATCCTTATAAGCCTTCCTTCAACCATGCAGTCTCATACCTGCAAAACCTCAGGATCTCTCTCATTCTGGTGTGAGTTAGGTTTTCCCTCTAGAATGGGCTAAGAGTGTCGCATTGTTTTGCCTCATGCACTGACAACTACTCCCTCGCCCTCAGATGTTACATGTAACCACTCTTCGCCCTCTTGGACCTCGGATGTTAGATGCCAACCAGCTTTCGCTTGATTCGTCCTAGAAGGTCACTCATCCCAAAATTGCTCAATAGTCAAGCACGCTTAATTGTGAAGTTCTTATGGAATGGGCTACCGAAAAGAAGATGCATCTAGTTGGTATAGGTATCACCAATATCATTATAAGCCTTCCTCCAACCATGCAGTCTCATACATGTACAACATCATGGCCTCTCTCATTTCAATGTGAATTATATTGTTCCCTAGAAGCTTTTAGGAGTGTCTCAGTGTCCTTCATAATGCACCGAAAACCATTCTTTCACCCTCAGGTGTTACATATAACCAATCTTTGCCCTCTTTGGCCTCAGGTTTTATAATTGCTATAAATGCTAATAGAACTTGGCCTATGATGCATCTGGATGTGAAATATGTATTTATGAGCTGTCATATAGAAGAAGAGGTATATGTGTCATAATATCCTGGATTTTTGAAAAAGAATCATGAAGGGGATAATTTACATGTTACATAAAGCATTGTACGGACTAAAACAAGCTCATAGAGCTTGGAATATGAAAATTGATTCATTTTTCAAGTTGCAAGGATTCAGAAAGTGTGAGATAAATTATGACTTTTACGTTTAGCATATTTTTGAAAGCAATATGATTGTGGTGTGTCTCAATGACGACATGTTCTTAATAGGAAGTTGTTCAGATGAGATAGTCAAGTTCAAGAAGGTGCTGATGAATGAGTTTCAAATGAATAGTTTGGGAAATATGGTATATTTTATAGGAATGAAGATTACTCTGAGAAGGGTATAATTTTGCATCAGCTGAAATAGGAAGTAAGAGATGATGTTAGAAGTAATTCATATTCAGAAGTACTATTCTAACTCAAAAGTAGAAGCTTATGAGGTTATTATTTCAGAAGTGTGTTTAGTTTATGGGGGTTGGTTTGTTTTGTTAGCTTGTTTTAGCAATGCCTACGAGGCATAGTTTTCTTACGTGTCATGTTGATTTTGGTGTATTTAAACACCTTGGTGCAACTAGTTTTCATTATGCATAAAAGAGTTTCTTTCTCCAAAAATTTGTTACAACTATTTTCTCTCTCTTCTTTCTTTCTCTTCTTTCATCTTCATCTTCAACCTTGTGCACTATATGTGTGACTTATGACATGACAACGTCTGTTTGGTATGAAATATTTAGGTGAATATGGTGGTGTTTTATTTTTCCTATGAATATTAATTCTATTTTTCCGATAATTAGATCAATAGGTGGTAGAGTTAGGATGATGGGTCATTTTTGACACTATGTTATTTGGTCAATTTAAAATTTCAATATAATATTGTGTTTTTATGTCTCCTTTACCACTATATATATATATATATATATATATATATATATATATATATATATATATATATATATATATATATATATATATATATATATATATATATATATATATATATATATATATATATATATATATATATATATATATTATTTTAAATTATTAAATTAATAATAAGAACATCAATAATCCAAATTTGATAAATCACGTTTAAGACAAAATAATAAAATGTAACACATTTGATACAATCACATAATTAAAATTATTAAAGCAACGACTAGACCATTCATAATTCAAAATAAATCAATCACGTTTAAAATACAAAATTGAAATATAACCAATTACATCAAAATTTTGATATCTCCAAATCAACATTAAAACCGTGGGTAAATATCCAAATCAACCCTTCAATTTCGAAAAAATTCCACTTTGATTGCATGTTGCCATACCCATCAAAGACTACAAGACTAATTGCATGATACAAAAAATATCGACTAATTTGATTCACAACTTTGCTCGCAATACTTCAAATAAGTCAAATTCTAGCTTTTTGTTTGCTACTACTATGATATGTTACAAAGTCAAACATTGTGGCTCTTTCTTATTATTTAATTCAAACATCCTACGATAAAGAATCTAAATTGAGACAAAGGCATCATAAAACAAGGGTTTGTGTAAGGCAGTAAGGAAGTTACTATCATGATAGTACATGCAACACTATCAACCAAGAAATTTGTCACAAAAGTCTAATATTTCTGCTTGACTAAAATGGAAAGGAATCTAAATGACATAAAATGAAAAACTCACACGGTAATGTTCTTAAAAGTTAGTGCAACACAATTTCTGCAAAATTATTCTCAAGACTTTTATATCAAAAACTTATGCAGAAGGATAAGGGTTGCAGATTGGTGGATTTGATGGATGCAGTGGTTAATGGGGGGAGTTAAATGACAACATAAGTTTTGTTTTGGAAAACTTGCAAATTATTAATAATATTTTTAATATGTTATTTAATTTAATATGTTATTAATAAGTTTATGGAAATTAAGAAAAGTCTTACGATGATCTTTCAAATTACTTGTTAGCACTTCGAGCTTTTGTTCCAAGTATAGTGATAGAAATACAAACACTTATAGTGTATACAGATGACTGAACTGTTGTTATTGGGAAACAAATATTTCACCGACTATTTTGAGCATTCCAACCATGCATACAAGGTTTTGCATATTGCAAGTCTATACCGCAGATTGATGGTATATGGTTATATGGTAAATACAAGGGTACACTACCAATGGCGGTAGCACAAGATGGAAATAGTAATATTTTCCAGTTGTCTTTGCCAATGTGGAAGGTGAGACGGCGGATGGTTGAAGGTTCTTTCTAAATAACTTGAGAATGCATGTAGCTCTTCAACATGATCTGTGTTTGATTTCCGACAAACACGCATCTATCGAAACCGCATACAGCAATCCTGAAAATGGTTGGCATAGTCTTCCGTTTGTCCATGTTTATTGTATCAGACATATTGCACAGAATTTTGTTAAGAAAATCAATAACTGAAACCTCCAGAAAACAATGATCATCATGGGTAAGTATCTTTTATACACTTTTATGTATCATTAATACTATACCATAATATTAATCCATTTTTTCTTATACCATATAGGGCATGCTTTAAACCAACCAACGTTTAGGTATTATCGTCAAAAGATTGACATGACTAACAGTGATGCTTTGAGGTGGATAGACAATATTTCAATTGAAAAATGGGTGAGGGCATTTGATGAGGGTCGTCGTTGGGGGAACATGACAACGAACATTTTCAAGTCACTAAATTTTGTATTCAAAGACACTCGTAATTTGCCATCACGACAATGGTACAAGAAACGTACTATAGGATGTGAACACTCTTTGTTGAAAAGGGGTGCAAAGTGGAGTGCAATTTTGAATTTTGGCCAAACATTTACAGAGCGGTGTGTGAAGGTGATGAAAGAAGAAACATCAAAATCCTCCACGCATCGGGTAAGCATTTCTTACTAAAATAACAACACTTTCAGTGTGAAGGAAACCATTTACCATAGTGAGGGAAAGCTTATGGCACGTTACAAGGTCAACTTAAGCAATGGTTGGTGTGACTGCATAAAGTTTCAAGCATACCGTGTCCCTTGTTCACATGTTATCGCTGCATGTTCTGTGGTGCGTAGTGACACCTATCTTTTATTGGCTAACGTTTACAAGGTGGCTAATCTATTTGGGGTTTACAACACAAGTTTTCCAGTTCTACTGTTAGATGCGTATTGGCCCACTTATAAGGGAGATCAGATACACATAAAAGAAGCTTATGTTTTAGCTGATTTTAAAACATATATTTCTTGATCTGTCGTTTAGGGTCCGTTTGGCTGGAAGTAGATGGAGGGTTGGGAGGGGAGGGAATATTTATAAACATATTTGTTTGGTTCACTTTTTATAAGGGGGGAGGAGGGGAAGATAGGGGACCAAAATCTCTCATAGACTCACTTTTTGCTCCCCTCCAAATTAGGGGGATTTGGAAGGGAGGGAAGATTTATTTATTATAATTTTATTATTTTCCCTAATTTATCTTCAATTATTTTCTTAATTCCAAAACTATCCTTATTGAATTATTAAAGACTAGATTTTTTCTGCATGTTATTTCAAATTTCATTTGTTGTGGATGTTATTTGTTGTTGCTCTAAGGTGAATTTTTTCCTTTTTATTTTGTTGAAATTTCCTTTTTGATATTATATTTCTTACGTGTACATTGTTCTATAGCATGGTAGTGTTATATGTTGATATGATTATTATGATATGTGAAATTTATGGTTGTCGTAAGTGATTTTTTGTTGATGTGTATCCTGTAATTTAACATTTAATTATTATGATAAGTGAATTTTATGATTGTCGTAAGTAAATTCTTGTTGATGCTTATCCAACAATGTAACATTGTCGGCAATATTGTATGCTAGTGCTTCAAGCCGAAACACACTTTTAATTTGTTTATGAATATTTTGTTTACAATTTAATATGATTTCTAGATATTTTGTTTAAATTAAATTTGGGTGGTTTATGAATGAATAAGTTCTTATTTGGTAAAATTTACTTAAAATTATTTTTATTAAGTACAAATGATCATATTTGTAAGGACAAAAATGTAATTTAATTTTAAAATTCCTCACCTTTCTTTGTGAATCAAACATATATATTGTTAAAAATACTTTCCTTCGCTCCCCTCCCCTTCTTTAAACCAAACATATGTTTAGTTAAATTCTCTCTCCTCCTCTCTCCTTCATTCCCCTCCTCTCTATTAAATTTCTTCCCTTCCCCTTTCCTCAGTTGAACCAAACGGAAAGAAATGTTTATATAATAGAAAACGTCATTCTCAAAGAGTACATGGATTTTGACTATAAGTTAAATAGCGGAGAAATACAATTTGACAGTAACCTGATAAATTATAAATGAATATTAGTCAATCATAAATTGATAACTAAAAGCACCCTACAACCTGCTACCTACATATAGAATTATATGAAAATTACTTGCACTTAATCTATGGACTTTACCCATTTGACAAATTTTTTTCTTCTTTACGTAGCTTTAATTAGACATTAAAATTTTGAAATTTGGTTCACAAATTTGAGAATAAAGTGAATTTTTAATTTATTAAAACAATGACATCTTTATTAGTGGATGTCAATAATTCACCTAATAAAGCAAGGATGTTGAATAACTTCAATTTGATGTGTGTTTGATTTTTTTCTTCTTCATTTTTAAAATATAGATTTGACCAAAAATCACATAAGATAGAAATAAGCTTAATTACATTTTAATTGATTTATTATTGTCAATTCATAATTTTATTATTCTATTTTGAATTTCATGACATGCACTTGTAACATAGTAAATGACCAATTTAGTATATGTGAGAAATATAACATCAAGAAAATAGGAGAAAATTAATTTAATATTTAAAAAATCATAACACTAAAATAAAAAAGTTAAAATAATAAAAGATGAAAAAAATATTTATCAAAAAATCTAAAACAGACTATCCGGGGACAAATTACAATCGGCCTCTTGGTCCAATATCTAGATTTATATCCTCCTTATTAAGGATGTTTGTTCTTTGTATCGAAACCCTAATCAATTGGTGTGTTTCTTTGGTCTTCTCCCTTTTCGCATACGTTATCTTCACAATTTCAAACATTTTCATCATTGCATCACCTTCACCATCATCTCTACTTGGGTTCAGTTGTTCTGTTGGTTGTCGTTCATCATAATGACGAGCACTTGTTCGATTCAAATTATATGCGATCAATTTTAAGGGTGATTGCTTCTTCCATCATCATCTTCAAAGTAGTTGTTTTTGCGTCGAGGGGTTCTTTATTACTTGAGATACTTATGAATCTTTGGATAATAGTCTTTCCTTCTAAGTTCTGAATAAGGTATTCAATTCCCATTTACCTTAAACTTTGAAGTAGTTAAATTATCTTTCATCCATCAATTTTGGGACATACCCAATAATTAATATCCTCTTTCACCTCTTTTCTCTTTTGTCTGTTGTGATTAGGTTTGACTTTGCTCCTATCTTTACTATTTTCAGTTGAATCGAAGTTAGTGTCGTTATTGTTATGCGTGTATGATTTTCCTTTATCTTTCCTTTTTGATTTTGAGAATATTTTCATGCTTTTGTTTGTACTAACGTTGTTGTGTTGTTTGCTCATGTTGTCATACCCCAATTTTCCATAAGATGTCTATGATTAACATATCATTTTTATTTAAAATATATACTATTATATTTTAAAAATAATTTATTTATTTATAATGAGGGTTTGAAGTAGTAAAGAGGGGTGTATTCCTTTTTTAAAAAATCATTGAAATTAGCATTCCAGATTGCTAAGCCCATTTTGGCCCATTTCATTCTTTTCTAAAGAGCCTACTTTTCTTTTCTAATTTTAGTATATTCTTTTTTTACTTATTATGATTATTAATAATTATTCTTATAATATCATTATTAACTTTATCAAAATATTAGCATACTATTATTTTCTTTATTATATATATACTATCGTTAAATTATTATTATTATTTTTTATAATGAATTTTATCATTTTTAAAGATATTATTATTAATATTATTGCTAAAAAAACAATTTTTTTGTATATAGTTTTAATATTATTATTAGTTATTGTAATATTGACTTTATTATGTTTAAAGATATTATTATTAATATTATTGCTAAAAAAACTATTTTTTATATATAGTTTTAATATTATTATTTGTTATTAGTAATATAATTATTATTATTAGTTTTGAATAAATGTTAGGCAATTTCTTTCTCCACTTAGTGGGGTTCTTCTTCACTCCTAGTGAAATATCAAAAATACCCTCAACTTCGTAAGTTAACTTACGAATTTCCCAAATAAGGTGAATTTGTAAGTTAACTTACGAAATAAGGGGATTCGTAAGTTAACTTACGAATTCGCCCAATATTCCAAATTTATTAGGATTAAAATACAATTTATATTTTACTATTTAATTAAAAATTAATTATTAAGAAAAAATCCTATTAGAAATAATTATTAAGAAAAAATTTGTATATTTCTTAATTATAATATCAGATGACAGTTACATAGGTTTTGTTCTACTTTTTTAATTCTAATATCAGATGACACTTACATAGGCTTTGTTCTACATTTCTTAATCTTAATATCGATTTACATGCTTTATTCTACCTTTCTTAATCTTATTATCGGATGACTATTACATAAATTTTGTTCTAACTTCTACTTGGGTAAGATCTCAAACCATGGTGCAAGCATTTTATTTATTTATTTATTATTGAATCCTAAATTTTACATTAAGCTTTTCTATTTTGTTTATTGTAATTGGTGAGGTTTATATTTTTGTTATCACTTAGGCTTGCTAAGTGAGACCAAATGATTATATTTTTGTGTTAATGAGTGTGTTAATATTTTTCTTACTTCTCTTAAGGAAATTGTATCATGATAAAACAAAAAAGTGAGACTAAAAGCTAATATTAAAAGTGAATAATAATAATCGATATATTTGAAATTTAAATCTGATGAAGAATTAATAATCGAAGAATTTATATAATTTTAATTATGTAAATTAATATAAAAATTATTAAACAAAAAATTCATGAAATATCGAATTATGGAAAGAAAATATTTATATTATTTTATATTATATTTTTTATAGTTATATAGACAATAATTTAATATATTTAATAAATTAAGCGATGCTAAGATTTTAAATTTCAAAAATAAAGTCATTTTGGAATAAAAAATTTATACAATTTTTATGGATAAAATAAATTTGACTTGATTTTTCTTAATAAATAATAGGATTTGATACAAAATTGTATATTATGTTTGGGTAAAAAGGATATATTAATAATAATTCAATTTAATTATATTATTATAAATATATTATACAATTAATACATATCATGTAAATCAAGGCAAAAATCAATTGTATCTCTTGTATATATGTAATAGAAATCACATGAAATAAAATAAAATATTCTATTTTCTATATATATATATATATATATATATATATATATATATATATATATATATATATATATATATATATATATATATATATATATATATATATATATATATTCTAAAATTAAATCCTAACAAATTTGGGATATTGGGTGAATTAAGTTAAGTTACGAATTCACCCAATCAATTGTAAGTTAACCTGAATTCACCCAACAAGGTGAATTCGTAAGTTAATTCTGAAGGGTATTTTAGTTTTGAGGGTGTGGGAGAAACCTGTTAGTGTTTTAAGTTGGCATTAATTTTGGTAAAACTAGGCTTTAGCAATGTCTTGATAAATGTCATGACATTCAGAGATTGAAGATAAATCCTACTTGCTAAGGATGTTAAAAGACATTTCGAGCTGGAAGCTAAAGTCTTGGAAATTGAAAACCGATGTCATAAGATGTTATGACATTCGATGTGACATTCTGCTCGAGAATCTTTTTCTGAGACTTTTCAGGAAGTTTGTTGAGCTGCTATATTATTGTTTTTCTGTTATTAAGAAGCATGCTCACGTGGCTGCTAGGTTAATCTTAATTAGACCTAAATTGGTTGTTTAAAAGACCATGTTTTTAGGATTAAATTAAGTGAACCCTAGCTATCTTTATGGAAACCAAACGAAGTTTCGTCGCTTCTATAAAAGGAATTCAACCTTATATCTCTGCGCCTCGAATTTATTGAAGATATAGCAGGTTGTTATTTGTGTACTGTTAGGCGAGTTAACAGTTGTATTGTGTAATTCTAGTTTCTCTTGTGAGCCAAGCAACTATCAATTGATAAGTGCATTGGACTAGGATTTGTTTGTAAGGGTAGAAGCTTTGAAGCAAGATCAAGATAGTTTATTTAAGTGTGTCTTCACAATTCAATTAATCAATAGGTTGATATCACTGCTGTGATTGAGGGGGAGTGAGTAGGAACTCAGATCTAAGTAGGACTTAGGTTGAAGTTGCATTGGGTAGGTTTTAAGTGAAGGAGATAAACGGTTGGTTTATTCTGAATTAATTCTACTAATAGTGAATTTCCTCCACGGCTTGGTAGCCCCGGATGTAGGTGTAGTTAGACCCGAACGGGTAAACAACTTCTTGTGTTCTTTTTGCTATTTACATTTATTGTGTGAATCATTGCAGTGTCGGATAGTGTGTCATAACATTCTCGTGACATCACGTATCTGCTTTAGAATTTCAAAACCTACTAGGTGGGTGAAGAAATTCCCTAAATATTATTACTAATATTATTATAGCAAAAAGGCCTCTATTTATCGTCTCCATCATTACCCAGAAATGCAAAAGGGCCCAGATCTAAAACGCAAAGAAGCCAAACCCAGAAATTCGGAAAAAAAACGCCAAAAAGCATTCCTATAAAAAACGCATAAGACATTAATAACGAAAATCAAATAAAATCTTCTTCTTACAATGAATCAAATCAAATATATTACAATCATTACAAATCAATTCCATAAATAATTTTCCTAAATAATCTATTCCTAAAGACTATAAGAACCCTAGGAATTGATAAGAAGCCGAAAAATTGACAAAAGAAAGAAGGAAAAGAAGAAGATATCTAAAGTTTCGATATCTGAAACCCTAGATCTCTGAAACTGTCGCCGTTGGCAACGTCCTCACCGTTCGTCACCCTCCGCCGTCTTAAATCAATCACCGCGGCCGCTGAACCAGCACCTAACTAGAGGCGAACCCAGATCCTTCGCATACCGCTGGTAACCATCACATCGTTCACCGGATCCGCATGCCATTTCGGTAACTCTACTCTTTGATTCGTATTTGTTTGTGTTGATTTATATTCATTATTGTGTGATTGAATGATCTGGTTGTGAGTATATTTTGAGGGCAATATTGTACTATGTGTGAAGGAGAAAATGGGAGAATTTGTTATGAATGAATAAAAGAGAGATGTGGAATTTGGACTAGCAGAAAATGTGACACCGTCCTGTCATGTGTTGCTCAGTGGATGAAAATATAATTGGGGATTGCACTATATTAGTCTAAGTATATGTTTGGTTCCACTTCTATAAAAGTCAGAATCAATTCTAGAAGTGTAGAATTGATTTGGGGTAATTTTGAAGTGTTTGTTTTATCAAAAGTAGAATTGATTCTGTTGAAGCAAAATTTGTAGCTTCTGTCTCCAGAATTGAACTCAATTTTACATAAATGTATCCAAACATAAATCAATTCTACTAAACTCAATTCTATTAAAATCAATTTTATTAAACTCAATTCTACTAAAATCAATTATGTCCATCGCCAATTCAAACACACTATATTTTTTTCTTTTCAATTTTAGTCTCTTTCGTTGTTAATGTAGTATTAATATTTATCCTTATTTAAAAATTTTATTTGTTAAATTAGAATGAACTTTTGGAATGTTGGCCTTTGACCTTTTATACTTGGCAACTCACTTGGAAATGCACCCTTAGTTTATATTTTATTTAATTCAGTGTAAAACTCATTTTATTTTAGAATTTAATTTTAATTAGTAAAAAATATAATACTTGGAGAAATAATAGGAGTGTAATTTAATTGACATTTTCTATTAGCCTTTTTAGGGATGATGGTTTAAAGTTTGATCTTTAATATTATTTTATTAATTATAATTGTTACTAGTAATTATTAGTAATAATTTGCCTAATTCAAATTGGAAAAGATGTTTAGGTTTAACTTTTTCCTTTTTGTTTTTTTCACTAATAATGATGATATTTAAGTGGACTTTAATTATTTGTTATTATTATTCTAACTATCATTAATATTAAATCAATATTTAAAATCAATTAGTAATTAATTTTCTCTTTCTAGTATTATCATTATAATATTTTAATTACTTAAGTTATTCTTTATTCTGTTTCTACTAACTTAATTTAATTTCTTTCTATTAGATAATTTCGGTTAATAAAGACAATAACTAATTATATACATAAATCAAATATTTTTATTAAATTAATTTAATATTTTATATTAAAATATTAAAATTTGCATAATTCATCAAATACTCCATTCGCGAGCAACACGTGACTAATATTTAGCCACGTTATGAGGAGACTATATTAAACTCTCCTGAATGGTGTGATTTGACATTGTTTGATGTGGGATAGTGTCAAATTAAATGTTGTAAGGAGCATTTTAGATTTACTAATTGTTGGTGAATTATTAAATTTAGAATTAATTATTAGAAATAATAGAAATTATAGGTTGTTACTAATTATATGGTTATGATTTAAATGATTAAAATAAAATAGTAAGTAGAGATATGATAAGGACAAGGTGGTAATTTTAGTGGAGTAAGTGAGGATAGAAAAGGGAAACTAATATTAGGGGTCCTAATGGTAGATATGATTATAAGGTAAAATAAGAAGAATATTTCTCATTAGTTGCATCGTAAAAACAAGGAAAAAGCAAAAGAAAAAGAGAAGAGAATGAGAAAGGCATTAGGGCAAGAAGAGGAAGAACACCATTGTTGGGAACCTAGAGTAATCTTCAATTCTAAGGTAAGGACGAGGTTCCAACTTTCTAAAGGGTAGTAATCCTAGGTATGTGGGATTTGATGTATTCTTGTTTGTGTGAATGTATTGATTCATGAATTGGTTGTTTTGTGTGAAAGTATTAATTCATAAATTGCTTCTTTGTGCATGATGAATTGATGTGGAAATTATTGGTTTTCGTGTTGTAGAATGATTTCATTAGTAGCTATAATGTAAGTATGTTTTGTAGCATTGTTGTTGCTGATTTGTGTGTAAAATTCTGGTTTTGGGGGTTTTAGAAAAAGGAAAATCGCAACTTATAAGTTACAGAATTATTTTAAAAAAATAATAGTGGGAACCGGTGCCCATTATATGGTAACCGGTTACCACGTAGAAAAATGCTTTTGGGAGAAAAACTGTGAGTGGGTAACCGATTTCCACTGGGAGGGTAACCAGGTTCCCACACGCGAACCAGAAAGGGAGAGTTACTGTTTAGCCTTAATCGGCGCCCATTATATGGTAACCGGTTACCACTGTACAATTTTGAAATTTTTTCCAAACTTTAAAAAATCATAACCTTGTGATCGGGTGTCCGTTTGACGCACCGTTCGAACCTACTAGAAGCTAAAAACATGATCTTTATTATAAAAAAAATTTCAAAACCAGTAACTCAATAATTTTGGGATTTGTATTTGTTTTGGTGCCATATGTTGTATGTTGTATAAATCAATGTTGTGTCGCATTGTATTATTGTTGTTGGTTTGCAGCAGGTGGTTGGAAATGGTAAGGTGTTGATTATGTTGGAATCAAAACTTTTCATTGTTGGTTGTATGATTTAGTTTCATGCATTCATGTGGCATATGTTGTTGTTGTTGGCTCAAATCCTAGATGAAGTGGTTACGGGCGAGGTGAATACAATTATTCCCTATGTTGATGGCTCTAATCCTAGATGGAGTGGATTAGTAGTTAGGTGGACCAATTGTTCACGAAAATGGTGACCCCGATCCTAGATGGAGTGAATTCGATGGAAATCTCGGTACTGCATGCATGGTGTCTATGTCGAGTTGTATTTCATATTGGTTGTCGATTGTTGATTGTGAATGTTGTATTGCATGATTTATGACAATTATGTTGTAGGGATGAGATGTTATGCATGATAATTTTGTATATCTCTGATTATACTGTTCTTTATATCGTTATGATATCTCACCCTACATTGTTATGTTTCCTTTACATGGGTAACGTGAAGATACTCAGGAGTAGTTTAAGTAGCAGGAGTCGAAGAGGTTGCTCTTCTTCTTAGTTCGAATCAACATTATGCTCTGATACGTAACACTCGGGTTGGGGATAAAAGTTTGAATGATTTGTTTTAATTTGGTTTTGATTTTCTGTTGTTGATTCCAAGAGGAGCAATTTAAACTCTAGAATGATTATTTGAAGTTGATTTGTTGGATTTGAAATATTTCCGCTATTTCCATTAAGTTTTTGATTCAGACCATGTTATGTTTATTCCAATTATGTGTTATGTATCAAATTGTATGAGCTTGAGGTTTTTAGAAGCATGTGACATCCTGATTTATGTTGTATGAAATTTTAAAATTACTCTGATAATTATATAAATAAATCGTGGGGAAATCAGGGTGTTACAAACAACAAATTATTTTCCTACTAACATAACAAAACTTCAAGAACATTTTTTGAAAAAAGGATTAAGGAGAATTACTTTCAAAATTAATTGCGAACTACGTCTACGATCACTCAACTTACAACCTAGACAAGGTTCAAGTATAATTTGAAGGTAATTCTACGCAATCCTCTAAAAAACACCAACCAAACAATGAGAACTACGAAATTGGACTATGATTCTTCGCAAGGAGATACATAGACACTCGGTTAAAACTAAGGCGAGTCCAGCTATTAACAAAGTAAAACCCTTTCCTTAAACCTTTAAATCTAAACCCTAGTATCCTTGTGAACAATATAGATGAAGGGTTCCTAACACCTTCCCTTCGTCTAAATTAATCAAGAACTTAGAATCTCTAAATTAACAATTAGGGTTATTTGTTATTCCCCGTCCTTAGGAGAAAATTTAATGGTGGCGACTCTCAAATATTTAACCGGTTGCTACACATGTTACTAATGTTATTCTTTATGTCCTGAGTGGAGGTTTGTTTTCTTCCATGCGCAGCCTGTGGAGGAGTATCCTCTTTGTACTAGTTATTTCTACAGTTTTTATGCCTCTGGTTAACCCAGGTATTACTATTGTGTTGATCTTGAGGTTTCTCAATAACTTGTCGCTCATTTTTTCCTTTATCTTTTTATCCTAAGTGTTAGCGTTCTTGTTTTTGTCTAAGGTTCAATACTTCTTATGGTCTCCTTGTGGTCACTATCATGTATCTCTCTATCTTCCCTGGCTTTTCCTTTTGCTTTGTACATGGTTTTAGCATTCGTACTCTTTAAGATTTTGTCGATTATGCTTTTTGTTTCTGCCAAGCTTTTGGTATTTATCAGGACTTTGTTGATTTGATATATATGTATGTTGTAGTCACTGGGATTCATAGCATGGCTAGTAGAGGGTTGACCTCTTCTCATATCAAGATTTCTGATTTTGCCATTATCTAGGTAAGTCTTGTTCAACTCCTTGATGTGTGGTTTGTTTTTGTTAGTTTTATTTCCAATTCTCCTTTGTCGATCAACTTTTTTATTTATTTTTTCTCGGTATCCTTTGCTGCCCTTCTTATTGTAATTTCAAAGTGCGCCTAAGAGGGGGTGAATTAGGTCTTTAAAAAATTTATTCGATTTTATGAATACTTGTTCTTATTTTTCTGGTTTGGTGTATGAAATAGTATAAGTGATTATTTCTTTTATGGTTATGATATGATGAAAGTGATAAATGCGGAAAAGTAAAGAACACAAGGATGTATCCTAGTTCCCCTCACAATCCAAGAGTACTTCAATCCCCTTTCAACACGAAAGAGATTTCACTATTGTTAGACTTTGTACAAGCCATATACCAAGACTTCTCCTACAATCCTCTAATAATAAAACCACCAAGAAAAATCCTCTTGGATTTTCACTAAGTACACTAAGAGAGCAATCCTCTCTTAATGACTCTTGTTTCCAACAATCCTGGAAAACAAGTATACAATACAAACAATCTTATTTTCAACCATTCTGAAAAATAAGGTATGAATACAACATGTATTTTGAATAGATAAGTTTATAGGATGATTATCACTTAGAGTGATTTATCAATGAAATTGATCTTCTCTTCCAATGACAATAATTTACAATAACTTAGAGAAATAGATTGCTCAAGATTTCTGGTTTATGTAATATGAAAGTATGCAGAAAAATCTTGTATGAAAGATGAACACTTGAATGTGAATTTTGAAATTTGAATGATAATTAATTGGAAGAGGTGTAGAATGAATTTGAAAATTTGAGTATTTATATGTTCATGACACCTTTTAGAAATATCATAAGTATCTTCATTTGAATCATGAACAAGTGTCAAGATTAGAGACAAAGTTTTAGTGAAAGGGTGCATGCAAAGATTCTGATTTTTCAAATTCGTGCAATGTGAAATCGATTGCACCTTTGTGCAAATCGATTGTACGGGCTCTAACAGAAATATTTTTGAAAAATAATTAGTAAGAAATTGATTGTACCAATATGCAAATCAATTGCACTTAGTTAAAAAATTGAAAATTTTCAGCATGCAATTGATTGCACCTTTGTGCAAATCGATTGCAACCTCAAACAAAACCTTTTTAAGGAAAAACATTCAGTATGCAATCGATTGCACCTATGTGTAAATTGATTGCACAGTTAAAAATTGTAATTTTTACTTTGAAACTTAGTGTATTCAAATGTATATGATATGCAATCATGTTAGGAACTTTGAGCATCTATGACTTAAGTTTAGGTAAATATTATCATTATACCTTCTTGAAATACAATAGCTTGAACCCAAAGCCTTGAACCATGATGATTTAACTTTGAAATGTAATTGCTTGAATTTGTACATGATGCTTTGACTTTTACTTGAGACTTTTTTCCATTCTTTTTCTATGATCATTTGCTTCTAAATTTGTCTTCACAAAAACTAATATTTTGAGAGGATTGACTTCACATTCTCCCCCTTTTTGATGATGACAACCAATTGAAAGTTGAGATGTTTGAATTTTTAGAACAAATGAGAATCTCTTATGTGAATGCTCCCCCTATATTTAATAACTCCCCCTAAATCAAATCTCTCCATTGATTTGAGATGATTTTACATCTTTGGATGCAATGATTACAGACAAGCATACACATACACATACACATATATATCTTCTCCCATTTGTCATTAGAAAAAAAGGATGGAAAAGACTTATAAAGTATATTATAAAATTTTGAAAATAAAAACAATTTATACCTATGAGTTTCACCTCATGTGAGTGACTTCATCAAACGTTCATCCTTGAGGAACTTGAAACCTTTGTCACAAAGTTGCCTTTCTAAAAGATTTTTCTTTAGTCCTTTAACATAAAGTATATCTTCAATGAATGTGAAAGTTAGAGTGCTCCAACTTTGATTATGCCAAGAATTATTCCTTTAAGGTATTCCCCATATTTGAAACAACCCTTGGACTTTAAAACTAGATTTAAAAGTTAGTTTATGTCTCCCATCAAGAAGCTTAGAACCATCACTCATCAAAACACCATAGATTTTAAGCGGTCCTTAAGCCAACCTACAAAATAAATTAAGTTTGATTTGGTACCCAATATAATTTGGGTCCATCATATTTAGTTCCCTTCTTAACCCACACATAATGACCATTTGCCATGCTAAAGTTTCTAACATAGCAAGCATTAGGTGTATGACCAATAATACCACAGTAAAAGCAAGTAGGTTTGAAATGCTTCTATATCTAGGAGTATAAGATTTATTCTTAAAATGTCCTTTTCTTTTATGATAATAATGAATTTTTTGTGCTTTATTCATTTTTTCCTTATTGGATTGGTCACTTGTCTTAACAAAGATAATTTTACTAGTACATGGTTTGTTAACATTTGAATAACCAAGACCACTTTTATCATTAGAAAATCTTTTTTTTTCTAAGGACATTATCCAATCTATTTTTTCTCTTTTCATACCTTTCAAGAACCTTTTTTAATTGGACAATTTGGAAAGAAAGTGATTCACACTCTTTGCATATAAGATTTTGTTTTTCTTTTTCAAGAAAACTTTGTTTTTCAATGATGTCAATCTTTTATTCAAGAGATGATATATATTTCTTTTGAGTTGATACCTTTTTATACAAGATGTTACATTCATTAAGTAGTTAATTAATAGCATTTAAAGAATCATTATCATAAGAAGATATTTCATTACTAACCTCTTCTTCTTCTTCTTCATCGGGAATGATGTGTTGCTATTAATACAAGATTTGCATGTTCTTTATCTGATGATGAACTCATTTCATTACCATCTCATGCTACATATGCTTTCTTTGGCCTTTTCTCCTTCTCTCCTTTGAAGTGTTTATTCTTCCTTTCAAGTGTAGGGCATTCACTTTTGACAAGACCTTTTTCTCCAAATTCAAAGCATTTAATCTTCCTTGGTGGTGCTTCTATTTTAATGATATCAATTTTCTTTTCTTTTCTTAGGAGTTTTTCAAACTTCTTGATAAGAGCATCATCTTCACTACTAGTGGAATCATCCTCTTGATTGTTATCATGATTTATGATCATTGTCTTTAAAGCAGTGTCTTTTGAATCTTTTACTTGGATTACATGCTTTTTAAGTCTTGCAAGTTTCGTCTCATATTCTTGAAGTTTTCTGAACAAGGTTGCAGAAGTCATCGTGGATAAATTCTTCTTCTTGGATGTTGCCGTTACTTTTGATTTCCATTCCCTGGTTAGAGATCTAAGCACTTTAAGATTTAATTCATCGTTAGTTAAAGTCTTACCGAGTGCTTTCAAATGATTTGTCAAATGCACGAATCTTTTCTGCAAGTTGAGGATTGATTATCGTGGCTGCATTCGGAATAACTCGTACTCTTGAATTAACATATTAAATCTAGATATTTTAACTTTAGAGGTTCCTTCATGAGTTTCTACCAATGTATCACATATTTCCTTTCCCGTTGTACACGCGGAGATACAAAAGAGTTCATCCATGCTAAGAGCACCTTGAAGAAGATTGATTGCCTTCTTGTCATAGAGAACATTTTTCTTATCATCGCCATTCCATGATGCCTTAGGCTTTGGTGTTCCAACATCATTGACAACACATGTTGGAATAAATGGACCATTTTGGAAAGAATCCCATATTTCTTCTCCTTGCGCTTCAAGATGAGCCTTCATGTGAATTTTCCAAAAATCAAAGTGTGCACCACAAAACAATGGAGACTTGTTGTTACTACCACCATCTTTAAAACCGGTTTATGATTTATTAAAGACATTCTAGATCAATAGGAGCAGGTTACATATAACCTCGATATCAATTGTAAGTTGAGTCGCCTAAGATGGGAGTGAATTATGTCTTTAAAAATTTATTCGGTTTTATGAATACTATTCTTATTTTACGGTTTGGTGAATGAAATAGTATAAGTGATTCTTTCTTTTCGGTTATGATATGATGAAAGTGATAAATGAGGAAAAGTAAAGAACAAAAGGATGTATCTGGTTACCCTCACAATTCGAGTACTTGGTCCCTTTCAACATGAAAGAGATTTCACTATTGTTAGACCTTTGTACAAGCCCTATACAAAACTTCTCCTACAATCCTCTAATAATAAAACCACCAAGGCGATCCTCTTGGATTTTCACTAAATACACTAAGAGAACAATCCTCTCTTAATGACTCTTGTTTCCAACAATCACGGAAAACAAGTATACAATACAAACAATCTTATTTTCAACAATTACGAAAATAAGATATGAATACAACATGTATTTTGAATAGATAAGTTTATAGGATGATTATCACTTAGAGTGATTTATCAATGAAATTGATCTTTTCTTCTAATGATAATAATTCACAATGACTTAGAGAAATATATTGATCAAGATTTTCTAGTTTATGTAATATGAAAGTATGCAGAAAAATCTTGTATGAAAGATGAACACTTGAATGTGAATTTTGAAATTTGAATGATAATTAATTGGAAGAGGTGTAGAATGAATTTGAAAATTTGAGTATTTATATGTTCATGACACCTTTTAGAAATATCATAAGTCTCTTCATTTGAATCATGAACAAGTGCCAAGATTAGAGACAAAGTTTTAGTGAAAGTGTGCATGAATTTGTGCATGCAAAGATTATGATTTTTCAAATTCGTGCAGTGTGCAATCGATTTCACCTTTGTGCAAATCGATTGCACGGGCTCTAACATAAATATTTTTGAAAAACAATCAATAAGCAATCGATTACACCAATATGCAAATCGATTGCACTTAGTTAAAAAAATAAAAAATTTCAGCATGCAATCGATTGCACCTTTGTGAAAATCAATTGCAACCTTAAATCGAACCTTTTCAAGGAAAAAAATTCAGTATGCTATCGATTGTACCTATTCGATTGCAGTTAAAAATTATAATTTTGCTTTGAAACTTGGTGTATTCAAATGTATATGATATGCAATCATGTTAGGAACTTTGAGCATCTATAACTTAAGTTAAGGTAAATATTATCATTATACCTTCTTGAAATGCAATAGCTTGAACCCAAAACCTTGAAACATGATGCTTTAACTTTGAAATGTAATTGCTTGAATTTGAACATGATGCTTTGAATTTTACTTGAGAGTTTTTCCATTCTTTTACTATGATCATTTGCTTCTAAATTTGTCTTCATAAAAACTAATATTTGGAGAGGCTTGACTTCACACTTATCATTCTTATCAATGATAGTGATGGATTTGAAGTCGTTGTGGCTTTTTTAGGCTTGCTAAGTTACACTCATCACTTGCAAGTCTTTGTTCTCATAAGTAATAAGATTTCTGACCATCCAGACACTGTCCAAAATGTTAATATAGTGAGCTAGGGAATGTTTATCCATTTGTTGTATATTGGTTATGCACCACTACTGTATGTTTTGGTTTGTTATGTTGTGAATTTGTATATTTAACTACGAACCAAACTAAACATAGGTTGTCCACTAACAACTCATAAGGCAATGTTCAATAGTTTCTATTTTGTTATTACACCTAGGGCAAAAAATGTCTCTAGGGTTAATTCTCCTTTTGTTGAGGTTGTCCTTCACAAGGAGTATAGGTGTTCAAAACCAAACCGACCAATAGAAAATCGTAAAATCGAACTGAACCAAACCAAAATTGCAAAAAATTACATTTGGTTTGAATTTTATTTGAGTCATTTTCTAACAGAACCGCACGGTTTGGTTCAATTTGCGATTTGTATTTTGTAAGTCAAACCAAACCACATTATGTTGTAAAATCTTACTAACAAATATATATTTCTTTAATTCTTTAGAGAAATCAACATGTATTATGTGTATATTTTATCATACTATTTGTATAATATTTATTTTAATTTATAAATCATAAAAAATAAAATATTATTCATTTATAAACACTATTTTCACAAAATATATTTTGTCGTATTCTTTGTATAACATTTATTTAAGGATGCAATCTTATGTATATCATTCTTTACATTTAAATAAAATTATAATACACAATTTAATGTATCAAATTATAGATTTATTTTGACAATTATAAATTTTTTTATGGTAATGTATGAACGATTAAACACAAAATTATATTTTTCTCTATGTGTATGTATGACTCAATACTTTTTGTAAAAAACCGAACCAACCGAACCAATCAAACTACATTAGTTTGGTTTGATTCAATTTTATTTTAAAAGCCAACCAAACCAAACCAAACCAAACCACGTTTTTCTCTTGCGTTCGATTTTTGTTTCAAAATCGTCCAAAGCTGCAATAACCCTAATAGGTGTCACACATGTAATGCGAAATATATAGCGGTAAAAGTTGAGACCAAGTCATCAATTGACTTAACTCACAATGAAATTTGTCACATAATTTATTATTTCAAAGGGAAAGGAAAAGAGTGAATAAAATCCACAGAGAAATAGATATCGAGTACAGGGGTAGGTTATGTAAATGGAAGATATTAGCATCCTAAACATCTACGGTACTCCATTATGATCTACTTTGTTTATTCTAATCATAAAGTGTATTAGGATCTATTTTGTTTATTCTAATCGAAAGTGTGTTATCTAAAGGCTTACTTGCTAAAGAGAGTTAATGAATGAATATTTACAAACAAAGAAAATGAAATGTTTTTTATTATTGTGCTCACCTCGGTTTGAAACCTCATGCCTCGTATCCCGTGGTGCAATAGAATCGAGCATAATAGTTCTTCTAGAAAAGAACCAAAAACTCTATGTTGATTGATTTTAAGCGAAGAAACAAGTCATATTTTTAAGAAGACCCGTCTAATCGCCCATAAGGTATGAGAAAGGGGGACTACGCACAAACATGATGGAGGATTTGAGAACACATCTTGTACTTAGAAGGAAAAGTCGACAACCATGGGGATAGAGGAATAACATCTCGATTATAAATGAATCATGTCTAATCTTGAAAAAGGTTTTAAAGGGCAAAAGGTGCAGGACATAAAAAGGTTTGTTGTGTTAAATGTTTTTTTACATTTGAAAGGATTTGGTGATTTGAACCACATTAAAGACTATGATTGAAAAAAGTACAAAGTTAGGAATGCACTACCTCATACTTCCCCCCCAATGCTTAAGGCTCGTGGGTTGTACCCCAAAATTTACCCTCCTCTTTCCAGCGTTATTTTGGCTTATAATTCCATTGCATAAAAATACATGTCATACCATGCATAGCATTCATCATAAGGAATATCGATTCCAAATATTCCAAAGCGACACCCAAGAAGAGCTCATTTTCAATAAAGTGGATTAGGGTTTCGGTAGCATTTTGGGCACTCGGAAGGTGTATCTCTCATCTCCTTGGGCATTTTCGTGGATTTTCGACTGGCACTTTCCTCTCATGATTATCTACAATTTTCATTTGAAGGTCGAGAAAGGATTTTGTGAGGAAGGCTCTCAAAGAGTCATTTTCCCGGCATGTCAAGTGATTTTAGTGCTGAACCGTGTGTTTTGGCTCACCGAAAAGGCTTTATTTTCTAGCTGGGCTCGGAATTGGCGGGACCAATTTCTAAAATTCCGTATCAAGGTCCTCTACAACTTCCATTTGCAACTCGAGAGCTAATTTCCACCGATCGGTACAAATTTTAATCTCGAGCTTGATTTTAAAATGAACGAGCAATTTTCATCGATCGCGAAGTTGAAAAATCATATCTCACTCGATTTTCATCGAAGCGGGGCGGGACGGTGCCAAACATTCACAAATCTTGTTAGCTTCAAATGTCAAGAGATACGCATGTAAATTTGATCGGAGGATCCTCGTCAGGCATTTTTCCAGAGGCGGATGAAATTACGCGTGTCGTTGGTCTAAAGCGGTCTTTGAAACTTCAAAATTCTTATTTCATTGACCATTTATCGGATCAAGTTGGGATTTTGATTCATGCAAGCAAAATCGCATTTGGACACTTTTCATTTACATTCCGACTCCAAATTCCATACGGTTTGGCAATTTTGGTTAATTACGAAAATTATTCGGATAATCATAATTAGCTTGTTGATTAAGGACCCAAAGCTATAAATAGATCTTTCTCTTCACAAATAAGGGGAACACATTCATTTGCTTAATTTTCCACTACTCAAATTCTCTCAAATTCAAAAGCACAAAAACTCAAAAACTAAAACTCTAACTTTCCTCGAGCAACCATGGGCCACCACGGACCTCCGTTCACCACTTCTTAGGCGGCTAAAGCGCGACCCATGGCGCGACCTGCATCTGGTTTTCTCCATCGTAGCTTCTTCTACTTCAAACTAGAGAATTCTCTCCTCCTTCTATTCACATTTGACATGGAAGGAACGGTTTAATCTCGATTTTCCCCTCAAGTTCAAGATTCAAGAGTTGCTCTTCATCTTTCTTCAATTTTCCATTGGTCTTCAAGCTTTTCTTCAAGGATTCAAGCCTAATTCTGAAGATTATCTACAATTCCTCATTGATTTGGTATTTTCTTTGAAGAGCACAAGGAATTCCTCTTCAATTTGACTCCAACTTCAAGTGCAAGTAAGTGGTAGGTTCAAATAAGCACTTATTTTAAGCTGTTTCTGATTTTTTAGCTTTTCTTGAAATTGAATATTGAAATCACATGAAAATTCAATGTAGACTCTAGGTCTTGTACTGGTTCTCTTGGACTCCTTGCTTTGAATTGAATTTTGCCGCCTTATTTGTGTCGGAATGAGGATGTTGTATATAGCATGTATAGGCTCTTGCATATGAAGGTCTCTCCTGCACATAAGCCATGAATTCATGCATTTTGCATCCTCTAATGCATGCTCATGCATTGAAAGACATTTAGCTTGATTGAATTGCATTGATACATGATGAGTAAAGCATAGCTTGCATTTGTAGTGTGTCGACATGTAGTTTCCAAAGCACTTTGGTCACTAGGTACATTGTGCATTGTACATAGTTCATGCACACGCATTCCAAGTGCTTGTGTTAATGTGCAATTAGGATTTGACACGATCATTCTTTGCTTCTCCATGGCGTGCCTTGCTTATATCGGTATTTTTCATGTGGAACATTATGTTGTCGACACAACTTGCGTTGCAATCATGTTCATGCATTGGTCTCCGCCATGCATACATTGGATTATTTGATCATCCGCATTCCACACGTGTTCATTCCTAGCATTGTACATGAGCATTGAAATCCCTTTTGCATTGCACTCTTAGCTTGTTCATGCCTAACCATACATGTGAGAACATTAGAGTTATCCATTTGCATTCCATATATGTCCATGCACAACATTGCATACATGACCATGGGAACCATTAATTCACCATTATTCGTATCGCTCATACATAGCATTGCATGCGAGCATCGGAATTGTCATTCCCTCTAGCACACGCGTGTTCATGCATAACATAGCATACATAAGCATTGGAATAAGCATCATTGTGTGGATCAACCTTTTGGCATGAAAACATCACAAGCGGTGGTCGGTCGGAAAATAATTTTCAGCGGGTTGCGGTCGCTTAGCGCCACGAGGCGCTAAGCGTAAATATTCGACTTTTTGGGTTGCATGGCGCGCTTAGCACGGTATACCGCGTTAAGCGCGGTCTTCTGGTTTATTTTCTTTTTTTGATTTTTTCGATTCTAATGGTGAACAGTAGTCACCCTAGCTATGCTTGGCTGCTGTTTGCACTCCATTTCTTGCAGGGACACACGACGCATGCATGTGCGACTCGTTTCTCCGATATTCACACACTTTTCCTTTGCTTGCGTTTTGGGTCTAACTCCCTTTTGCAGGTTTCTCATGTTTGTATGCCCACGTATACACTCCTTGTACTTGCCTCTTGGGTCCAACTCCTTTTTTGCAGTTTGTTGTGCGTTTGTATACCCACGTATACATCCATTTGTCTGTTTTTTGGGTCTAACTCCCTTCTTGCAGGTGTTTTGCATTTGTACACCCACGTGTGCATTTCTATACTTGTTCTTTGGGTCTAACTCCCTTGCGGTGTTTTTTGTGTTTGTACACACGTGTACATCCCTTTGTTGCTTTTTGGGTCTAACTCCTTCTTGGAGCGTTGTTGCTCGGGATCGCGCGAGGGCATGATAAAGTTAGGCGGAAGGATAAAGATACATTGTTGAATAATAAAGCTTTGGTGCAATCATCGTACATCATTCGTGCATTCGTTTCCTAGCCATGTGGTATTTTGAATGTGGTGAATTTTAGTACAATAGATATGACACGAAATCCTAACATTAAGACTCTATTTATACTAATTCGACCATAGCAATTCGACCCATAAGATCTTGCCACGTTTAGAACATGCGACACCATGCTTCTCTTGCTTCCACGTTTTCGAACCGTTTCTTGGTGGCGTTTCAACTCCTTTTATCCATCGCGTTTGAATTTCAAATGTATCACTCACCGATTTGAACCCATTTCCTCGATACAATTCTATTGCCCGATCGAAGCTTGTTTTACACATATCACCATTATTTCCGTTCGACACTCCGGACTCAATACATCCATTCGAAGGGCTAATTCTTTTCTTTCGGACTATGACATTCACTATGTTCCCCGAATACTTTAACATCATCTCATCTCGAGCTCCATGATCCTTCTTGAATCACAAGATATCAAAATCTTGACTAACAAAATGCCCCTTTAAAATATGTATTTGAATCCCTTTTAAAATACTTATTTTAAATATATCCTAATTTTGATGTGACCCTTAGTAATTATGACCACATTACAAGATTTCCATTATGTCGATCACGATGACCCTGGGTTTCGAACGCTTTCACCACGATAACCACGGTATGGTGCATTTATTAAAAGCAATGATCACCCTTAATCATGCTTATTACCAATCTTGACTTCACGCCACCTCACGTGTATCCAACCACGTCTCCACATAACTTGGCATTAGTTGATGAGTGTTTCCACTTCCTCACTATAAAACCAAACAAACTTTAGTCTTTTCACTTTTCCACACTCTGAATCTTCTTTTCCTCTCTTTCTTAAAGAACCTAATCTCTTTAATCAAAACCCCAACAATGTCTTCATCGACATCCGGTAAAAGATTTCTAAGAAGAAGAATAAGAACAAGAACAATTTTGGAAAGCAAGGTTGGCACTCACCAAGGTCAATCGTACTTATACGGGGAATCTCAAGAGCAAGCTCTTATACTCCTCTCGGTATTAATCCCTACTACACGGAGAGATTTGCCCTAATGGGTCCTCTTACGGTTTTGAGATTCTTAAGGATACACGAACCATATTTCTGTTTGTTACAATTTCAAACCTTTATTCAATACAATGGAAACCCTAGGGTAGGGCCGATAATGTCAATGATCTGTTGCTCCAAAGGGCGAAACTCCTATGACTACCCAAAGATCCTTTCATTCTAGACTATGTTAAAAACAACTTTAAACCATTTCGATCTTGTCCAGCTGGCGATGTAGCATATCGGCCGGTTCGTAAAGTGGAAGTTAAAAGTCACATCGATTGGGAGGAATTAGGTATCTATAATTTCTGAAATTATCAAACCGGGCTTCACATCGGTCATCCTCATTATCCACCTGTATTTACGGGATAGCACCTATAATACCTTCCACCTCCCGGATGATCACACCACGTTCTTCAACATAGCGCCATCTTTGGACTAACACGATGGGAAACATATGTTCACGATCTTGAGGAACATTCAAGTATTATAGATTCGATATCAAACTAGCGACTTCTCCAAATTCATTAGTCATTACCATACGGAAGGTGATAGTGTCTCGATGTTGAACATATTGCCTTCCTTACTCTTTGGCTATCAAGATCGTTTTACGGCACTTGGGTAGCTAGTAGGTTCATTCCTCTAGCAAGAGATTTGCATGAGAACAGGAGGATTAACAAGTGAACTCCTGCTGGTTGACCTTTATGAGAGCACGAGATCGGTTTTCGAGCTTGAAATCTCATACCTCAAGAACATCTTGTTAGCTGGTCCCTTACAGTTGCTCGATTATGGCTAAGCGCTATGTTGAGTCTTCGCTCTCACTGCGGATACTATTAATGAGCAAGATCCGGAGATAGTTGATCGAAGCGTTGAGGAAGGTGAGGAGGTGACTCTAGTGATGACAAGGCCGATTTCGAGGTTTCATTTTCAAAGTACATTATGCTTCTCTCAAACAACATAAATTTACGAAACTATGCGCCTTTTGCTTGAGGACTCATGGACCATCATGGTTCACTATGTCTCTTCGGAGGTGCTAAAGCAAGGAAATCCAAGATATCGGAAGGCCTTTTATTACAAGACTAATCTCCTCAAAATTACTCCGACCAAGAACGGATCCTCTTGTTTGCCTATCAACCTAACCGTTTGAGACAATTTAGTGCGTGTCAATTAATACGAACCCTTGTTCCAAACTCAAAGCGCCATTACCTGCGGTGAACTTTTAAAGCCGGAGATGCCAAGCTTCAACAAGAACAATATCAAGAGTTCGTGATTCAACTTAATCCCTTTCGAACCCGCTCCTTATCTTGAAAGAGTTTTCTAGATTGGTGGATTAAATTCTATCAATCTTATATGTTTGACACTCTTACCATTCAAGCTAAAGCCTGCTGCGTTCGATGTGCGGTACATAAAAGAAAGGTATGTTGACCCATGCTCGAGAGATTAAAGCTTTTCAAACTTACTTGAAACTACTTATGATCCAGCGCTGCGAACCACGTATATCGAGCGGCTCAAACCTTGAGGAAAAATTTAAAGAAAAATTTCTAAGTTCCAACTTCCTTGAGGTTGTCACACGAGGATAGGTATAGGTTGGCTTTTCGAAATGCATCCACCTAGATTTCCAAAACTACCTACTTCAAAATTGGCTCGGCTTGGTTTCCTCCATATCCTTGGTGGTTAATTTGCGGTGAAATGCTCAAATATAAATCCACAAAGCCATCACGAGGTATGACATGGGCTCGATCTGGCTTCATAATTTCCGGGACATCTTCGCTATGACCTTTCCGCCCGATTCTTTCGAATGAGGTAGCAGTGCGAATGATTGGGAAATCCCAAATATTATTACTTTCTTTGTTTTAACTTTCGTTTTAATTGCTTGATTTCCGACCCTCGGGATCAAGACTACCGCATCGAAGACCAAGGAAGGCAGTTCTCAACAATCCACGAGACAAATGATGGTGTGCTTGAAGTGACTCAACAATCAATCTGCAACTACAACAACGAACACCGCGCACCCACTCCAACAACTACTCAAATCCACACCACAACAAGCATTCGATTAGAAGGTAAACAACTTATCACGGTATTTGAAATAGGTCGATTTTTACGTAACTTAAGTCTAAATTGCGTTTTGTACCATTTCGACGAGTAAACTTCCTCAACCACTCCAAAAGAAAAACTAGCACCATTGGGAGGACTCTGAAAGGTGGAGAAAGTTCTCCAACGGCTTTGAAGAAGAAAAAAGCGTGCCAAGGATCGGCGTCTGGGCTTGATTCAAGAGATGTTGCTCCCACCAATCAAAATTCCACCTTCGACCTCCAACGTAATGTTGGAACATATAAACGATAACATATCTACGGATAACCACGGTGAGTTTACTTGAATTCTTAAAATGATTATTCGTACCTTAGTTATCGGTTCTAATCTTTCTTTATCTATGTAGGATGATTCGACCGGATCGACCACTTGACTCCTCCTCCTGACATCCGCTCCGATTCACTCTTCTCCTCATGGGGATTCGAATAATCCGATTGCAAAGAGGCTCTTCTAACATGGCACTCCCAGTGGAGCTTGATCGACACGATGATCGAGGCACTTCGCCTCCTCTCGAGGAGACCAATGCAATAATGCACGAAGGCTGCGAAGTGCCTCAGGAGGCTCTTCACCCAAAATCCCTCCGGAATCCCTCGAGTGTGAACAAATACCTCAAGCGAAGAGGAAAGAACCACTCGAGAGTGAAGATTCTAGCGAGGAAGGTCGAGGATGAAGGAGAAGGCGGCTCAAGAAGGTTCGGCGAAGGGCGGTCGATCTTGATGGTGATCGAATGATGACATCGAGGTGGTGGATTTGGTGATGATGGACAAGATGATGGAAAGCGTCAATAATGGCGGTGATGGTCTTACTAATGAGCAAATGGACTTGAAATGGATGTTACTCCATTACGTATGGAACTTCAGGACTTCTCATTGAGCGGTGAAGAAGAATTAACCAATTTGAAAAGAAATGACCTATTGGGTACATGAAGGCTAAGTTGGCTCAAAGGGATATTCCACTTCCTACATTGGTCTTTGGTTAGACCTACAATGCCCTCTAATGATAGGGTTGTACTTCTTCATAGAATTAGAAAAACAATCCTTGATGTGGATCTATCGAAGTGCTTAAACAAGATAGTACGCTTTGTTTCATCATGAAGGATTCTTGAACCAAGTTGACCTCACTACTGCTCTCGGAAGTTAGTACCATCATTCGAACTTACATCTTTGTTGGATAATGTATTGGATGCCTCCTCCGGGATGAATCTGCTGCAAATAAAGTCCAAGAGAAAGAGCTTCAATGGATCGCTTATGAACATGCTTGAAGCTTTCGAAAGAAGGTGAAGAGCAAGCCACGCATATTAAGCAAGCTAGAGTGACTATGAGCTTGATCTCGATCCATCCTCCTCGGGAAAAGCAGTTCAAGAACTTGGGCTAAGATCAAAGAGGCCAGCGACAACAAATTGCCTCTGAGTCCAACACCTTTGGGAATCGATTCGAAGAACTTCTTAACAAGGGCCTTTGAAGCGAAGCGGTGGCGACTCAAAGGTGAAGTTGCCATCCTCGAAGGTGCCAAGCGCTTTACCAACAAAGACTTGAGTCTTTCAAGAATATCTTGACCGGTGAGGAACAATCCCATTTACGAATCTTGATTATTTTGTAACTCTTATATTTTGATTAAATGTTTCGTAACGCTTGAACAATGCCATTTTGGCAATTATGTTACCGTTTGGCATTTCATTATAATATTATGACTACGTCGTTAGTATTCGAATCTCCTGCAGGCATGGTTTATACTTCTTTAAATACTTCCCATTTACCTTTAGGATTCGTTTACCATCCTTGATTCTTCTATTTCATACGCATTGTTAAAGCGTTTTGCTATTCAAAAGGGCCTGATGAGGTGACCATTTACCCAATGCTTTATTCTTTTTGTCCATGGGCAATATGACTTTCCATACTAAGTCATTAACGTTGAATGTCTTACCTTTTACTCTTTTGTTATATGCCACAGCCCTCTTTCCTTTTGCCTCATTAGGATTTCCAATGCATGTAGTCGACCGTCAACTAACTCATTCACCATCATTTCCCAATATAATGAGGGAAGTTCATGTTGTCTTTGGATTGAGCGGTAGATGAATTTCTCAAGGCGCATCATGGCCAAATGTTAGTTGGAAAGGTGTAGTATTGGTAGCTTCTTTAGGAGATGTTCTACGGCCCATAGTACTTGGTCTAAAGTTTTATGCCAATTCTTTGGCTTTTTACCAATGTGTTTTGATCAAACCAATTATTACTTTATTGGGTGCTTGACGACCATTTGCTTGAGCATAATATGGTGTTGATGTCAATAGTCTAAATCCATCTCTGGCGAACTCTTGCATCTTTCTACGATGCATCTGGACCCTTGGTACGTAGTTATGCTACGGAAATCGAACCTATAGATTATTTGTTTATGTATGAATTCAATAATAGCTTCTTGATCTGCGCTACTAGTGGTATCGCTTGATCCACTTAGTAAAATAATCTATTCCTACCAAGATGTACTTGACCTTTAGGCGGCGGATTGATTTCTCTATTAAATCTACGCCCGTCCTCAAGGGCCATGGTTTAATGATCGAATCGACTCGCTCGCGGGAGCATGTTGAATCCACATGTTTCGACATTCTTCACATCCTTTAGAAGTCTATGCAATCTTTGAGCATGCTAGGCAGTACATACCATATCGAAATAGCAACCACTTCATCTTGTGGCCTTGATGTGCCCCCGTTATGAACACGATAATGCTAGATCGCCTCACTTTCTCCTAGGCATTTGAGCAATACACCTTCTTGGGTATTTTTGAACAATTCATTTCCACAAGGACATATGATAGTGCTCTATATTTTGTTTTCTATCTCGTTTAAGGTTGGATCCTTTAGATAGCTTACAATTGGGCCGCGATCTGCATCGATCACGGTGTTTATGGCTAACACTTGAATCTATCTTTACCACTACAACTAACTTAATATTTTCTATCGATGGTGTTAGTCGGTAGCCATAACCCTACCTCTTATTTCGATCAACTCTTTAAAGTTTTTGTAGAGACTTTATAACTTTGAAAAGCGTGCTAGGTCATTTGCTTCTTGATTCTCTATTCTTGGTATATGTTGGATATTCATGTATTGATTTTTTGATCAATCTGTTAGCTATGAAGTATGTCATCAAATTTTCCTTTATGCATTTATATTCATTTGTTATTTGTTTGACCACTAACTCGAGTCACCTTTAATTTCGACTTTAGTTGCCCCATTCAACAAAGCTTGAGTCCAACAATAAAGCCCGTATTGACTTCATTGTTTGAGCAGCGAGGCCATCAATTTATACTTGAATTTTGTTGGAATTCCTTGGGAGAAATTATAAGAACTCCAACACCACTACCCTCTTTGTGAGTCGAACCATCAAAGTATAATTTCAAGGTTGCGTCCCAACATAACCCATAATGGTCTTTTCGACCCGGTGGGTGATCCACAATGAAATCGACAATTACTTGGCCTTTCCACGACTCTCAAAGGCATGAAGGTTAAAGAATATTAGGGCTAAAGCCCATTTACCCACTCTACTATGCATAATTGGTTTTGACGGCATGTGTTTGATAACATCGAAATGAGAGGAGACATAAACATCGGAGCTTTATATAATATTTAAGTTTCATACAGAAGTATAAACATAGGCATAACTTTTCTATGTTACTATATCTAGTTTACGCATCATTTAGCACCCTACTTAAATAGTATATAGCTCTTTCGATGCCATTACTATCTTCTTGTGCTAACATACTACCTATAGTAAATTGACGCGATATATACGGTCTGGGCTTTCCCCATGAAGGTGGAACAAGATAGGAGGTTGAGAGAGGTATCTTTTAATTCGTGAAGGCCTCACGATGTACTTGACTCCACTCGAAGGCAGCCTTGTTTTAAGCGAAGTAGTGGAGAATGCTTGAGTCTTTCCACTTAGATTCGAGATGAATCTTCTAAGAAAATTTATCTTCCCAGTGATGCAACTCTCTTTTGATGTGGGTGCTTTAGTCTCCATGATGGCTTTTGTCTTATTTTGGTTGATTTCGATTCCTTTTATGAACAAAAAGCCGAGAAGTCTCCTTTTGCACAAAAATGCACATTTAAGGTTCATTTTCAAGCCATGTTTTCTCATTCTTTCGAATGATTGGCTCGGATAGATGCGGATGAGTTTACGAAGAGCAGACTTGATGACTATGTCATCAATATACACTGCATAAAAGTCTCAATAAAATCGTGAAAAATGGAATCCATTGCTCGTTGGTAAGTGGCTGACATTTTCAAACCAAAAGGCATCACTACCCACTCATAGGTGCCTAAGGTTCTGGACAACGAAATCTTGTCTTGGCAACATCCTCTTGACAATAAAAATCGGTTATAACGAATATCCATCTAGCATGCTTAAGTATTGAACCCTGCGTGAGTCTATTAACATTTACGCTTTCTGAGGCGCAGATATTGGTCTTTGGGGTTGCGTATTTAAATCCCTAAAGTCTATGCATATTCTCGGGAACCATTTTCTTAATAACGGCACTATATTAGCTAACCATTCGACATACCTTGTGGTTACGATGAACTTGCAGCGACAACCTTCGACCTCGACTTTAATCTTCGTGAGCCGCTGGCGCGACCTCCTAGGAGTTGCTTGATGGGCTTCTTGCCATCCTTAATTGGAAGTCATACTAACTCTCTTTTCAAACCGGGCGTTTTCGTAGTCCCCCATAAGCAATCTTTATTTTGCTTGAGGATTTTGATCACCTCTTGAGACTTGGACCCGTCGCACTTATATAGGTTATTCTTTTGTGTTGTCATCCCCAAATTTACCTCTTGAGTTGATCCTGTGCCAACATCTTAGCACCTATGTTTGTAGGATCCTTCTAAGCCAGGGTTCTAGTATCATATATGGCATCTAGCCTTTGTTCTATTTCATTTTCTTCGCGGGGTGAGTCTTTCGAACCAGCCCTTTCATGTTATTTTCTTGACTATCTGTTTATTTCAGCCTCTGAAGGCTGCTATCCATTTGTTCTCGACCATGTAGGCGAAATCCTTTCGAAGGAGGACTCGATCATGAGCAACGTTGTCGAACTCGACCTACGGCGTCTTCTTGAAGTACCTTGGTTCTTCTCCTTTAATTATTTTTCTATCCCAATACATGCCATCATGGCGAAGGGTCATATAATATTGTGCATCTACGGCCCGTTCATCTCCTCATTTGGAGCACAAGGGGCTATTCGTGCTAGATACTTGTCATAGTTTCTTTTGTTGACTAGGTTGGTTGTAGTCATGAGTAACTACGATGCGCCTCGATGTTCTCCACTATCCCATCTTCTCTCCATAGCACTAACCTTTGGTGCATTGGCGAAGGCGCCCTACGCCATGAATCCATTCTCTTCCTAACGGCGGTTGTAGTTGGCCTTGGCGATTACCATGAACATGGTGGGTGCGGCTGAACCAATGGTTAACTCCACTTGCACCACTCAATGTTTGACAACTTTCCTTCATAATTTGATAGAACCATGTTATGCGGTTTGACATCACTTTCTTGTATTCCCAGTTTTTAACATAAAATGAGGCATTAGATTAACATTGCGCCTCGTCTACGGGACCTTATTCACACCATGAGCATTAACCTTTGCTCGAATGAACAATGGCTTCAAATGATTCTTCCGGCGGCTCGGGTGTTGAAGAATGCATTACGCTCTTCGGACGCCATTATCCATGACATAATAGCAAAGCGGCCTATGTTTCATCATATCAATGGTATCATCCTCTTCCTGTTCTTGATTTGGTTTCTTGCGAACTCGGAAGGTAATCAGACACCACGTTGCGGTTTAGGTTGGTGAGGATTCTCCTTCGATTCGAAGTTATCGTCGTATATCCTCATCTTCCTCACGCCTGGGTATATTCTTTTGATTCATACGGTTTCGTGTCGATAAAAGTCTCCTACTAGCTGGGTTTGTTTTCGGGCTGCTTGTCGTTGGTTTGTTAGTCTTTGGACATCTCTTTCTTGCTGGTGAAACTACCTCTTCAGTGCCACATTTCCTTCTCGACTTTCGAACACGTTGTTGCCTTCGCCATTGGGATCTTGACATGGGATTCTTCCCTTTATAGTTTTCAAGCCTCAACTCTTCTTTTCTTTTGTTGTTGAGCTGTCTCCACACACCATGGCGTGGCGCGTTTCGCTCATTGCTTCTCAATTATCTTTCCCTTATTGGTTTTGGCGTGCGACCATCTATCGGTTGGTACTTGGCAGGGATTAAGATGTTACTCTTGAGCACCTTTGGGGTAAGGACTATCGAGGCTTTCTTTGATTATGATTGCCGTGGAGTGCGACTCTTGACCCGTCTCCTTGTGATTCGGCACGCGAAAGGAATGGTTTGAATGCCCTGCCATGTTTGGTCATATCTTTCTTTGAACACCTTGGGCAAATCAAACGCCGTTGCCCCTTGTGGCGGCGTACTAAAATTCAACATACTCTCCGTTGAGCATAGCATCTAAACAATTGATTGTCTTGGCGGGTTGGCGCGATTCGAGCCCTTGGCTCCTTCGAACTCTGCGCAATCCTCGTTGCGGATGATCTGCGTCAAGGGCAACATCATCTCGGCGTTTCTTGTGGCACACCATGAGGTAATTTTAAAGCGGTATCTGCGGCATATCCTTCCTCCTTTTGTATTTTCCTTCTCGAGATATTTCTCCATTTCTTGCATCTCGAACAAGGTTTCTCCCGTCTACCATATTAACATCCACCTCTCCATCTTTTCATCATCTCCCCGACGGTTCGATGTCTTTGAGTTGTATTTTCGAACTCTGCAGGTGAGTATTTCACGGGTAGTCGAATTTGCCACTAGGCTCCCCAGTGTCCCAAACTTCCTTCTTGGGCTTGTGTCCTTCTACCTCTCCATCTTTTGTATCCTCATCTCCCGACTGATGGTTTGATGGCTTCGATTGGGATTTTGCACTCTTTGGCGCGAATATTTTACAGATAGTCGAATCTTCCAGGGTTCTCCCAAAGTATCCCGGATCTCTTTCTCGGGAAAGTTGCTTTGTAATTTGGACCTTTTCTAATTGGCGCCTCGGACCTTGATGCTGTGCAATTTGTCACGACTCTCCACGGCCCTCGATGCACGGATGTCCTTGAAACCAATGGCTGCTGGCTTAGTAAGCCTCACGGTTGTTGGTGGATGTCTTGATGACTCCATTGTTGACTCGATCGGTCCCACTCTCATTCTCGGTGTTTTCATCTTTCAATGTATTGACCCTTGGTCTATTTCCACCATATTTATTTCTCCCATACTGCGGGCTCGGAGTAGTTGGTGTCTGCAATATCTAGAGGATCCTCGTCTACCTTCATCTTTGGCTTATCAAAATTTAGTCGCCTTCTTTGATTGCATTACGAATTAAGTCCACGAAAGAAAACAACTGTGAGGTTTTGTGGCCTAAGAAACTATTATATTTACAAAATCCTCTTTTCTTTCTTTGATCTAAAGGAGTATTTTAACATTCGATGACAATCGGTTGACCATCTTTGACAAGCGGTCAAAATCTCATCACACTTTGTCACATCAAAGGTGTACACCTTCTTTGGGAATTTGTCGTTTTTCATTTTCAACAATTTCTTTCCCTTTTGTAGGAACCAGCGGTTTACAAGAGTAGGGTGGGGCTGTTTTAACTCTGCTAGGTCCCTTGACCTCCTCGAAATCGGGACGGTCTTGACTTCCTCGGTTTCGACATGGAAATTCTTTCTTTCTTATTACTTTTGAAAGCCTGGCCTTTTCGGCCTTTAGTCCTTCGACTTGTCGAACCCTATCTTAGCCCGGCCATATCTCTCAGTATTGCGTATCTAATTTCTTTCGAATTGAATAGTCAAGGCCACCAGCCATTTCGACTAATTCATGTTCGGGGACTCTTGTGAAACATCGGATTTCAATAGTGCGAACCTATTCAAGTATTCGTCTGGGTTGATAAACTTCCTCTTAACACTAGCTAGTTCCTTGGACTTATCTGGATTGTCCCATGTAGAATTGTTCATGGAACAATCTTTCTAAAAGGACCGGTATCTATGGATCCGGTGGTAATGTGGTGAACGGTGAAAGCATTTTTCGTGAGGGAACTGGAAATACTTAATCCTAAGGTTCTCATTATTGGCTATGTCTCCTGCTTGATGAGATACGGCTATGTGTTCAACTGTTGATTCGTTAGTATCTCCGGTGAACTTTGTAAACTTAGGGATCTTGTGTCCCTTGGTAAGTCCGTATGCATCACATAATCTGCTATGGGAAGCATAATTTGACCTCTAATCCAGTATTAATACGGTTTTGGGCCATTATTCTCTATCATGGTGGTTAGGTTATTTTGCCAAGATATTATCATTTGAATTCTATGGACCACCGCATCAGCATCTTGGTTTCTACCATAACTACTCCTCTAGGTTGTTCTTCTCGAAGCTGGGGCCTCTTGCCTTCGAGCACGGCCCTGGTTCCCCGACTCCCCTCTGTGGTTCCTCTCGAATCTTTGGAGCATCATATCTTCGATCCTGCCATTGGTTCTGACTCCCTAAGTGGTTCTTCTCGAATCAACGGGGCATTTCCTCTTTGTGCCCTTGCCCCGGTCAAATTCTTCTCTAAGCGGCCTATAGGGTGGGTCAGTGGCTTGTTCGATGATAGGTGCGTTCGCTCGAAACCGACTGGTTACATCTCGCCTCTGGTGGAGCAAAGAAATCTATTCGACTCATATTATACGCATTTTCTCTATCGTCACGATCACGTTACGAACTATTGGGGCAAAGATTTCTTGCATAGTTTGTGCTAATACTCTATCATGTTATGGTTACTATCATCCATCAATTGCCTAAAAGCCATTTGGTTTACGTGGTAAGGCGCTATATAACCCCGGACCTTGGTTATTCGTGAAATTGATTAACCCGGATCCGGATCCTAATTGGGGTGATGCATTTGACGTCGAAGTTTGCAAGCACGCCATAAAAGATGTTGGCATCCCATAAGAAGGGTTTAGGGTCTATTACCCTCGAAACTAGGTGGTCTAGTTTGTAGTGGGGTGGCGAAATGGGCTTGTGTCCTGGTTGTGGGACGGATCCCCGGTAACCGATGGTTCTGTATTGCCCAAGATCGAATTGTTTGTTGACATGCCACTTGTTCCATTCGTGGCTATATTACTAGTCGAAGATGCAGTGGTGTGCATTGAAGGGATCGCACTAGGCGTTGCGATCGAACAGACGCATTAGTGCATTCCATATGGGGCATTTGTTCCCTTGTTGATTATTTGGATTAGACATTCTATTATTTGATTTCTTACGGGTAAAGGTTGGTTACTATTGGTTATTCTACCACTCCTAAGGTTCATATACCAATGAACTTTGTTTACTCGGAAAGACATTTTATAATAATTATGGTGATAATTTTCTTAATTTATAACGGCCAAACTACTGTCCCACGGGTGTGCCATTTTGTTCCACAGTGATTTACGGTGAAACAACCGCTAGTCTTCAAACTATTGAATAAGCGTTATAAGCTGTATGTTATTCAATCCCTCCGTAACTTGTAGGATCGACTAGATTGATCCTATGGGGTATCGGCCGTTGGTATGAACTTAAGATAGAGATCCATATTTGAGACTTGTTTTGGATGTTTCGTATAGGTTCAATGCGTCTCGATTACTTAGTGATACGATCAAGTAAATAATGTATATTTGGTTCGAACAAACAAGAACATTCAAATTCGAAATGGCAAGAAAGTATATAAATGCAGCAATATTCAAATAAACTCTTAAAGTGTAAAAGATTTTCAAAGTAACTGCGCGAAAAGTAAAAGACAGGAATGTAAACAAATGTATATAAAAGCTTTCTGGGAAATAACAGCGTTAATGTAAAAGTTTTTGGAAAAGTAAAGAACTTCAGCGATGGTAGATAAAAAAAACATTTAAATGAAATGACTTTGAAAGTAAAGAAACTCAAAAGACATTGATGCAAGATAAAGTTAGACTGGAAGGATAAAGATACATTGTTGAGTAATAAAGCTTTGGTGCAATCATCGTACATCATTCGTGCATTCGTTTCCCTAATATGGTATTTTGAATGTGGTGAATTTTAGTACAATAGATATGACACAGAAATCCTAACATTAAGACTCTATTTATACTAATTAAACCATAACGGTCGACCCATAAGATCTTGCCACGTTTAGAACATCGACACCATGCTTCTCTTGCTACGTTTTGAACCGTTTCTTGGCGTTTCAACTCCCTTTTATCCATCGCGTTTGAATTTCAAATGTATCACTCACTGATTTGAACCCATTTCCTCGATACAATTCTATTGCCCGATCGAGCTTGTTTACACATATCACCATTATTTCCGTTCGACACTCGAGGACTCGATACATCCATTCGAAGGGCTAATTCTTTTCTTTCCGGACTATGACATTCACTATGTTCCTGAATACTTTAACATCATCTCATCTCGAGCTCCATGATCCTTCTTGAATCACAAGATATCAAAATCTTGACTAACAAGAATAAAGCTACAAAAATTAAAACAAAGAAACATTGATTATTAATTTGAAATTATCTAAAATGATTAACTAACTAAAACTTTATCAAAAGTCTACGAGACTACTTAATTGATATTGTTTTAAAAATAAATTAAATTGCAAGATCAACATTAATAAAGTAAATATAGATATAGAATTATAAAACAAATAAAAGGTCTAAAAGAAAATAATGGTGAGTGCATAATAAAATAAAAATCATTTAAAGTAAAATGGAAAGGGATAGCAATTTTTCTCTATTGTCTCTCTCGTGACAGCAACCAAGCTTGACTCATAATAATACATAACAGCACATGCATTTTCTAGTAATTACATAGCTCACCTATTTAAAACATGGCATAACCAAAGTAGAATTATATGCTATTTCTAAGAGGGAGAGAGAAAAATCAGATAACAACCATGAAGATAAAAGTTAATTACACATTTCTACATTTAAAATCATGATATGCTTTCAAACACCAACATACATTTAGTACATAATTTCAAAGGAAAATTCTCAAACTAATAGATTACTGAACTAACTTATTTTTAACCATTTTTATGAAAACTCACAATAAAGAAAAACTACTAAATCTATGTTATCTTTCTTTAAAAATAATTATAGTTTTAATGATAAATAAGGGAATCAAATAAACAATAAACAAAAGAAAAGAAAAACATGAAATTGGACCTTTGAGGCATGTGAATCCGAAATGAAGAGAATTAAGCGGAATTTCAGCCGGGTGCGTAGAGGGAGTTTCATAATTTTCACAATCCACGATTTCAATCTTCTACTCTCTCATACTAACACTTTTTTAAAGGGTGCAAAGAATTTTATGAGTAAATTATATTTTTAGGTATTATTTGTTCTAAGATTTTTTTTCTTTTCCATCTATCAAACAAAAGAATAATTATTTTCAACCTCATATTCTCCGAAATTTTTTTTTTAGCACCGAAACAAACACACATCTTTTTAAAACTTCTGCGCTTTATTATCAACAATTTCCAACATTTTCCTTCGAACACAATAAGCCACCATTTTCAAAACTATTTTGGCTATTGATTTTCATATGATGCCTCCCTTTTATCGCCAATTTCATTTTTTTAAAATTTTAATTTGTTTTTTTATTTAAACCTGATGATGATCATGATGATCATGATGATTCTGATGGTTTGTTTTTTTATTAAATATTTGAATCAATCATTTTTTACTCAAACACTTTTTTACACATAAATATTTTCTTTCTTTAATTTTACCGTATGATGATTTATCTGATGGTTTTTCTTTTTTTAATTATACTTTAATATTGTGTTCAAAAAATTATTTTAATATTAATTTTTATTTTTTTATTGAATAAAAAGGCCAATTTCATACTCTGGATTCTCTATCTCACACAAAACAAACTTCTTTTTAGTTTTTTTCTTCGATTTTTGGTTTTATTTTTAACCATATGATGATTATCGTGATATTATTTTTATCTAGCAAATTATATTTTTATTGTTAATAGTTATTATTTTCCATTTAACAATTTATATTACTGTTGTAACTGATCATTTTATCATCTACTGATTTATATTGTTATTGTTACTAATTATTTTATCACCAAACAATTTATATTATTGTTGTTAATATTATCATCAACCCTCCTCCATTCAAGAACCTATATAATTTTTCAAGTTAAATGAATTTGTTAAACCTGACTTTTTTTATAAAAAAAAATATAGTTTGTTTTTTGTGCATGAATTATTGCTCATCGTTATTGTATTGTTTGATCCGATATTTACCATGAAATTTATTTAAACTTTATATAAACATAATTATTAATAAAACTCTTTTTGCGTATGACAATTATTTAAAAAAATTTATGTAAATTATTAAAATATATATAATAATCAATTAAATTTTTTATCGTTAATTAAATGTTTTGCATATAAGAATCAAATTAGAAATTTCATGATATAAATTATTGACTAAATTTACTTTATATAATAATCAATTAACTATTTTAATAATTCAAGTTATTATCTTTATTCCTAACATATAATTTTAATACCTTTTATTTCAATTATGATCAAAGAAAAAAATGTCTGCCCCTCTCCTTATTTCGTCTACATTTTTCTTTTATTTTTTGTAATCATTTATTACTACTTAGTTATTTAAGATTACTCGCCAAAATTGAGTTTTAGCGCACCTTAAAAGCGCTTTCATGAGAAAGCGTTGTCATAAGTTATAAAAAAAATTTCCTTCAAAAAAACGCTCTTAAAGGCTAGCTGAAGAAAGCGCTTTTCAAAAGCGCTGCTATGTGTTGCCCTTAGAAAACACTTTCTAAAAGCGCTGCTAAAGGATAACCTAAGAAAGCGCTTTTAAAAGCGCTGCTAAAGGCATAGGTAAAGAAAGCTCTTTCTTAGAAAAAAGCGCTACTATATTTGGCCCTAAGAAAGCGCTTTTGAAAAGCGCTGTCGTATGCCATGTTATAATTAAAATTAACCTTGAAATAACAAAACACGATTTTTGTTCATCTTCTCCATCTTAGAACACATTCTCAAAACAAAACGCCGTTCACCCTTCATCTTCCTCTTCATCTTACTCGCTCACCCTCCAAAACGCCGTTCACCATCATCAACAAAATGCTTCTCGCCGCTATTCTCAGGTTAACAAACTGCGTTCTTCTTTTATTTTGCATTTTCTTCTATGATTCCTCTCCGTTTAGGGTTTATCAGGTTCTTATCTCTCCGTTTCTTGATTTGTTCTCCATTTTATTTTCTGATAGGGTTTAGTTATCGCAACTCCTTGTCTCTCCGTGAATGTTAGAACCTCTGCGCAACGACAAGCCACGATCTCCTCCGCCGAGTCCAGTTTTGCATTAAGCTATATACTCTCATCGTCGAACAATAACTTCGAAACTCGTTTATTGTAGCGATTCAACATAGTCGACCCGGCGTTACAAGCGGTTCGATAATTTTTCTTTTGATTTTATGGGTTGTTTCAAATATGATGTTGTGTTAGCAATGTCGCTTCTATTAGCATTTTGAATTTAAAATGTTTCTGTGTCAATTTGTGGTACAGTTTTGACGTTGTCATGCTTATCTTTGGTTTAATCTATTAATGTTGAATTCATATGATAAATTGACATATTAATACAATTTCGGTGAAGGTAGTTTGGTGTTATTATCTGGAATTGAATCTGATTTGTAACTAAGACTGAATCAGAATAGGTTTTTGATTTGACTTTATGAATTTATTGAATCGAGTATGGTTTGTGTTAAAGTTAAACACCAAGTTCAATCAATTCGATTTATAGCGCTAACATTAGTGTCACATTGAATGTTGTTGAAATTATTTAAGTTCTGTGAAAACATGTGAAAATTCTGCTTCATTGTGTTAATTGTGCCGTTATAGCAAATCGGTGTTAATCTGTTGAGATGTGGATATCGACTTTAGGTTATTGTGTTATTCACATTTTAATTTCAATTGGAATTGTGAGTGAATGTTAATTGTTCTACTTTCGATGAAGGTAATGTTGACACCAGTAATGTTAATTGTTTTAGTTTATACATTTGGTTTTGTGATATCGTTGTTGAGCTTGTTTGTAATTCGTCTTTGATACTGTGAGTTCATTATTAAAGATTAGAGGATGTTGGTTTGAGTGTAAATGTTAGAGATAGTGATTATTGTTTGGGATTGGACTTAAATGAGAAAACGATTTGTGATACCATTGTATTTCCGATAGATGTTGGATTGATTTGAGTTGAATTTTGGGTCGTTATTTTATTCTTACTTATGACTATCACGGAAGTTTGTTTGTTTGATTATGGCTTGTTGTGAACTTGATTTATCATGTTTTGAAGTTGAATTGAACAAATAACATGCGTTTTAGATTCCCGGTATTGTTTGTGAAGCGATAATCATGTTTACCGTTGCGTTTACTTGAGTTTAAGTGTGTTTAGTACAATGTATGTAATGTTGATTTTTTACATGTACATTGAATACTAACTTGTTTTTTCTTGTTTCGAATGTGAATTGAATAATAACTTGAGTTTCTTTGGTTTTAGTTTCATTTGTGAATTGAATTTCTTGAATGATCGATTACTTGGTTCTTGAATTGTTCGTGTGCATCATATAAGTTTCTTGAATTCTTTTTATATGTTATGACTTATCCTTGATGTTGTTTTATATGTACAACGCTCATTCCACAATGTTTAGTGAGTTTGACCTTCTTGTTTCAACTTCTCGACGTTGTTGTTCAGTAAATCCAAGGTAAATTTCTTCCTCAAATTACAAGTATTGTGATGAATTTGTCTGAAATTGCGTAAATCATGCATATTATGTTTTATTATGTAGTACTTCGATGAACACAAGTGTGCATATTACGAAACTTGTTGGAAGAAATCAAGAGGAATTGTGTCAATATTTTATTGAGCAAAGAATCATATAAGGTATGAATACAATATTGTGTGAAAAGTGTTATGAATATGTTATTGTGTGAATACAATATTGAACGTGTTATTATGTTCATACCTTGCAGGACCAGGACCTTGAATACATAATTGACCGTGTTTTGTTCATACATTAGGTCTGATTTAGTTGTTGTTAGGGTTGATTTTGTTAGGGTTGATTTTGTAAGGCTGATTTTGGTAATGTTAAAAATATGTGAATTGAATTACAATGGTGTATATATATTTTGGATAACAATGGTATATAATGGTATTTGTATATAATCTCTTTGTTGAAATAACGGGATTACGATTGTAAATTACCGGTTTATGAATTACAGGTTTACGAATTACAGGTTTATGAAATAGTGCTGCAAAAAATACAGTTTTATGAATTATATAAATTATAGGTTTATTAAAAACCCTAAGAAATCACTTTTCGGGAAAGTCTTTGCAAACCTACCTATGAAAGTGCTTTTGAGAAAAGAGCGCCTAAGGTATACATAAGACAGCGCTTTTAAAAGCGTTGTCTTATGTATACCAAGCGATCTTAAAAAGCGCTTTCATGGTAAACCTAAGCAGTTTTCTGAAAAGTGCTTTCTAAAGATGCCTCTGAGACATAAAGGCGTTAAAGTAGGCCTAAAGCGCTTCAAAAAGCGCCGCTAAAACCTACTAAAGCACTTTTGAGGAAAGCGCCTTAGGTAGACCTACAAAGTGTTTTGCCTAAACAAAAATTTGCTAAAATCTATAGCGCGCCACCCTACGATAACACTTTTAAAGCTTTTAAAGGCCAAAAAGCGCTTTCGTAGGTCTTTTGGTAGTGGATAGAGTTAGATCTTTATTTAAATTTTTTGGACCTTTTAGGATTTGTTTGTTGAAGCGGGATAAGAGACACGATAAGATATATGTATAAAATCCTATCTCAATCAAGTGTTTGATGACATAACATATATGATAAGTTAATCCTAAAGCGTATTATATCTTGCTCATTAGGTTTAATTTTTATCCTAAATATGAAATTGAGTTAGAATCTGACGGGATATCATAAAAAAATGATGTACTAATATACCCCTATAAAATATAATTTAAAATAAAAAATTATATATAATAAAAATTAATTTAATATTAAACTATAAAATATGTATGCTTTTTTCATAAATGGAATTTGATAACTTTTTATAATATAAAAAAATTAAACGCTAAAAAATTAAAATATTTAAAAATAAAATAATTATTAAAATTTTAAAAATATGAATACTAATTTTTTTATCAAATTAAATATATTTTTCTGCAACAATAATTCTATAATATATATATATATATATATATATATATATATATATATATATAGAAAAGCAAAAACATATAAATAATTAGTTTGTACATGTACTCTCGTTTTTAAATTTAAACTATTGTCATCGCATAAAACTGTGCTATCATACGGATCTGTGCTGGTTCATATTACCGTCTATCGACTATCGTTTATAAAATATGAATTCATTTTTAATCGATTGACATTCACATAGTTATAAATATAGCCTAATAATATGCACCAACTTTTAAATATCCATTTGTAATTATAATAAAAGCTGTATAGCCGATTCTCTAACTTCAATTATATAAACAACAACAAAATAATTTGACATTAAAATGAAGTATCTTGTCATGATACGTTCATCCACCATATATTTCAACATAGTACTTTTGAACACTTATTCCGTTTATAAAAATATTTTAACTTATTCATGTGAAAAACAATTGAATAAATTTGTAAAAATATTTGTAAATTATTTATGTTTCGAAAAATAATTGTAAAAATAAGCATTTGTCGTATCATCTTAAATTTAATTAATCAATAGTGATAAATATGTGTCTCATAAGTTTTTACCTTTCATCATTTATTTTTTATGATTATCATTTATCATTAAATTTTCATGAATACCATTTAACATTTTATATCATGATTACAATTATAAAGTTAATTTGAAAACAATCTAATATGTTTTAGTTATTTCAATTACTACTTCGTCAGACTATCGTTTATAAAGTATGAATTCATTTTTTAATTGATTGACATTCACATAATTACAAATACAGTCTAATAATATGCACCAACTTTTAAACATTCATTTATAATTATAATAAACCGTATAGCGATTCTCTAACTTCAAATATATAAACAACAACAAAATAATTTTAGAGATTGACATTAAAATGAAGCAGTATATCGTTGACATGTCATAGATACGTTCACATCCACCGTTTTGACATATAAATTCCACGTTATCCATAGTATCTTTTGAATTAAAAATAACATTTTATAAAAATATTTTTAACTTATTCATGTTAAAAACAATTAAATAAATAGTTGAGTTACGTTTCGTTTATAAAAATATTTGTAAGTTATTTATGTTTCTAAAAATAATTGTAAAAATAAACATTTGCCATATCATCTTAAATTTATTTAATCAACAGTGATACATATGTGTCACATAAGTTTTTACCTTTGATAATTTATTTTTTATGATTATCATTTATCATTTAATTTTCATGAATACTATTTAACATTTTTTTTTATCATGATTACAATTTTTATTCTTATGTTTTTTTTCTTATGATCATTTAACATTTAATTTCTATTCTTATGTTTTTAGAATGATAAACTAAATATTTAATTTTGGAATGAAAAAAGTTATAATTTATAGTAAGAAGGATATTTGTGATTTTTACCGATACTTGAGTCCTTATATTTAATATTTATTAAAAATACGTGATTTTTAAATATTTTTTATAATTTCAAATGTATTCGAAAAATATTGTAACACCTTATACATACATTGCTTAGGATATATGCATATGACATTAAAACGGCATATAAAACGATCATACATAAGCCGCGGTATTAGTACTGATTACAAATTCTTGTCGAAACTGTTATGGCCAAAAGATACAAGTCCAAAAGAGTACTAATACATAATCAAAAGTACATAAAGGGAAAGATACAAAAGAATGAGGATCATCGCCAACGAAACATCATCACAAGCAAAGCCATCTTACCCTTGCCACGATCCTGCCTCGAAGAACATGAAAATAATAATTGGAATGGGGTGAGATTACTAAATCTCAGTGAGCCTCCCTATCTTAGGGATTCGCTCAGTTCTACAAGGTACATGCATAAAAAATGGATTCACCTAGAATGCAGGGTTATGCCTCACGAGTTCGATACAAGTACATCACAAGAGAACACCACCACTAGAAGTCCCTTGACTAACGGTGAGTGTAACAAACACAAAACTAAACACAAGAAATATGGAGACCCATACCCGTATCACGAGGAATCGAGTAAGTTCTACCTTCATCTAGGTGAAGCAACTCGTTTTCAAAACCATTTAAATTTTCAAAACAATGAAATCACCACCTAATTTTATTTGTTCTAAAAGAAGAAGCGGAAAATGTAGATAAAACCCACGAGAAAAGAATAAGACGCTCTCAAAATTAAGAGATGCAGTTAGGAGTTGGTTATGCAAGGGAATGTATTAGCACCCTTACATCCATCGTACTAATGGTACCCATTTAGTTCAAAGTGTGTTTGTGTGTTAGTGTGAAAATTTACGATCTTCTAAATTTTGAAAAGAAAGAAAGGAGAAGAAATGTTTTATTATTTTTGCTGCCTTTGGTCGTAAGACTTAGTGCCTACGTACTCCCTCGTGCAATGGGAAAGTCAGAGCGTCGTAGTTCGGCTAGAAAATGATTGTTTGTTGATTGATTTTAAATGAAAAGACAAGTCGTCATTTTTAAAGGAGAAGACTAAATCTACGCCCACAGGTGTGATAAAGAATAAGGACTACACACCAACATGAGGGAGGGTTTGAGAACACCTCTAGTACTCAAGTGGAGAAGTCGAAAACCTTGGGAATAGAGGAAGAAACATCTCAATTATAAATGAATCATATCTAATCATGAAAAGGGTTTAAAGATAAAGGTGCTCGAGCGCACAATAAAAGTTTGAATGAGTTGGAATTGATTTTAAGTTGTGGATGACAAGTATTGAAACATTAGGCTATCATCTAATGATTCGAATACTAGAAATTGGCAGTGAGCTCAACCAATCATCTCTCATCCCAAAATAATTTATTATGAAATTGGTGTTTTGAGTGAGATAAAATATTTAAATTATTGGGCTATCATCCAACAATCTAAAGACTTTAAATTCGATTAAATCGTCGGGCTATCATCCAACAATTTAAATGAATGTCACTTTACTATTTTAATGCGGATAGAAGTATTTAGTCTATTGGGCTATCATCCAAAAATATAAAGACTTCCAATTCAATTAAATCGTCGGGCTATCATCCAACAATTTAATTGAATACTGCTCAAGCTTTTTTGACATGGATAGAAGTTTTATCTTATTGGACTATCATCCAACAATCTAAAGACTTCAAATTTGTTTAAAACATTAGGCTACCATCTAACGATTTAAACAAATTTCATCCAAGTTTATTAAGAAAAATATTTTTGAAAAACAACTCGACGTTGGATCGAGGTTTGAGAAGAAGACTCGACGTTGGATCGAGTTTTATTGAAAGTGTTTTAAATGCTTGTTGAATGGAGAAAGAATCAGGTTATGATCAATCAAGCCAAAAGACTTGATCAATCTCGAGAGAATAGCCAAGCCTATTCCCTACTATTGAACCCTTATGGAGATGAGAAGAGTTTGATATGTGGACCAAGGCGCGAGAGATGGAAGAAGATCTAAATAATTGTAAATAGCAAATAAAATCAACAAAGCCCATACAAGGTGGTCAACCTAAGTATAAAACAATTAAATTACATGTGTACTAGCAAAGTGGGCTAGTCTACTATAGGCTCAATAAAAGGTCCAGAATCAGCGTACATGTGTGCATGTGTGTACCGACTTACAGTTTAAAAATGATTTACAATTATTAGTTAAAAATGGTTTTGGTTTTGTGTAATGTGATTAAATTAAATAATAAAGTAAAACGATTAAATATTTATTACAAGCTTTTGGGAGAGGGATACATCGATTATAAATGGGGATTAAGCGGTAAAATAAAATGGAAAGCAGTAAATTATTTACAACGCAACAAGGATTAGGATACAATTTTCGAATGGGGATAAATTGAATTAAAGAAAGCTGATAAATTAATTAGAATAAAAGCATACAAAACGAAAACTAAATGCGGTGAAACTTAAATATCGATTATTGACCATTTGTATTTTAATAGATTAGAATAGGTTATAGAAATTAATTCTAAGAAAATGTTATACGAAGAAGATTATTATAATATAATTCGAGCTTATTTACGAATGAATAGATAGTATAATAATAAAAGTAATATGGATATAGTATATATTTACAATATTAAATATAAAATAAAAATAATATGTATAATTATATTTACAGTATTAAATATAAAAATAAAAATATTAAATATATTGTATGTACATTATTAAATATTAAATAAACAATAATAATAAAATGCTAATGATAAAAGTGTAGATGTGCTAAAAGAAATTGATGTTCCGATCAATCCTCGGATGTCTACACAAGTAGCAAAAATGTTAGTAGCATAAAGTAATAAAATCGAAAAAGAAAATGAAATTAATGTACATGAACAAGTGAAGAAACAAACAATTGATTATAATTGAAACTGCATTTAATGGTTCATCAATCCATAACCATAAAATTGGTTTCAGATAAAAACATCCAAACCATTTTGCTATTAACTAACCCATTCCATTTAAAGAAAAACCAATAACATTGGATACCCATTTATTGAAATTTGGTTCTTATTCCTAATCCAATTTACTCAAATGTTAAAAAACATCTTTTAAATTTCCAACATAGACAAAACCATTACAAAAATTGAACAAGCGGAATGACAGTTAATTAATTTTTTTTCAACATTAAATATAATATGATAAATATTATTCTTTTCGTTTAAAGAAAAAAACTATAACATATTTTACAAAGCGTGTTTGAAGGATAATGATAATGGAAGTTGAGTTTCATCAATTAAAACATGAATTTCCATGTTGAAAATCAACTTTCATATACATCACCAAACACCAAACTTACTTAATAGAAATTATTCACAAATTGAATATTATTAGAAAATAAATAACACGATGAAACAAAATAAGGTATGTTGAATGCACCTTTCAATGTTTTCAACATTGTATGATAAAAGTTTCAAAATGAAAACCGATTTCACGGTATGTTTCAAGATTAATCGAAACACAATATCACGATATATCAAAGTTTTTCATGGATAACGTATAGCGATTATACGACGAAGGTATTGAGTTCACCAAGCGCGTCGATATCGATGAAAATGCGGCTAAATTGCGATTTGTTGAGGATCTATCGGCGATGGAGTGAGAGCGATGATGAATGAGACGTTGAAGCAGCAAAATAACGTCGCGGCGGAGAAGCGATGTTCTTTGCGGCGTTGAGGAAAACGGCGTGAGGCAACGAGGGCCGAATGAGTGGTGATGAAGCGATGGAGGTTGGGGTTAGCCAAACGAGGAACGTGATAGCGGGCGAAGGGATGGATGAAGTTATGGCGATGGGTGTGAGGAAGCGGTTGAGGTTTGTATTGAGAGGGTCTTTATGCGTGTCGAAGAAGAAGAGGAATGAAGAGTTTCTTTGTTTATAATTTTTTGTTTTATTTTTCGATAATTTCTTTACTTGTTTCCTTTTTCTTTTCCCAACATAGTAACATACATATATACAATACAAATTAGGTTTAGCAATATTTCAATAATACCTAAAATGCCCTTTTGACAAAATGGGCCATAAAGCCAAAAGACCAAAAATTAATCTATCCAACAATATTTTTGTTTTAATTTTTAGAGATAAAAATTGGATACTTAAAATTGATAAAAACGGTAAAAGTTGGAGAATAAATTATCCGAAAAAAATAAAATGAGTACATTAAAATAAACTACGAATTTCAAAGATTAAATAAAAATTATCTAAATGGTTAAAATCGAAATAAAATGATAATAAAGAATACCCGACTTTAAAATATTCACAGCTAAAAAACGAGTCTTCGAAATGTACCGAAAAATTAGGGAAAACACATTTTTATGATTTAGGCGATACGTAAATTTATAAACAATGGTGAAAGATGAAAACTTGAAATATTTTCCCCGCTAATTTTCGCACAATGTCGGATCACTTTTAACAGTCAGTTTATAAAACCAAAATATTGATATCATCGATATGTAAATAATTTAAAAAGATGCAATAAACAGGCAGAAAGATAAAAATGAATGAAGTGGAATAAAGGGTATTTTATAACTAACGTTATCTAATTATCGATTTAGGCGACTTTCGATCGGTTTAAATGCGAAATGATGCATATGCAATGAGTGAATATTTTTTAATATAAATACAATGCGGTAGAAAAATAGCGGTAAAATTTGGGGTGCAACACTAGGCTACACAAATCACACCCTCGATGAGTTACCCAATGCATAGTCTCAAGAGACTCGTATAAGTTCATCGCATGATGAGTCGGATCATTCCTATATGGAACTACATCCGTGATGAGTCCACAGTGACATTGCCTATATGGCGCCACAACCACGTCGATCATCCATACATCGATGGGTAACGCAAATCTGAAACACCTTTTAACCGCAGCCCCCGGGTGAAAGCCTAATGGTCTTGCCTATGTGGAACCATTAGAGGTGAGTTAAATCTACGGAGTGGTATTGCCTCACATGGCACCACAACCCCACTATACCAAGCAATGATGCTTACATCCGTTGGAACGCCCTTAAGTGGTCCACTGGAGCGCCGCAATGGTAGCTCGGTGTGTATGGCGAACGAATATCCGTGATTACCCCCTGGAAGCCCTTAACGGCCGAGTCATCGAAACGGTAATAATAAATTGGACTCAGTCCATAATCATATGTGATTTATCACCTAGTAGTCTAGGTCTACTTCAATTCAAGCATAAACCAACCACCACAACGCAAGCGCATCGACCCAAGGCACAACATATTCAATTCGTTTACCCCGAAACGATTGGAATTCACATGATCATGCAATATTACTTAAAAGGTAAACACAACCTAAGCATGACATTCATACCAAGCACCATTAGTTTCCATGGTCATTTATATTAATCTTAATCACATGCTAATAACATGAATATACTCAATCGGATCGTTATGCGAATAGTTCCAATTGGAACCATTCTTCACTTGGGAAAAAAATAGTTTAATTCATCTAAGGAGCGCTAAGCGGTCATGCGATCACCCTGCGAAATAAATATTTCCAACTTACAGTGGGGCGCGCTAAGCGCGGCCCATCCGATGAAGCGATGCGTTAATAGAATAATCAGCACCGATTACTGTTTGGGGTTCCAAACCCAATTCTCCAATTTCCACCCATTCTCGTTGATTAGTCACGAAATACACACATACAACATTGTATCTATGGATTATAACACACATACAACAAATTCATCAAATCCCAAACCCAATCTTTAGAAAATCCCAAGTTTTCCCCAAGGTCTCTAACTAAGAGACTCACCTTAGAGATGGAGTAGAAGCTTGCTAAACTAGAATCGGAATGGTGAGGAGACTTGATTATGCTCATGCAAGATGGAGTGAAGGTTTGAGCTTGGAGTTCTTCTTCCTTCTTCCTTCCTCTCTCACGTTTTCCTCTCTCTTTATTTTCTCCTTCTATTTTTCGATTTTGGTAAAATAATAATTAGTAAGGGTTTTATTTATTATGACCAATTTTCCCTTAACTAAACTAAAATGCCAAAATACCCCTTTGATTCATTCTTAACCAATTTGGTTAGTACCATTTTATTGTTATTCTTATTTCTTTATACCATAGAATAATTAAGTTTGGTATTACAAATATTTTAAATGAAATAATTATTTGATTAAAATTTGATGGAAGATCATTTTTAATTGAAATAATTCTAATTAGAATAAATATCATTAATAAATGTGTAATATTTATCATTCATGTTCTCTTGGTTTTTGTAAATTATATCTCATACTTAATGTGAAATATTAAGTAAATATTAATTTTTATTTAAAATGATTAAATATGCAAACTAATATATGAGGCATAAAAAGTCATGTTTATTAGTTTCAATTAGATTATTTGTATGTGTTCAAAAAAATTTAGATTATTTGTATAGACTTTTTCATTTAAATAATATGTAATAATATTTCCTAGGCAATGTCACTTCGTGGACTCATCACGGATGTAATTTCATATAGGAATGATCCGACTCATCATGCAGATGAACTTATACGAGTCTCTTGAGACTATGCATTTGGGTAACTCATCGAGGGTGTGATTTGTGTAGCCTAGTATTACAACAAGTATGCTACCAGAGGATAATGTTCTTCCTAATCGAACGTATGATGCCAAAAAGATGTTGTACTCTATTGGCATGAGCTATGATAAGATACATGCATGTTCAAAAGATTGCGTTTTGTTTGAAGCAGTATGCATCGTTAAATGAGTGTCCTAAATGTGGTGCCCTCGATATAAGAAAAGTTGTCTCGAAAAATTCTAATGGTATTTTCCTATAATCCGAGATTTAGACGGATGTATCGTAGTGAAACCGATTCAAGACACTTGACTTGGCATTCAGATGAAAGAATTATTGATGGAAAATTTCGACATCGCGATTCTCCACGTGGATGAAAATTGATAATGATTATCACGAATTTGGAAAAAGCAAGAAACCTTATTGGCATTGTCTCGATGGAATGAACCCACACGGTATTTAAAGTATCTCGCATTAGCACATGGCCATGATTCTTATGATTTATAACCTACCTCGTGGCTATGTATGAGCGTAAGTACATGATGTTATCTATGTTAACCACGGGCCTAAACAACGAAATGACATAGGCGATACTTGGAACCATTAATCAAAGATTTGAAGATTTTGTGAGAAGCGGTGTGGAGGTTTATGATGGTTATAGGAAAGAAAGTTTCAACTTGAGGCGATGTTGTTTGGAACAATTAACGATTTTCCGGCATCGTAAATCTATCCAGTATAGTATTAAAGGTGAAAAGCGTGTCATATGCGTGAAGATGGAACCGATACGATGCGATTGAAACTTTGTCGAAGAATGTCTTTCTCGACCATCGTAGATTCTTAACTTCTAAACATCGATCGTGGATGGAGAAAAACATTCAATGGAATCCGAACAACGTAGACTCACTTTGGATTGACAAGTGATCAAATTTTGAAAAGGAAAAAGATGTGAGTATTCGTTTGGAAGCCTTTTGCATATAAAGTTGTCACAGGTGGGTGGAAGAAGAGGTCGATTTTTTTTTAATTTCCATATTGGAAATCTTTGTATGTAAGACATTTTCTTGATGTGATGCATATTGAAAAAAATGTATTTGTGATGTTATTGTACGTTACTCAATATAAAAGGAAGTCTAAGGATGACCTTAAAGCAAGGAGGACATGGTAGAGATGGGAATAAGAACTGAATTGGGACCAGTGAAGAAAGGAAGACGGACATATCTACCACTTGCTGTTTACACTCTATCTAGAAAGGAGAAAAAAATATTGTGTAAGTTTTTGAGTGAAGTTAAAGTTCGAGGCTACTATCATCAAATATTAGAAGACTTGTCTATGAAAGACCTTAAGTTAAAGAGTTTAAAAGCACGTGATTGCCATGTTATAGTGGAACATTTTCTCCCGATAGTATCGTTCTATGCCAAAAAGTAAGAAGAATAACTAAATTGTGTTTTTCTTCATCAATTTGTAGTAAGGTGATCGATTTGAGATCTTAGCAACATTGCAAAAAATATATTGTTACTTTGTGAAGCTTGAAATATATTTCCTCCCTCATTTTTGACATAATGATTCATCTTGTAGAAAAAGAACCACAATTATGCGAACCAACTTATATGAGATGGATGTACCTATTTGAGCGTTATGAAAATATTAAAGGGTATGTGAAAAAAGTAAACCGGAAGGTTGTATTGTTGACGATACATTGTTGAAAAATTTTTATGCGAATATTTTTAAATATTCAATCAATTGGACTCCCAAAATCTCATATTGTTGAAAAAAAGGTAAGAAGCTAATTGAAATAAAGTTGTGACAATATCAAATTCGAGCAGGATCAAGTGCATTTGTATATTACGCACAATGAGATTGAGGATTGAGCCAATATTTAAATACACAAGGTATTCTTGAAGGTTTTAAATCCGAATAGAAATGAGAAATTGGATTGTACGAAGCACAATAGAGATTTCATACCATAGTTTAAAACATATTTATTCAAAGTATAAATCATATCCCTACTCGATGTGAAGAAAATTTGAGATGTTTAGCATATGGTCCAAGTTTGGTTGTGTTTTCTTATAAGCATACATAATTAATGGATACACATTTTACCAAAACAAGATGATAAAAGTAATATGCAAAATAGTAGTGTCACCTTGGTAGTGGAATGATACACATATCAAGTGTGAAGGACTTAAACCCGAAATTTGAAAATCTATCGTATTTTGGGGTTATCAATATTTGGTGTTTGATTACGAAATGATTCCTATATTCGGTTTGCAAGTGGGTTGAAAATAATAATGGTATACGAATGGATAAGTCATATTTTTGCAAGTGGATCTTAATAAGGTAGGGTACAAAGAATGAGCCTTTCATTCTAGCCTCTCAGCTAAAAAGTGTTCTATGTCCTTGATCCGACAAGTACGAAATGGTCTATAGTGCTTTTATCTAACAAAGTAATTGAAAAAATTGGAATCAAGGTGATATTGGTGTTGACATTGAATCTTTTACGAGAAATGATCAAAATGAGAATGAATCATGTATTAGAAATGATCATAATGAGGTATTTGGATCAATCCAACCGTCTATGTTGTTAAGAGATGATTAGAACATATTCCTACCAAGAAAAAGAAAGAGATGTTAGTGAAAAAGGTAATAATATATATAATTATAGCCTATATCATTCAATAAAATTTAAATATATGTCATTTCATTTTTCTTTATAGTATATATGATTATGGATTTTATATTTGTCATTTCATTTTATTTTATTTTCTTTATTAGTCAAATGGCTAATAATCAATACTTTAGAAAATGTTCCACAAAAAATTTCCTGAATACTTGAGAAAAGGATATCACATGAGGCATAACTATTATCAAGAAATCATCATGATAGAGATAGAGGAGTTACATATAATGTAGATTGGAATAATAAGGACCAACTAATTGGGTCTAATTACGCAAAAGTGACAAGCTACATCAGTACACTTGTTAATGCATTCCATCGCCACTCCTAGATGGAAAAAAGAGAGTTTAGGCGAGGCTAAAGAAAAATTTGGTGAGATAAATGTATCATATATGGTTGTTGTTATTTGTTTTATATTAACAATAATGTGTTTAAATTACATATAATAACACACTATCACGTATGTTTTTTATGAGGTCCTTTAGCATTGAAGATGCCCATAAAAAGTATATAATGGGTTTGGCGAAAAAAAGACAGAAGGGTGAGAACTTTTTAACAAATAAGTATCTTAAAGATGACGAAGAAATTTTGTTGAAGAGGATCCTAACGTCAAGAAATATGAGCTTCATTACACTGAAGAATGGGTGGCTTTTGTAGGCCAAGAGGCGAGAATCTCAGAAAGTAAGTGCCGTAAATCATGAGAAGGCGTCAAAACCGCATATCCATATAAAAAGGGCATTTGGGATATGCCTTATAGGAAAAACTTGTAAGTAAATATCAATTCTACGATCTTATTAATTCTCTCAATGTGTTATAATTGATGATCATATTATTTGTAATAATGCGTAATTATAAGAGGCGCAAAGTAATGAAAACATCTACCCACACATGTATTGTGGAAGGAAGCTCTTGTTGGAAAAAGATCAAGTTGTTAATCCATTGGAGAAAGTTTAATTGTAATTTATAAAGGAAGTATAATGGTTATTATTGGTTTAGGAGCATATTTATCGACTATACCTATCGTCACCGACTTATCGGGTAGTTGGCAAAGGAAAAGTGCACAACACTTTAGGAGATTTACTTCACCATAGATCGCTCCCGGATGGACACATGGGTATCGATTGATGTTGCTTTAGATTTGAATGCGTTGCTACGGTACGACATTGTTCTGAGACCACATTGCTGCGAGATGCAGTAGGATCTTTTGTGGCATGACCATCAGACCTCATTTTCATAGATGATCAGGTATGTTGAAAACCATTATGAATCTTTAAGTATTCAACTGACAGTTCTGACCTCAATTTTTTACATGGTAATTTTAGACTCCTAAAACCAGCATCTAAGGATAAAAGGATTTTTGTAACCGCAGTCCGTTGCATATAAAGAAGTACGTTTAAAATGTTAATTATATGATTAGAATAAAAAACCTGCATAACTTTATATCTTACATAAGTCTATGTTATTTTTAGGTACCTTTTCAAGGGTCACAACAAGTGAGCGGAGAAAGTTGGTAAGTACCACCCGAAAAGGTTCTATCCAAAATTTGTGCCTAGATTTCGGTAGTGTCTTGAAACACTAGTGGGCACATCAAATTTGATGAATGGTGGTATTCGTCAAATGGATATGGATGCATGTTTCTTTGGTTTTCCTTCTTCAAAACAATTGGACAAGAGGACATGGAATAAATCTTTCTTCATGGAGAATTAGGCGTCGGTGTTATCCACTTTCGTGTCCATTAACTGATCAATATATTATTTAATTGGTTGAACATTTTTTAAACATTTAATTGAAATAGTCTAATATTAATTATGTTTTTATTTAAGGATGTTATATGACAAATTGATGCGTAGGGAATCAATTGTCAAATAGATTCCATTCGTGTCTTCCTCTCGTCTCGATGGGACGTTGCTAGGGAACAGTCGATTAAGAGAGCACTTGGTCGATAGATTCATAACTGGCAGCTGAGAAAAGCTTGTATCTTTTAGCGTATAATTGAGGTTAGATTTTCATTCTAAGTTCATTTTAATATTTGTATTTTTACATTAAAATTTTCATCTAAATTGTTGCTTTAATTTTAGATGTCACTGGTTGTTGCTTCTATCGATCCCATAAAAGAAGTGGTCTATATCGAATTCGGTTGGGTGATTGGACAAATTATCCGGATAAGTTAATGATTGATACGTAAGTGACATTATTCTAAATATTAGTGTGTGTTTATATGTTTAACTATTTCTATGTCATTGTTCTAAATAAATATTTTAATTTTGTTAGATCAATACAAATATTTATCGAAAGGAAGCTGGTACCACGGTCTAAATCAAACAACATTAATTGGATCAAAGTGCGGTATTAATTTCCACAATTTTCTTATAATATTTATGCTACTTGATAAAACAATACATCTATATATTCTTATTTGTTTTTCATACGATGTCCCCAACAACAAAAGCGACATAGATTACGGATACTTAGTTTTGAAAGTTTATCAAAAATCATTCAAATAGAATAAAATAGAATTCCGATCACGGTATGAATTTATAACTTAGGATTTATTTGTATTATCG
>CM038794.1:121780370-121876573 GCA_021764765.1 Vicia sativa
AAGCGAGTGTCACAAGAGCACAGTAATGTTGCTTTAAAACTTCCTCTATAATCTTTATCGCCCGTATTAGTATGAGTTCTTCTTAATTTTCTTGATTGGTGGACACTCAGGGCTTTATGCGGTAAATGATGCTCCTGATATAATTACTCCCAACCTAATATCTTAGTCACCAAGCAAAGATATCCATATTCTTTCGACATTTCAATCGGAATCTTCACCTCGATTTTGTAGCAATGCTCAATTTTGACTTCTTTCATCTTCCTCAAAACCAGTTAATGACTTACAATGGCTTTTGTCTCTAAATGGTGTTTTCCTCGCTCGAACAACGAAACCTCTTGAGGATCTAATCAAATTCCTATTCTTTGGCTACATATCGGGATGTTCAAAGTTGGAAGAGGCGTTGGTCATTGGTTTCAATGGTTTATAGATTAATCCGCACATATGATTATGATTGATTTTAGAAACTAACACGTGTGACAAGTGATTATGATTGATTCAATTATTATTATTTTGTGAAAGGTTTTTAGGATTACCATATTTCAAGAAAATCACAAAATAAAAGACCAATTTGGAATGAAAAACAAACTTTTATTAATGATTAAATTTCAAAACAAAGATTTTGCCCATAAACATCACCTTGACTTGAGCGAGAAGAATATTGTTAGAAAACTTAAACAAGTTAAAGTGAATTACCGACACACGTGAATGCAGTGGGGATGTCAACATCGGTCAATTACAAAATCGGTTCCATGCGTCACGAGTTGGGCATTTCTATTCTGGTCTATCTTTAACAATGGCATTGACTCACAGAGCAGTGGGATCAAGATAACCAACACTTTGAAAACATCTAGATATTTGGCGATAACGGTCCGGATTTGATGTTTCTCTTGATCTTCATGGAAAGCCTAAACCAAAACCATTCTTGTTCTGCTTTGGCTCAATAACCCGCCCCTAACATTGCTAAGACCTTTACGAACCACGTTTAGGCATCTTTCAATGAAATAGAATCTACTATTCCTTTGATCATTATTAATAGACAAATCTTGGAACTCTTTCCAGCTGACTTCATCGAACGATTACGGAAAAAGGAGGATAATGGGAAAGCAACATAGCTTGTTCTCCTTCCACAATAGTCATAGGGCCTTCACGGATAAACTTGACTTTTGATGGAGGTTGAAGTCCTGACACTAGCCTCCACGAATTGGTCGTCGTAATAACTATAAGTAGGAATATATCCATCACTTGGAAGGTAATTTGAAATAGATATGGGCCAGTGATAGGCAAATCCACCTCTCAATAATAGATTCTGAGTACCGTGACGTCTTACAATGATACCACTAGAGACGTCGACAAACCTTGATATATTTAAGCTTTAAAGGGTACTCTTGGAATAACATTCAGCCGAGAACCATTATCAATAAGCACATTGGACAATGCATCACTCTTGCAATTCATGGAAATGTGCATCCATATTCATGATTCCTTCCTTGACGGTAACTCTTCATCACTGAAACTAAGATTATTGCAAAGTAGTCGTATTTCGACCACCTTGTTGAAAGTCTCGAAAACACGTCATAATCAACAAGCGCTGCTCCGAAGCCTTCGTTAGAGACTCACTTTGTGAAATTTGAAGAATTCATCAACAAAGTCGGGATTGAAATCTTTAATGATTCGCAACAATTGCTCAAAGCGATCTTATAATCGCTCATCTTAATAATCTTGAAAATCATCCGTCTCTTGGGTTACCCATTAGTCTTCCTTCACCTTCTTTGGGTTGACACTAGTCTCCTGAATCTTCTTTACATCATCAACCATCTTTGGAAACACTATAGCAAACACACGACCACTTTTAGTAATTTGACTACCATCAACAATATTTCCTACTTGAGATAACTTTGAATTGGAACCTCGACATCCCTTCCGGAAAGGTGGCATTGTACTTGTAGAGCCTGAGCTTGTTGGAACTATACAAGGCAGTGCGGGTAAGCTAATAACCAAAGGAATGGCGGGGGCTTCTTGTAATATGTCACTTCCATAGGGTGGGAATATCAAAATGGGGCACAATGACATTCCATCGCTTCTTCACCAAACTCGCCAGTAGAAATACTCATCGGCAAAAACATACTCATTATCGGACTCATCAACAATCTTTGATCATGTTGGCGCCATTGTTGAAACCAACCCTCACCACAATCAAATAATGTCTTCATCTAAAAGACGCTTTGAATATCTCTTTTAACAACTTCACAACCATAATGATCATCTTGTATCTGAGGCATTCACATATCGGTGCACCTCTTACCCCTTTAATGAAATTAAACCTCGTGAACAAATTCACCAAATTAGCATTAGTCTAGATTCACATCCGCGGTTTGAACTTCTCTGGAGGACCATAAACACCATTTGCTTAAACTTGGTTTCATCCTTGACCTAACGACATGAATAAGGTTCTTGTCCGTCATATCTTAAAGATCCTCTTTATCTTATCACGACCATGAGCATCTTCACTACACATTACAAGACATGATCATGAGTGCAATAACCAACCTTACAGAGCCACATGCATCTTACAAGATTTCCAATGATCGAATTCACATCGCAAACCACGATTTCTCCATCGATCATATTCATAGTATTTCCATGTTTGAAGTTCCATTGCACATTGGGACCCATGTCTTTGAAGACAATAAACGGATCTAACAATCTTTTGCACTAACTTCAATGGATAGAAATTTTCAATACTATGTCGTGGAGCTCCTTGGTGGTATGCACCAAGTCGTCGACCTTGTAATACGGTAAAGTTGGGAGCATTTGGAGGTGCCATGGTTGTACAGTGCCTACTATGTATGTTGGATACAACTCGCATAAGTCATTGGAATCGGATAAAGGTTCTCTTTTGGGCCTTTCCTTCTTGAGATGCTTTGTTGTATAAGGGATAGTAGTCGGAGTTATGTAACAAAATGCAATAGCAACTTGTTGATTTTGAGGGCGTCTACTAAAGAGTGCAGTTCTCCTTTCCTAGACAACCACATTAACTTCTTCTTTCTTTTTGTAGAATCAAAGATGGCTTCCTATTTTCGATCTTCTTCTTTTGACAATCATCCTCTCGAATGACCTCTTCTGGGCGGACTCCCATGCTCATCGTTTCGTAAAATCATTAGGTAGGTGGCGTATCTTCCTATAATAAAAGGGACCCAAAGTCTTGATCAAAACCTTGGTCATCTCTTGCTCACTAGAGGTATAACCTATCGACAAGCTCTCGCCATCCACAGCATACTCTTTGAAGGATTCCTTATCTTTTTGAACCATTGCCTTAGGCTGATCACGGTCCGGGCGCCATGTACGTATTAGTTGTAATGTTTCACAAAATCTTCTCAAATCATTGAAAGTATGGATGTCATTCTTGTCTAGATTCATGTACCATCTTAAGAGTTCACACAAGACTATCTTGAAAAGAAGTGAATGGCGTTGGCGATCTTGATGTAGTGGACATCCTTCTCAAATACATAATCAAATGGTCACGGGAAAAATTTCCTTGTACTTCTCGAACTCTGGAACTTTGAAGTTGCAGGTACTTTCACATTAGGAACCAAGTCACGAGATCATTGGCGTTGTCACCAAGCAGCTATTTCCTTTGAGGGCTTTCAACATTACGCATCTTGTCAAATAGTTCACGGAAACCATCCATTCGATCATAGAAGTCTAAGCTTTCACTCGGAGGAGGAAGTGGATTATCAAGCTCTTTGTTGGCAAGGTAGCATGCACCACAAGAGGTGCATAAACAACGGCGAGTTGGGCCAAGGAGGTCACTTGAGCATCAGATTATAACCGAGGCAAAATTCTCAGGCATTCCCAAGGATAACCGGAGGTATCACGGTGTTGTGGTAAAAGCAGTAGCAATGAAACAAACATCTTGAATCTTGGAGATAATAGTTGAATGTTGAGGTTGAATGATCGAGGAGAAGGCATAAGAGGTAGTGGTGATTACGAGCAACCACCAACTATTCCACCATACCGGTCAAGTTGGCCATGCGGATCTCAGGAAGTAACTTCTTCATGCAATCATGATTCTCTTTCTCTCTAGATTTTCCATCTTCTTCTTGGGTTGGCTCGAGTATTGTCTTGATGACAGTTTGAAGACTTAATGAAATGCTGATGGATAAGACACAGGAGGTATGAAAATGCAGAATGTGTGTGTCATGATGCATGGCATACAATTCATATAATTTGTTTATTATTTATTTTATTTTATTCATTATTCAAGGAACTTAATAAAGACAATTTAATTTGCAAATATCAAAGTATAACACAATTGAAATCTTGAATAAAACTTATATCATTAATAAAATATTTTGAGGATAAAAACTCTTCATACAAGTTTCAAATGAACCCAGTACATTAGAGCATAAAATAAACTACAAGTGCTAAAGAATCAAATATGTAGAAGACCATTCATAGGATGACCTCTTGATCTCGATCTTCTTCCTTGACTACTAGTTCTCTGTACATTACACATCAACATAACCTTTCCAAGCACCGGACTCGGGAGAAGTGTGAGAATAGCAGGAACACTAAAGCGGGTGAACATTGGAGAAATTAAATCCTCTTATCTCTTTATCATCTCTGACATGACTCTCAGAATCTCAATCAAATCATCTTTTGCTTAAACTACTTGCATGAGACATCTTGAGGCGATACTTATTCTTCGAGCTTCCTTCTCTTGTTGCATCGTAACAAAGCAAGCGAAGATCCTCATGTCATCGAACCACGAGTAGTAGCCAAGAACAAATCGATAAAGGCTCCTCTTGAGAATACGGCATCTTGACTCGATAGCTCTTGAACCCACAAAGATAAGAATCCAAAATAACAGACTCCTCTACGCTAGGTTCTCTTTTCCTTTCCTATGAATATGGCGCTAAGCTTTCTATATCCTTCCTAGGCTGTAGTGTGGTCTTCACCCTCTTTAAGAAAAAACTCACATGAATATTGTTTAGTTTATCCTCATTGGATAACAAAATTGTGATGTGCAAAACGAGTTATAATTAATGCATCCCTTTATACCAAGAAGAGGCAAATTGGAAGCTACCACAGCATAATAATCTCACATTATAATAAACGTGATACCACACAATATCGGAATGAGTGAGAGCCATAATCTTTGGTGCCCGGTCCCTCACAGGATCCCAAAAAGCACTAGATGTGGTAAATGAGAGAAGTAAGCCAATGGTATAATAATGGCGTATAACATATAATCTCTCCTTCTCAACGGAAGTTTGAAGGTGAATAGAGATAGTAAGCCTACGCAGAAGTGTGGGAGCTGGATTCCCAATCATGAAGATCACGATAACATTAACGTCAACAAAGTTGTCAACATTGGAAACAAAGAATAACCCGTAAGGACAAAGATGGCTTTAAAGCCTCCATACTCCTCGTCTTAGCAAAATAACGAGCCTTAGTCAAAAGAAATGCAGCAGGTAATCCTCTCTACACCCTTGGTAGTCATATTGTCTTGATCTTAAACCTCTTGAGATGGGTAATATCAGCGATCTCATGATACTTGGCTCCTCCTCGAACCGATAAAAGAAACAACAACACTAGTAAAGGTTATTGAGATAAGAATACTCCTCAAGGTAGGAACCAACTAATAGTCGGGAAAAGTGAAGCAATGGTATAACGAGATCATAGAACTAAACCAAGGTGAAAAGCAAACCATCCTTCATCTTCGTCTTCATCAAAGTATAATAGTCCGTACTTCTTCGGAAATCCTGGAATCTCAATCTTATCAATCAAGGTCATGGTCCCTCATCTTAGGTTCCTTGAAATGTATTTAAGTCCTCCTGTCCAAATCCATGGTCAATATACGAGATATTTGCAAAGGTCAATTTTAAGTTCAACAATTATGCTGGAAAAAAAATGTGTATGGGTGCATGAATACATGGTTATGCGGCAAGCACACAAAGAACACAAATAAAGGGGTCCATAGGTTCGGCGTCACGAGCATGGGGTAAAAGGTCCTCGCACAAGATTTTATAAGCTTTGTCACATGTAGATCAAGGTTCTAAAGGAATCCCGAGTTTTCATTCCTCCAGTCAATACCAGACTTCCAGGTTGCTCGTGTCAATAATACATTCGGTGAAACTCGTCGAGTTCAAAATCGGCGTATAACTACTTAGGATGACCTTTGTTATAGTCCACCTCCCTAAAGGCGGGGATGGATTAAGGTTCTCTTTGCTCGGCTTCGGACTCGGTCGGCGGTCGTATCTTCTGATCGCTCGGTATACAAAATACCACAATCAAGGAGGTCTCCCAGGTGGGGATCTCATGTCTCCTTCTTGGGATTACTCCCTAAAATTTAACATGACTACATTTCCGTCCTATCTTAAGTTTTCCAGATTAGGGTATAGGAACTAAAAAGAAAATCACCAAACACCCACGAAAGCGGAAAAACAATCCAGGACAAACAAATATACAATATACAAAAACAATAAAGTTCATATATATATATATATATATATATATAAATAAGCAAAAAATAGGTTGACCCACAGAGATGGTCGAGAAATAGGTCAAACATCCCAGTCGCCACTTTTACTGGCGGTAAAAGCTGAAGTATAAGCCATTGAATTGACTCAACTCAAAAATTAACAAGAGTACATACTTTTATTTTATCAAAGGACTAGGAAAAGAGAATAAAATCTAAAAAAATCGAGATCCAGGACCGAGGGTTGATTATGCAAAGGGAAGGTGTTAGGCACCAAAGCATCTATGGTACTCTGCGAGAAAATATGTACATATGTGCTAAAGAAAGGGTTTGTACAAAATGGATGGTAGGGGAGAAAAGAAGAATTTTTAATTTTGGTTTGATAGAACTTCCAATGAGTTCGGGCTACATATTAACAATGTACAATGTTGAAATCAAAACCAAGTAGTTCGACTAAAAAAGCAGAAATTTATGTGTGGATTGATTTTAAGAAAAATTAGTTTGGAAAAGCTACGAAGAGCTCAAAAATGGTTTGAATGAGGTTAGATGTTTTTTAGTCTTATGAAAAGAAAAGTCAAAGTATTGTTAGATTGGTGAGAGTTTATTAAGAAAAGAAGTTTTAAAATTCATGGACCTAAGTCAAGTTTTTTAAAGCGATTCGAGTTTGAAAACAAGAATCCTTTGAAAAGAGGAAGATTTTGGAAATTAAAGAATAGGGAGGAGATGAAGAGGATAACCTAAGTGCATAAAATAAAGGTAAGGGTAAAGAAATATCTAGCAGGTGATAAGATTAGTACTTGACATCAGAGCCAATACCACATCCCATCCTTTAGAAAACCACATAAACAACAAATAACCGGACAAAAAAAATCAAGCTTGGATGAGTCAATGCTTTTAGGTGAACTCTTATCTCAAGAAAAGCAGGCGAAATATGATTTATTTCAAAAATCCACTCTTAATTGAGTATAATGGAATAACACTGCATACAAAGATAATAACGAACGGAATTTGTTATACCCCAAAATTTGCCCTCTACTTTCCTGACTCCATACCCAAAATTTCCACAAGGGTTGACGGACAAACCCTCTCTAAAATCAATCCAAACTAGGTTTTGATCTTCTCAAGTCAAGATGGATTTCCAGTGCTCTAGATGGTCATCATACCTCATCATACATGAAGGATCACCGTATCGGGTTTAAGCCTTCGAGTTAAATTTGCTCATCAGTTGCTCGAATGGTTGAAGATCATTTGTATTGGACAAAAGTCAGCGTGGTCAACATGATCACACTTCATAATTTTGGTCAACATCAATATTTTGAAGTGATATTCATCATTTGATCAAGGTTTGATCATGATTTCTCAAGAAAAGTCAAGATTTGATCAAAAGTCAAAGTTTCTAAATTAGGGCTTTTTAGACAAAGTCAAGAACTTTGACCGGCATAACTTTCACATACTATCGAAATTTTTCCACCAAAGCTCATTTTAAAGGTAATTCAATTCTCTACAACTTCATGTCTCACAAGCTTGAAAAAATGCTTCATTTAAAGTTATGGATCAAAACATTACGGTCCTTTTAGAAAAGTCAACAAAAGTCATCTTTTGCAAAAGAGTGTTCATGAGCATGGAAACTTCAATGAAGATGAAACCAAAGGGATGTTTAGAAGACATATTGAGCTTTCTAAAAGTCCAAGAACACCCAAAAATATGGAAAGTTGAGCAAGATATAAATTGTGCAAGTTGAGCATTTTGAGGAGGTGCATGAAGAAAATACTTAGCAAAGGCAAATATTTTCAAATGGGCCTAGATTTTATGATTCAAACTTATTCCTAACATTATCAAGAGCCTCTAAGCCCACTACACGCCCTCCTTCCATTTATTTTATTTATTTTGAATTAAACCATTAAAATTCAATTTTAATTAAAATAAAATATTAAGAACAATTGAAGGCATATGGGCTTGATATCAAGTTTCTTGAGGTCCAAGATTGACAATGCAATTTGGAAAATTCGTGCAAGAGAGTTTAAGGAAGATTGAGCAAGGAAAAGAAAGATTTGATTCAAAAGTCAATCAAATATATTTCATTCAATGCAATATATTTCACCAGTTTGTTGACTAATCTCTTGTCCTATACATACTTAACATCCTCATAAGACAAAGGAAGGATTTTGCAACCTCTTACGGATTGCTAGCCTCTTACAAGCCCTAGAAATTTCTCAAAATTTCTCACAAAATTCAAAATCGTGTTTCAATTTTCGGGTGTTCTCAAGCCAAACAACCATCAATTCACTCTCTCAGGCATTCAGTCAATCCAGGCTTTACGATCCCAAGCATCCAAAAATCACTCACCAGCTGCTCGGTTTGGTATTTTTCTATAAATTGTTTATCTCAATCCATGCATTACTAACTAATTTTGTTTATTTGTATGATCTCGGGATGTTGTTTAAAAGCAGGTACAATGTGTTACATGTGAGCTTTAGGGCTTAAATCTATGATGCAATTGTTAGGGCAAAGGAGCATCGGTTTTGACCTTGTCTGAGGACTTTCGAGCTATAAAAATACCACCATCAGTTCACGGGAATGCAATTAGGGGTAGGGTCCTTTATTTGCATTCATGTTGTGTATTTTTGCAAGATCTGGTCTCCAGACGACCGGAGAAGATAATCAGAGCTTTGCTCTGGCGCTTCTGATTCAGGAACAAACAACACATACATATTTATGAATCCAACAATATGAATGGATGTATCACCGTCGGTTTACCCTTCTTGTATGTCACTTTCTATCTCTCGGTCGTGGGTTCAAACCCACCTTTTGTTGTTGTTTTTTCATTGTTATTTTTAACACGGGTTTGAGTCTCGGAAGGATATCTCGAGCTCCGACACGGATGTCCCTAACACCATAAGCTCCAGCTACGGGTCTCCCGATGCGAGAATCCTCCGAAGCCCGGCTTACGGATGGCCTAGATGAGAAGTCCCCGAAGCTCTAGCACGGGCGTCCCAGATCGAATCTCGAGCTCGACACGGACCCCTCGGCGGGACACCCGAAGCTCAAGCACGGATCTTCGACACCGAGCTCCGGCACGGGCGCTAACGGAATCTCTAGAAGCTGACGGGACCACTTTCGGATCGAAGCTGACACGGACACGCTTAGGATTTCCACGAGAAACTCCGGTTTGGATGCCTGTGCGTCTCTCAAAAGACCTAGCAAGGCGACACGCGAGAAGCTCTTTTAGTTTCTTTTTTTTTATTTTCTGTTTTCCTTTTAATTAATTAATTAATTTAATTAGTAATTAGGTTAATTAGATAAATTTCACAAACAATTTTTCATGCTTTTTAATTAACTTAATTAGTTTAATTTAGGTTAATATTAATTAATTTTCTCAATTAATTAAAATCAATTAAATTAGGTTTTCTCACATAAACTCTAATTTTCAAAACACCAAAAATACTAGGATATAGTTTCTCTTCTACTATTTATTTTTGCATTTAAATTCTAGAAAGGATGTATAGGTTGCAATTTTATTTTCATGTAATAGCGTAGGTTTACATTTCCACCTTTACCTTACACCTCTATTATGTACACCTTTGAAACCATGTAATAGCGTAGGACCTTTATATTTTGTAATTTATTTTACGCACCTATTAGCGCTAGTAACTAGGCGTGTATGGCAAGATAAAAATCAACATAGATCACTAATCATAAGATAAATATCTGAATGTAACACACTCTCTTCACACATGCACCCCCTTTAAGGTATCCTCTCTCGTTGCCTTATGAAAATGGTCAAGTCCCTCGAATGTGGGGGTATCTTAGCATGATTGCCTATAATACATCATCACAATCCTTGATTTAAAGATCATAGTCCCTCGATGTTGTCTACGAATATATGATCTTGTCCCGTGATTGTTGCCTACGAAAAGTGATGATCGTCCCTACGAATATGCTAGGATATTCCTACAAGTTGCCTTCTATGACCATCCGATGTCCCTTGAATGTTCCTTTACATCCAACGAATAAGGTTACCTACCAACTAATGGTATGGATAGCTTTGTTCTAAAGGAAGCAAAAAAACACGGAAGCTTGACCGTTCTAAGTAGGTAATAAGTCTCTTTTGCTTGCTCAATTAAAACATCTTTTCACACTCACACTTTCAAAACTTTTCAAATCACTTTGTATACATTCCAGCGTGAATCATTACAAAGTCCTTTTCCAAAACAAAACATTTCAAACACTTCGTTATACATTCCGGTGAATCATTCGAAGTCAAAGTGAAATGCCCTTTTCAAAAATCTTTTCAAACACACACACACAAAAAACAATTAAAGTGAGCTAAGTAATTAAGAGCGTAGATAACTACGGATGGAAAGGATCTAACACCTTCCCTTTTCATAACCATCTCCTTACTCATAATCTAACGAAGTTCTTTTCTGTTCTTTTCGCCTTCCCTTAATTGGATAAAAGAAAAGTCGGTGGCGACTCTTGCTATCCATGACATTTGCGATCAAACACAAAACAAACAAGTCAGGTTCTCCCATCGTGTTACATGACATAACATCAAGCATAGAAATCTCCCAAGCTAAGGTAAAGGTCCTAATCCTAAGTCCAAAGATCAAGCTCCGGTACAAGGATAGTAACCAAGTCCAATTAGAAGTTTTTATGTTTAAGTTGAATTATTAGGTATTTTGGAAAAGGAAAACAAAGCTCAGTGAGCAAATTCAAAATAACAAGAAAATAAAATGCTCAAATGAGCAAAGGAAAATGAAATGAAATGGAAATGCTAAAAGTAAAGTGAATAAAATAAAAGAGCAAAAAAGTAAATGCGAAAAAAAATAAAATCGGAAAATAAAAGGCATACATAAATGGCAATTAATAAAGGTTAGCAAGATGACCATCTTGAAACTTATCAAGTATATCATCAATTGTTAATTGTTAGTAAATCGACAAGGTGACCATCTTGAAACATACGCATGAAGACTTGCGGAAGCTTGATAGAATCAACGTGACCACATGACAAGTTTCGAGTTGTTTTTGTCAAGTATATCACTGGTTTTGGAATTATCATATCACTTGATAAAAATGATTGAGAATTTCAAATGGTCAAAGTTTGTAAACTTTCAAAAACTTGATTAGAAATCAATCGACCACACAACAAGCGCCACAAGTGTTGAACCAAGATCAAAGCTCAAGTCATCTTTTGGGCTTATGTTTGAACTTTGAAGTTCATGCTACCAATTGATCACTTCTACGAATCAGGACAAAAGAAAAATAAGATGGAGAAGAAGAAAACATTTTCAAATTTATTTTGCATCAAATGAATTTTGTTCGGTCTAACCGTCAAAATCAATCAACTTTCTTTGTGGATTTGGTCAAAACCTATCAACACCCAAATTCCATTGATGTTGGGAAATTTGTGACTCAAATTAAATTCAAAAATCGACAAAATAAAATGAAAATAAAAGCCAAGAAAAATATTGAAATCGAGTTATTTAATTGGACTTTATTGTGAAATACATAAATAGTATTTTTAATCAAGATAAAATTCCAAGAAAATAACCCAAAAGTCAATCAGAGTCAACAAGTGTTGACATAATTTTTCAGAACTTTTCTAAGTCAAAAATTATTTTTAAAATAAAAAAAGGATGAAATAAACCAAAAATAGATAAAAATAGTAAAATCTGAAATAAAAATAAAATGAGGTCACCAATATTTGTCAAATGACCATTGGATCCTGCCAGAATTTTTCAGAATTTTAAAATGTCAAAAAGTATTTTTAAACAATTAAAAAGCATCAAATAAAAGAGAAAAATCATAAAAAATATCAAATCTGAAAATAAAATTATGAAAAAATACAATTCAAAAAGATAATATTCCAAAAACGTTTTGTGAATTTTTTCGTAATTTTTGGACCAGAAATGAATTTTCTATGATTTTTTAAAGTTAAAACATTAAAAATATAAAATTAGAAAATAAAATAAAAGTAGAAAAAATTGTGGATCATCTGATCATAGTCAAAACGAGTTAGTAAGCTAATCCAACGGATCAGACGTGTTGTGTTTGATATGAACCTCTTTTAAAATCACACCGGATCATTATTTAAATGAAAATAAAAAAATAAATTCAGAATTAATGTCACGCGTTGGATGGAGTCTTACTCACAAAAGTAATCAGATCCAAGGGCTCTCATTACGCGCGTATGATAAAAGCGTTTTCACGGATCCAATTCAAAAAATGACCTTGGGCGCTTTCATTGGTTGAAAGCAGACCGTGGGTCGTCTTGACCTCGACCTCAATTGAGGTTCCTCAATGTAAAATCAATAGTGGTATCCTTGAATTCATCTCTTAAGACAATCTCAACCACATGCTTTGAAAAAAATTATTTACACTAAGTGAAGAAATTTTGGAAAAAACTCAAATAATAGCAAATAGGATTTTGATGAATTTCTCGGTCAATACTTGATGAAAATGCAAATGGTGAAGATCACAAGAATCGGGGAGATGAGGAGAGTACAATGATGTTTTATTTTGCAAGGTTTGATGGAATTTCTACGAACAAAGTTCACTTTCGAGCTCACGAAACATGACTTGGATAGCACGATTCGAGGAAGCTTCAAGCACGATTATTGTTTCATTAGGCTGCGGTGAGGTTCAAGGAAGAAGAATGAATGGTTAATTTCAATCGAAAGTGGCTTATCTGAATTCAAAGTTCTGAATCTGGTTATGGAGGAAGTTTGGGAGAGGTTTCTGGCTATCAAAGCTTGAGGAAATGAGTGGAATGACTTCCTTATTTATAGGAGAAGTGAATGGGATCAAAAGAGAGGTGTATGATGCAATTTGGGTGAAATGGCACACGCATCATGAGCAAAGTGTGACTTGCAAGTTGTCAAAACTCGGCCAAATCACATGTTTTATCCCTCTAATCAAGCTTAGCAACTTTGTTAATCATGTTTAAGTCCAAAGCAGTACCAATTTGATCATTAGAAGCCACATTATTGAAAACAAAATCTGACTTCAAGCACAAAATTAGTTCCACGAGGCTCTCTTCGCAACCATGGTTCTCATCACTCAAGGACCTTTATGATGAAATCTTGGGCTATTTGGAAATCTGGGGTTATAAGCTTTATAATTCACTTGGAAAGGTAGCATTTGGCAACTTGATCTAAAAGTTGTGATCACTTGAAATCACCAAAAAACATCTGACTTTTTATACTTAGAAAAATTTCTAAGTTTGGCAAAAAATGACCTATAATGTTTTCAATCCAAACATGGTCTTCCATCTAAAATTTGCTCTTGATTTATAAATATAAAATGAAGTAGATCTTTCAAAAGCATTTTGCAAAAATAACCAACCAAAAACTCCAAATATTTAGCAAGTTATGGCCTTGTGAAGTTGAGGAAAAATCATGAAATGACCTATAATCTTTTGATCTTTTCAAGTAATTTCCAAACACTTTCAATCTTCAAACCTTATATGGAGATAAATTTCACATATTCAAGATTGTTGTACAAAAATAATGACCTTAAAATGATAAATGATGATCAAGATATGTTCATTTGAAGTTGATTGTCCAAAAGTTGAGGAATTCATCAAGGACTTTTAATCTTTTGACCTCATAGGCAAACTTCCAAGCATTTTATTTTCTCACCAATTTAACTAAGTATTTGTAGACACCCTTAGGTTCATTGTGAAATAAAAATTATCTCAAGGAGGAAAGGAATGACCAAGATATGATCATTTGAAGTCATACAAGGTGGATGAAGCATCAATCTAGAGAGTGGGCAATCATAGGTCTTCATGATAAACTTCTCATCACTTAAACTTATTGAATCAAAAATATATATTATAAGTCCTTTAAGGATAAAATTATCTTGAATTCATCCACAAACTTCACATACACATCAAGATATGGTCCTCAGAAGTCCAAAACTCTAATTTCAAGAGAGATGGCATGAGATGGAGAAATTTTTTGAATTTGATGATCTCTTTCAAGCATGGAGAACATATTCAAGATAAGAGAGCATATTTGATGATAAAATAAGTCTTCAAAGAGACAATACTTTCAAAATCTTGAGAATTGATGAGAGAAGGCACGAAAATAAACACATGAACTTATCAACTCTTTGAGGAACTTGTACCATTCACCTACAACATTTAGAGAAAGTATACACACCATGTTTAATCAAATATCAATCATCACACACAAACAATAATCACTTCCACAAGGTGCTTGGTGATCTCCCAAAGGAAAACCCTAAAGATAAGAGAGAGAGAGAGAGAGAGAAAAAACCAATTTGTGATCTTTGTGCAATGAAATTGTATGAAGTATGAGAGAATCTTAGGGGGTTGGGGTACAATAGTAGAGGTTCCCACTCACTAGAGCATCAACAAGTCATAAACACATGCTGGAGATACGGCCAATCAACAACGAGATATTCCCCATTGGAGTCGAAAGATCATTCCATAACGAGCTACCTCGATAACATAGAGATTTCCACTCACTAGAGCATTCAACAACAAATCATAAACACATTGGAGAGATGGCCAATCAACAAAGAGATATTCCCGTCGAGTACCAAAAAGAAAATATTTATAGGAACTAATATACTTATTGGGGATCGGTTACTTGAATAAAGGAACATCACTATTTGTTAGAAAAAAGGAATTGTAATAACCTTTTTTGAAGAATGAATTTTGACTTCTGAATTCAAACATATTCCTCCTTAAGAGATAATCTTCTCGTACAAAATAAATGCACTCTCCATATAAAACTCACAGTCTAGAAAAGTCTAAATAATAATGCTTCTTGGAGACTAGAATGCAAACCACGGCCACACTGGGGAAAGAGATTTGAATGGGAAAATAGTTAGGCAAGAGGTTAAAATTTATTCTTCCACGAGGATAAATCGTGGGGTGAATAAAGGATAAACACATTCCACTTAAGGCCAATACTCTATGGGAGAGAACATACTACAATAGAATATCAACAAAAACATCATAGAATGCAAGTAAGCCATGAATTGTAATACATTTATGCATGATATATGTATGAATGTATTTCGTATATATGCTGACAAAATAAACACACTTTATTGGGGATAACCAAATAGAACAGACTTGGTAAAGACAACACTCACAAAATTGTGTCAAGATGGGGATCAAGGGATAGAAAGTCGTCGATCGAGAAATAATGTCATACCTCGAGGCGATTTCTGGTGGAGCGGAATCATGGCAGGAATAACAAACACGAGCATACAACAACAAACCAAAGGGTCTATAGGGATACAGGAAATTATACAGTCTTCATCGGGGATAATAATATCACATATGATGAGGAGGAAACACACATTCTTCAGCACCCAGAATAGTGGTTGCATAAACTTCTTTGGGGGGAGATCTAATAAACTTCATAGGGATATACTTATCCCAAATATTAATAGTTATTTATTTATTATTTATTAAGTATTATTTTATATGGTAAATAACTAAATGGTATGAGTTAGTGAATATTTGGATTATATGAATATATGTGATATTTAGATAATTGGATCTTATGGGTAAGAATAGTAATTATTTATTAATGGGCCTAATTATTAGAATTGAGGTGGATAAGTAAGTTAAGTCCATTAAGAGAATAGGGTAGTAAGAAGGAGAAATAGTTATTGTTGTCATAACATAAAAGAATAGAAAGAGAGAATAATAGAAGAGAAGAGGAGAAAAGGGAAAGAGGAAAGAAGAAGAAGAAATCTAGAAGTTGGATCTTCAAGAGGTAAGGGAGAATCCTTATTATTATTATAGGTATGCGTGATTAGGTAGTAATTAGTAACATGTTAAGTTTTTGATTTCAATTTCTAAGAATCTTTGAATGTTAGGGTTTGAAGAGAATTAGGTTTTCTACATAGAAATGACGACCCATGATTAGAAACATGTTAGGATACCCTTTAATCATGTTATTTAACTATTTGGAAGGAGTTTTGCATGAGAATTTTGTGGGAAGAGGAACATGGTTCGTATCAGAAAATTTTGAGTTTCGCAGATCACACTTAGCGCGACCAAAAGCATGCTTAGCGCGAAAGTCTATGGAATTTGGGGTTGTAGTTCAGAAAAGCGGGTTTAGCGCATATATCGAGGCTTAGTGCGATGCGGAACATAAAATGTTGTTTTATGACTATTGGACATGAAATTTATATGCTTATGTTTTATAAAGTATTTTCATGTTTGTGACCAATCTATTCGATTGGAATTGGATGCGTTTTAGATTGAAACTTAGTGAACACATAATACTTGATTTTTTTTATGTGTATTGTTTTGGGATGATTGTAATGAATAATCATTGTTTGCTTATGTACTAAATGTTTTTGGTAAGTATGTGATGATAAATGCTAAATGATTTGTATTGATATATGATGTATGTGTATTTATGAAATTGGTGAATAATTCATGATGTTGGATTATTGAGATATGCTTGATAATTAGGATTGGTGGAGAATCTTAATTTGCATATGTTGTTGATGAATTGCACATGCATACATGGTTAAATTTGATCCTTAATTGGAAATAGTAAGTGGTGAAATGTTGGGTTCACATGGGGGTTTGATCCTTGATTGGAAATAGAGACGGTGAAACTTTGGGTTCACATGTATTGACTTTGATCCTTAACTGGAAATAGTAAGTGGTGAAACTTTGAGTTCACGTGGGGCTTTGATACTTGATTGGAAATAGAGGTGGCAAAACTTTGGGTTCACATGTGTTGACTTTGATCCTTAATTGGAAATAGAAGTGGTGAAACTTTGGGTTCACAAATGGTACCAATGCATTGAGTCAAATTCATTTCACATTGGAGTCTTATGCATTATTGATGAATGTGTATTTGAATTCGAAAATGTGGTAATTGGTTATGATTTCATGATTTTCTACATTGATAAAGCTTATGTTGTATGGAATATCATATGAAATATGGAGAATTATTAATTAGATGTATGTTTCTATATTGCTTCTAATTGTATACATTTGTTAATTATTTGAATTCTCATTCTTACATTGTATGTGATATTCTATGCGACATCGTGCTGTTCTAAGGATCTTGATGCTTATGCAGAGACTAGTTGAGGAGATTAGTTAGCTTAGCCGTTATTCTAGGTAGTGAGTCATTGCTCTGGTCATGTAACACGGGGGTTATTTGAACTCATATTTGCTATGAGATATTTCCATGTATTCTCATTTGTTTTGGATTTGTATGTTGAGATAATATGTGATGAGGCCTTAGTGTTGATGTTTCGGATTCATATGACTTGATGGTGTTATGGATTCATTCTTATTTTGTTGAATGATTATAGTATGGGATGTAATCATTGATATTATCTAAGAAAAGAAATATTCCGCTGTGATATGCATATTTTAAATGAAGCATGATTTAAATATGTGTTATGATTATGACGATGCATGTTAATATTTGTTTGGTTGGTTTTCTATTGTATGGAAAGCATATAACACCCTTTGTATGTGTGCATATTAATTTACTACGATATATGCTATAATTATTTGGGGTTAAAAAGATGTTACAATATCAACTCTGTACTAACACCTATTTGAAGAAACAATTGCCTCGGGGATCCTATTAGAGAGAAATTGGGACCTTCTTCAAACATCATCAATCTTATTTATTATGAGGATTTATAATTTTATTCTTTTGATTCACATTTAAAGTAAACAACACTTATTATTTTTTGCAAAAAAATTCACGTGTATGTTCTATCAAATCTATTTGTTTTGAAATGTATTTTCAACAATAAAAGAATATTCTTGTAAGTTGAATAAAATAGGATTGCAAATAAATGGGATAAAGGCTCAAATTTTATTGATAGAATGGTAGCACGCCAATAGCATGACCATGGATGATTACAAATTTTGGAAAATGGTAAATACATGGTAAATGTACATTGAAAACAACGACCACTATCCTCCCTAACAACTTTGAACTCCTGTAATGTAGGATTCAGTCAGGGTGTGAAGATGATCCATGCAGATTGTTTCTTCCACGATCAAATCTTGTCTGATGTAGTTACTTGCCATGAAAGTCCCTAACTTTTGCCTAGACATCCCTTGTGGGTTTTTAGCCTACCGGGAAATTTATTTTGTTTATGTCTCTAACTTTTTCCTAGACCGCCCTTTCGAGTTTTCAACCTACCAAGAAGCTCTTTTTTTGCCTAAGACGCCCTTTCGGGTTTTCAACTTAGCAAGTTGTTCTTTTATTTATTTAGGCGAAGTATTTCTTGACTACGTCAGCATTTAAAGAACGTGGGAACTTCTCACCATCTATAGTTTCAAGAATCAATGCACCTTGACTTTCTTGACAACATATGGGCCTTCACAATTGGAGTCCACTTGCCCTAGAATTAGAGCTTAAAGACATAATCTTTACGAGCAGAGGTCTTCTTCTCTGAATACAATTCGACCTTCTTATCAAAAGCTTTCTTCATCCTTTTCTTGTACAATTGTTGATGGCGGTCATTCTCTTTCTTCAATCAAATTCGATTGGTCAAACCGATTACGAACCCATTCGTGAGATAACTCAACTTCCATAATTACAAGCGAGATGGAATATCAACCTCAATAGGGCACCACTTCCATGTTGTATACAAGAGAAAAGGGTTTTCCCTATTGAAGTTCGAACCGAAGTCGATGCCGTTAAAAGCAAAAAGCATCATGCCAATCCTTATGTAACAACCATCTTACGGATAATCTTCTTAATATTCTTATTAGCGATTAATAACCTCATTCATCTTAGGTATGTAAGGAGAAGAGTTATGATGGACAATCTTGAATTCCTAAAAGCTCCACCATCATCTTATTATTCAAATTTGAGCTTTGTCGGTGATGATCACCTTAGCACATCACAAACAAATAAGATTGTTCTTAATAAACACATACCATAACTTGCTTGGTAGCATTGGCATATGAAGTCACTTCACCCATTTGGTGAAATAATCAATTGCTACCAAAATGAAGCGATGTCCATTAGAAGCCTTGGGTTCATAATCCCAATCATATCAATTCCCCACAAAGAAAGGTCATGGGAAGAAATAACATTGAGAAGTGTTTGATTCACATGAACCTTATCGGCATAATCGACATTTATGACACTTCTTCACAAATTTGTAACAATCAAATTCCATTGTCAATCAATAGTAACCTATCCTTAGCATTTTCTTAGCCATAGAGTGGCCATTGGCATGGTACCAAGAGAACCTCATGGATCTCATGCATCATCATGTCGCTTTGTGTCTATCCATGCATATGATCAAGACCATGTCATAATTTCTATTATATAACACACTTTCATTGAGGAAGAAGCTACTAGCTAAGCGTCTTAACGTCTTTCTATCTTTCTTACATGCATCGACGGATACTCTTGAGTCACGGGAAGTGCTTAATATCATTATACCAAGTTTATCATCCTTTGCCCATCCAAAATATAAGTCGGCCTCTCAAAGGCGATGAATGGTGATCGAGGTACATCGTTTCACGATTCACTTTGTACATGGACCAAAGTGGCTAAGGCATCGCCATATGATTCTCATCTTGAGGTTGTCGTGAAGCTTCACCTTATTGAAGAAACTCAACAATCTCCTTGCATAATATTTGTGAAGGATTAAGTCGGGTGGAATTTCCCAATCTCCTTTAATCGATTTATTACCAAAGCTAAATCACCATATCGTCAAAATTTTGATTACGAGATCTATGCTTCTTTAAGACCCATGATACAAGCTTATATTCTATCATATTATTGGTGCAATCAGCGTCAACCTTGCGTTGAAAGGGATGTGAGACCCTTAGGAAGTGATGATTACAACATTCCTTTTCCATAAGCATTTACAACTCATTGAATACCATACCAAGCGGGACTCGGATCCGGACCATCCTCGAAGTAGCCTTCATCACAATCTTTCATTTTCAAATACATCACATCTTCATAAAATCAAATCTAGCAGTTGATAATCCTCAAGCGGCTAATAGGCAGTGCTGCTAACACACTACTTTTGATAGCTTTAAGAAGTACTCAATATCATATTTAGATAACAACATATGCCAGCGGAAATTCTCCCATAAGCGGGCTTTTCAAAGTTTACTTGATTGGATCCATTCTAGAGATCAACCAAGTAGTGTGATTCAACATATATTCTTCTGAGACGTTTTGCGGCCTAAGCTAAAAGCACAACAAGTTTTCTCTAGCATAGAGTATAGTGACTCATAATTGGTGAACTTCTTGCTCGGATAATAAATGGCATACTCTTTCTTCGGTTTCATCTTGTTGGCCCAAATACAAGCATAGGTTATCTAACAAACTAGATATGTAACCAATGGCCTTCCTTCAATAGGAGGAGCAAGATATGAGGCTTAAGTAAATATTCTTTAATACTTTCAAATATGGCAATCATTCTTCTATACACAACCTTGATCTTTCTTGAGAGCTTAAAGATTAATTCACATGTATGCATCTTATGGAAATGAACACGGAGATATAATTCAAGCAAGGAAGCCTTTGACTTGGATTTCAATTATTGGCGCATGCATCTCTTGAATTTCCCTAACTTTATCAAGATCAACTTTGATTCCTTTCTAGCTGACAATGAAACCCAATAGCTTCCCAGATTAGACACTGAACATATATTTATTGAGGTTTAAGCGGAGACAATACTTCCTCAAACGCTGAAACAATTTCAACAAGTCTTCCAAATGATCTTCTTTGCTGGGACTTGGAAATCATATAAATAAACATATACTCCAATCTCTTTGTGCATCAGATCATGGAATAGGGTCGTCATGGCCCTCTGGTACGTTGCACCAGCGTTCTTCAACCCGAAGGGCATCACTCTATAGTAGAATGTTCCCCAAGGTGTAATAATCATTGTTTTTTCATGTCTTTAGAAGCCATCTTAATTTGATTATATCTGGAAAATCTATCCATGAATGAGAACGTTTTGCATTTAGTTGTACCGTGCACCAACATATTAATATGTGGCAAAGGAAAATCATCTTTTAGACTAGCTTTATTCAGATCTTGATAATCAACACACATGCGGACCTTCCCATCCTTCTTTGGAACTGGAACAATATTGTAAATCCAATAAGGGTAGACTGATGTCAAAAGGAAACTTGCATCAATTTGTTTCAAAACTTCCTCTTTAATCTTTATTGTCATATCGGGATGAGTTCTTTGACTTCGCTTGATTGGTGGACTCAGGCTTTGACAAGTGATGCTACAATATAAGTATCTAATCCTAACATATCTTGATATGACCAACCAAATATATCCACACATTTTCAACATCTCAATCAAATGTTTTTCTACGGGATGTAGTAGTACTCAATCTTGACCTCTTTCACATCTTCATCAAAGCCGAGTTAATAACCTCCAACGACTCTTTACGGTTGAATGGTATTTTCCTCATGCTCAAACACCGTGAAACCTCTTGAGGATCTCATCAAATTCCTCTTATTAAGCCACATAAACATGATGTTCAAAGTTGTAAGGCGTGCGGGGTCATTGTTTTCAACGGTTTTATCAATTAATTTGCACATATGATTGTAAGAGGATGTTCGATTATTATTTTGTTATGAAAGGTTTTTTATGATTACCATTTTCAAGAAAAGATGAAAATAAAAGACACGATTTGGAATGAAAACAATTTTTTATTAATCTTAAATTACAAAACAACGATTTTGCCCATACAACACACTTTCACCTTGGGAGTGAAAAGTTGTTATTTAATTTAAACAAACAAATGGGAATTACTTTGAAATATGAATGCAAGTAGGAATATCAATAGCAGTCAATTATGAACTTTGGCTTCATGCATCACAAAGTTAGATGTTTCTGCTCCGGTCCATCTTACACAATAGCATTGACTCTTGGAATGGTGGATCGAGATAACGACATTACGGAAAACATCTTGATACTTGACAAAAGGGATCTTAGATTAAACACAATAATTTCATCTTACGCATCAAAATCTTCTTTTGATTGTTGAGAAAGCACGCATCATCTCGGCATTTCTCTTTGTATGACAATGATATTCTTGCTCCATCCTCAAATAAACCCAAGGTCTTCAATGTCGGAGATCATCTCTTAAAGTAACACATCCCAGGTTTCCTTCATAGTTAGGGTAACAATGATTACTAAAGTAAATTAATCCTTTATGAACCCATTTTCATGTATCTCCACGGAGTTATCGTGTTCGACTCTTGATAGCATGTCGTTTGATATACCTAGCATATGCTTTGTCAGGGATCATGACACCGTCATCAACATTCAAAAATTCATTAACAGATGCAACTTCACCTTTAGGAAGAACCTCATTGTAAATGAAAACAGCTGCATCTTCATTACTATATTCAGACTTCTCAATAGGGAGATACTCATCAGCAGAAACATACTCATCATCATATTCTTCAAACGATCCCTCGATCATGTTGACATCATTGTTATAACAACCTCTACTCACTACAATCTGAATAGTACCTCTGTCTAATAGACGCTAGATACCTCTTCTGACAAGTTTGCAACCTCGATGGTCTCTGCTACATATGGAACAATCAATGTAATTATGCGCTTCTTGACCTTCCAGAAAACAAAATGCATCATGCAAATTAACCAGATCAACATTAGTCCCATTCACATCACAAATTTGGATTTCTCTAGGAGGACCATAAACAACATTCACTTCATTTTTAGGTTCATCTTTCAGCCTGGTAACTTGAATAAGATTGATAGACGATCATTTTTATCTTATCACAATCACGATTACAAGCAGCATGGTCATGCACGCAATATCCAACCCTGCATAGAGTAGCGTGCATTTTCACAAGATCTCCAATAATCAAATTCACATCATAAACTCGCTTTCTCCATCGATCATATTCACGGTATTCCCTATTTTCATGCTTAAGCAACGAGTTCTATTGCACATTTGGACCCATGTCTTTGAAGACGAGAAGACCGGATCGCAACTTTTTGGATTCCGATTTCAATGGATAACAATTCTTAATACTATGTTCGGGGCTCCTTGATGATACACAAGTCTAATCACCTTGTAATACTAGGAAAAGGATTGAGAATAGCATGAGGCCCTAGGTTGCACCAGTGTCTATGAATCAATCTTGGACATAATTCCGCATCAATCACGGGATAGGATCAAATGGTTCTCTTTTCGAGGCCTTGCCTTACTAAAGCGCTTTGAGTAAGCGGATCAGTCGAAAACAGTGTACGCAGATCGAAGGATCACACGTGTTATGCTTGATATGGACCTCCTCAATTTTCACCGGATTAGGTTTAAAATAAATAAAATAAGAAAATATGTGGCGTTGGATTAATCTTTGACTCACTTAAGTAATCGGATCCAAGGGCTCGGAAAGCGCGTGTATGTTAAAGCAAACACATAATTAAATTCAAAAATACATGGCTCATTGTCATTGGTTGAAGATAGACTTGTGAAAACAGGCGAACCTCCAGTGATAACTAGTATCAAATAGAGTCATCATCGAGCGTCTTTTATCTCATGAGGAAAGGTAAACATCGAGAAGTAAACACGAGGAAAAATCGCGGTCCTGACCGAGAATCTAGGTAAGGAGTTAATTCTGAGAAGGATTAGCACGCCGTAGTACTCTACAGTATCCACTTTCTATTTCTAGCTAAAGGGTGTGTCATATCTATGCTTAATCGTTACCATGCATGCAAAAGAAACGAGAAAATAAGAAACCACGGGGAAAAGAAGGAAGTATTTACAAAGTTTGCTCGATCGAACCCCGTGACAAGATACCTACGTATTCCCGCGTGCAACGGGAAAGTCAGAGCGTCGTAGTTCGCCTCATGTGTTTTGGTGGGTTTCGTGTTTTTTACTTGTGAAAAAGGTTTTTAAACACAAAAGAAAGCGCGCTAAGGCGAAAAGAGTTTGTGTTGGTTGGTTGTTTTTACCTTGAGAAAGGAGTTTAAACCATTATTATGTGTTTTTGTTTGAAAGGGAAAAGAAAGAAGTTTTAGTTTTATTATATGCAACATGCAAAGAAACTTTAGCAAAACAAAAGGGAGACTAGCTAAGAACTAACCCTAATATTGTCATGCAAAAGGTTGGACCTATGGTTGAGGAGGCAAGGGAAATCTTTACCTATGTTGACATGCAAAGGATGTAGATCCTAATTTCTACGCTAAAGAACCAAACCTAACCAAGGAACACAAGAGACAAGCAAACACATCACAAGTAGAATTTCCCTAAATGGGTATTTAAATAAACGGAGGGTTCTGAACATGCTCCAACTACGAAGCCCCCATCATCTCTATTCCTACTTCTCATGGCAAAGCCCTACTTCTCATGATATCTAGGAAAACAAGAAGAATGCAATAAGCAGTGTAGAAACTACCGAGCGGATAAAGAATCGAAGCCCTTTGCGAGCTATAGAAATACTCGGGAAAATTTCAAGTCTGCCAACCATGCAATAAGAGTAAACCGGTGAGAATTGTTCAACTAAAACAAGCGGAATACGTGTCAATACGCATCGAAGTAACAATGCTGCAGAACAAAGTTAGAACAAGCAAACACAAGGAAAAGGCACCGTACAGTGGGTGTACGAGTCCACAACACATAAGAAGGAGTTAGACCCAAAAGCAAGTAGAAGAAAAATATGTGAGTATCAGAAAAGTGTGCAGAATGTATAGGCACCACGTATCCCTATGAAATGGAACACAAAGCATTAGTCGAGCATAGCTAGGATGACTCACATTCTCCATTAGAATAGAAAAAGCAGAAAAAATGCACGATGGACATTGCTAAGCTTGGTATATCGCGCTAAGCTATGCAACAAAATTCTGTTAAACAATTTGAAACCCAAGATAAACCAGAAAAGGAAAATCGAGAAAAGATAATAGTGAAGATACCACACAAAGGATGAACCTTATGTACCCCACCACCTTACAAACCTCGTATTCCATACCCTCGAAGGTTAGTTAAAACTAGGGATGTGGACAATTCAAAGAAATTTGTGGATCTTACGAAGCAACAATGTTACAATTCCTTTTACGAAGCTATACTCAAATGCCTCTCATGCTAAATTCCTTAAAGATTCTTTCAATAAGAAAAGCTAGAGATAATGAAACTGTCATGCTTATTCTGAATGTAGTGCAATTATTCAGAACACAATGCCTCCTAAACTCAAAGATCCTGAGTTTTCTATTCCATGTGTAATTGGCAAATTTGTCATAGATAAAGCCTTATGTGATCTTGGGCGTATAAGTGTGATATCGTTATCCATATGCAAGAAACTTGACATGGGAGAACGAGACCAACTAAAATATACATTCGACTAGCGGATAGGTCAATTAAATATCCTGCGAGGAGTTCTTGAGAATGTTCACATGCATTGGCAATTCTATATACCTCTGATTTCATTATTATGGACATAAGGGAGGGCAAGATTTTGATCATTCTTGGAAGCCTTTCTTAGCCGGTAGGTGCAATTATAGATGTAAAAAGAAAAACTTACTTTTGAAGTAGCAAAGTCGAATTTATCCTCTCTGGTTCACGAAAGCACACTGCAATTGAAGATACTTGTTACTTAATGGATATCATCGATGAATGTAAAAGAAAATGAGCTTGAAAATAAAACAATCTCGATGAAAATCTGCGTAGTAATCTAAGTGAATGTAGCTATAGCACACGATCTACACAAAATTTAAGAAAACCATCTTTAGAACTCAAAACACTTCCTAAAAATCTAAGGTATGAATTCACGGATTAGAACTCGAGCGACATTGATAGTCGGCTGAATCTTGGCGTCTAGATGAAAAACTTACAAATTAAGAAAATATCCAACGATTTGGTATAATATCTTGATCTTAAAGAATAAGTCCCTCTGTCTGTATGCATGCATTATGCTAGAAGAAGATTGTAAAACTTGAGAACACGGAGAGACTAAACCGATTATGGCCGAGGTTGTGAGAAGTTATGAAGTTGTTAGGCAGGAATCATATCTATATCGATGCAAATGGGTTAGCCACATGCATGTTGTACCTAAGAGGTGTCACGATGGTGAAAATGAGAAAGATAATAACTAAAGAGTTGAATCTGGATGGAGAATGTGCATCGATTATCGAAAACTTAACAAAGCCACGGAAAGATCATTTCCCTTACCATTTATTGATCGGATATTGGGCGTTTAGCTAGACACTCTCATTACATTTCTTGGGCAGTTATTGAGTTTCTTTAATACCATCACGATGACCAAGAGAAAACAACTTTCACGTACCCATTTGGAACCTTTCTTATAGAGAGAATGCCATTTGGTTTATGCAATACTCCTATGATTTCCAGGATGCATGATGGCAATATTATGATTTTTGGACAATATTATGGAAGTCTTCGTAGGTGACTTTAAAATCAATGGACAAGTTTGAAGAATGTTTAGAAAATCTAGAAAGTTTTAGAGCGTTGGGTGAAGGTTAATCTAGTATAATTGGAATGCCATTTTATGTGGTACAAGAAGGAATTGTCTTAGGACACATTATATCCAAGAATTAGTAATTATAAAATTAAGTTATTGAGAACCTTGACCTCAAAATATTGAAATCGAACTTTTGGGACACCTGATTTTCATCAGCGTTTCATTAAAGATTTCTCTAAGATAACTAAATACAATGAATTAATTTAATGAAATATTTGAGTTCATCTTGACGAATGTTTAGAGCGTTTGAGACATAAAAGCATTAATTTACGCACTATCTTACAAACTCGATTGGAATGAACACCCCGAAATAATATGTGGTTGAACTATGCCGTAGAAGTGCTTTAGAGACGAAAGATAAAGAACTCACGTCATATTATGCAAGCGGAGACCACAGATGAAGCGCGGATGAATTACGCTACAGCGAGAAAGAATTCTTAGCATTGATCTTCGCGTTAGACAGTTATTCACTGGTAAGATCCAATTATCTTGATAAATGCGCTATTAGATATCTCCAACTAAAGGGCGTAAACTAGACTCCACGAGATGGATATTCTTTAACGAAGTTTGATTTAGAAATCAAAGATAAAAAGGAACTGAAAATGTGGTAGCGGATCATCTCTAGACTAGAAAATCTTAAACATGAACAAGTGCGATTGATGATGAATTCGGTTGATATTTGATTGCCACTTGGAAGACCACGAGAACGGATAAACTCATGGAAACCACCTTAGCTACCTCCAATTGCCTTGGTATCTTGATTTGTAAACTACCTTCTTTGGCGTTCTACCACTGAACTTACCTATCAACGGAAGAAGAAATTCTTCCATGATCTTAAACAATCTATTGGGATGAACCTTTACTTTTCAAGAGAGTCCGGATAAGATTTTCGTAGATAATGTGCGGAAGAAGATTGAAAACATTATAACCTTGTCATTTACGCCTACGGAGGACATGCTAGTATACATCAAAACATGTGCAAAGATCTTACAATCCGGCAATGGCTAATATATGGAAAGACGTCATCCACCATCTTAAATCGTGGTGTCAACGCTGCGTAATATATCTAGGCGTGACGAAATGCCACAAAGGCATTTTAGAAGTCGAAATCTTTGATATGTGGGGATAGACTTCATGGGACCCTTTCCATCTTCATCCATAACAAGTATATACTGTGGGCATGGATTATGTTTCAAAGTGGATTGAAGCTATAAGCTTCTCCAACAAAGCGACACCGAGTGGTACTAAGCTATTCAAGAACATAATTTTCCCTAGGTTCGGTGTACCCATCTAAGTAATAGCGGCGGTGGATCTCATTTCATTTCAAAATCTTTGAAAATTATTGGGAAAATATGGATTCAACGCCATAGCTACACCTTACCATCCTCGAACTAGCGGACAAGTTGAAGTTTCAAATCGCGAGATAAAACAAATCCTTGAAAAGCTATGCGCACGTCGGAAAAAGTTGGTCCTTTAAACTTCATGAAGCTTTATGGGCATATAGGCGCCTATAAAACTCCATCAGTCTACTCCTTTCAAGCTTATTTAGTAAGTCATGCCATCTCGATTGAGTTAGAACCAGAGGCTTATTGGGCCATTAAGAACACGAACTTAAGTTACCTTTGCATTTGGGAGAATATCACGGATATTAATGAATTGGAAGAACTTAGGCAAGGATGCGAAAACAACTAGGATTTACAAAGGCGCACAAAAAATGGCACGATAAGCGTATATCTAGGAAGAATTTTAACATAGGTATTGCGTATTACTTTTTATCACGATTAAAATTATTTCACGGAAAATTCGATCTAGGTAGTGGACCTTTTGAAATTACTAAAGTTTATCCAAGTGGTGCAATAGAGATTAAGGACCTTGATTGAACCGTTTATAGTAAGCGGGCAGCGTTTAAACATTACCATCTGAAGTCGAGGAAATTCTCGAGCGATAAATCTAGGCGAGCCCAAACTCGATTAGAAGACAATCGTTAGTTTTATTTGTCGAACTTCGACATAAAACAAAGCGCTTTGTGGGGAGACAACCCACGTTTTTATATTTATTTCTTTTTAGATGCACTTCATCTTAATGATTACGGTCGACGACGTCGGCGGCCGTACAAGAGGAAGAACAAGAGTCAAGATTCTCATAGAGTGAACACCTTTCTCCATCCGATTTTCCTTTGTTTTTATCGCATTGAGGACATTGCTCCTTTTAAGTATAGAAATGGATCATTTATTTCCTTTACTCTCTTTATGGTATTTTCCTTTTATTTCTTTTCTTGTAATGCAAATTTCAATTAAATAAATACATATTTATACAAATTTAATCTTTTATATTATGCAAAAATTTGTGCTTACTAATTCCTCCTATTTCTTGAGCCATAACAAAAAAAATATATATAAAACAATTTTAAACGCATTTATAAACATTATTGACTAGTATTAAGGTTGCTCATTATAAATTAAAATTTGAGCAACTTAGCAAAATGCTATCGTTTAACACTTTAAAACCCCAGATATGTTGGATCGATTTAAGTACCCATATACAAAACCTTTAAAACTTAGTTCTAGATTAGCCGAGTAGTTTATTAAGCGATCGACAGTAACCTGAAACTACACGGAGGCAAGTGAATATAAGTGATTGATCAAATATTTTTAAGAAATTGCTTTTATCTATGATGCACTTACTACTAAGTTAGATGGTCATTACGGATCATTTAATCAACGATTCTTGGAAAAATAAATTTAATGTAAAATAATCCATTATGAATTGGTTGGTGGTCTGATCTTTGAACTTGGTAGAAGGATGCAGTTCGATCCATGATTCTTAATCGGAAAAGGAGTACCAAATGTTTAATTACAGAACACCTAAATACTAAGATCAAATTCACTAACTTGTTACTCCACTATGCGTGTAAGGTAAAGGCTTAATGTGATTGCACTAGAATGAAAAGCAGGTGAAATAGAACATAGTAATAGGTTGAGCTATGAGTGATATGACTTAAATTGAATGCAGCAGTGGGGTTGTCTACCTCACGATAACTTTGGTGTTTAAGTTCGACTTAGATTCTCTAACAAAATCAACTTTGAAACTGGTACAAATTGATGTATGTTCTTATATACATGTTTAGCATGTTTGATGATTTTCATTTTACTTACAGCGAGGACAACAACGGTTTAAATATAGGGAGTTTGATAACACAATTTTATATAGTATATTTGATTTAATTTTCATAAATAATGTTAGTAAAATTATTTAATTATTTTATTTCCATATTACAATGGTATTTTTATTATTTGAGTTTTTATTTTAATTGGACAAATTGACAAAAGTGAAGAAATTAAGAGAAATATTTGATAAAGTGTGCAGAAATGAAGAAAAGGGTGTATGCAAAGCAAAATGATGGATCAAGATTCATTAAAGCCTAAAACCAAGACGAAGACCAGGCCCGAACAAGCAAACCCTCTGATACGTTCGAGGTGAGGCATTGACCCTACTCCCTAAAAGGAGGCGGCCTGGACCCTTCCCTAGTGGAAGGCGTCCGTCTCAGCGTCTTCTCTGGCGTGGAAGAAAAAAATCCGGGCGACCAAAAGCGGTTGGACTACTATATTTTAGGAAAAGTAGTGCGAAAATGGAGGAAGAATGGTTACACCCACTATAAAAGGGCACCTAGGAATCATAGTTTAACACACCGTTTCTCGACATTATTTCCGGTTGAGTTTATTTTTGCATTATTTTCCATTGTAATCAAATTTGAGTTATTTTCCGCATTATTTAAATTCACATTGAAAGAACCGAGGCGTTGTCGAGTTATTTCCGAAATTATTTCCGGTATTTATATTAATTCGGGTTTCTTATTTACATTGCTTTTATTTATTTAATTAATTGTTTGCATAGATATATTTGTTTTATGAATTTATTAATGCATATTAAAGCCTTTAATTTATTTATATACCTTTTATGAATATGTCTAGCTAAATTATTTAAATATCGGTATATAACGAGTTAATTTGAATGGATCCAGAATAAAGCGAGCTTGATTATATTTTACAAAATAAACACTTTTTTAATTTAGTTATCTAATTTATTTTGTTAAAAGTTTAGAAACCAACGAGGCGAAAGTTTGGGTTAATAAACTAACTAAGATTAGAAACCAATGAAGCTCAGGTTTGAGGTTTAAAATCGGATAAGTAGATACTAGTATTGTTTTTAAAAGCTATGACAGTATTTTAAAACCAATTAAACTTTATTTATTTTCAAAAAGTAATTTTAAAATCAATGGGATAGCAGCCAATTGATTTAAAATTATAATTTACTTCAATAGGCGAAAGTTTGAGAATAGATTTTTAAATAAATACTTTTTCTTGAAAAAGATATTATTAACATTTTAGAAAAGCAATCGTTAAAGCCAGGATTCTTTAGAATTAACAAATCATACCGATATTAGCATTATTATTATTTTAATATAAAATTAAGTTTTATATGCAAAATTCCCAAATTTATTTATTCGATAGCTATAGCTTTACGATAAAGTTTAGATTACGTTAGTTCGATTTATAGTCCCTTAAGTTCGATATCTTTTAAAAACTACGCGATAGGTACATATACTTCGATCTCGATTAATTTAAACGATAAAGTCGCGATCACGAAGGTTGGAGAACTTTAATCAGACTTTTAGAAAATCAGTCCCTCAATTCAAGTTTCCAGCTAAGAGATAGAGGTCCTTTAGTGGATAGAAGCATGCATTCGACACTAAAATTGATTTGATCCTTGGAAAATGACTCCTTTGAGAACCTTATTCACAAAATCTATTCGATCTTAAAAATGTAGATAATAATAAGAAAATGCAGTCAAATCATGAAAATACCCAAAAATGAATATATGCCAGTACCCAAATCATTAAAAACCATACTATTGAAAATGAGCAGAGCAAGCTGTTTTTGGGTGACATTTGGAATACCTGAACATAGTAACCTCATAATGAATGCTATACATACCACTACATGTATATTTTATGCAATAGAATTATAGTCTAAAATACGAGAAAAGAAAATTTTGAATTATAACATGTCATCGTCTTGACCTCTAGCCTCTACTCTGAGGTTTACAAGCTGTAAAATCAATTGGGCAGTACCATTAGATTCATCTTGAAATTCTAATGGTACCTAATAAAATTTTTAAAAAGCAGCAAAAATACTCAAATAATAACGAGCACTTGTTTTAAAATCAAGTTCAATTCTAAACAAAAATGGAAATGGTGAAGACCACGAGGATCGAGATGGGAGAATATGTTGGTGCTTTGTTTGGGACGATTGGTTAGGAATTCTACTAGAACAAAGTTCACTACGAGCTCTGAAGCTTGACTTAGGTAGCAATATTAGCACGATTCTTCTTCTTGATGGTGTTGTTAGCAAATTCAAGGAATAAGAATGAGCAAAATTTATTAAAATGCTTTAAGCAAGGATTTGAAATGCGTAAATTTGAGGTATGGAGAGTTTGGCTTTTTTAGCTTGAGAAAAAGTGTGATAGGTCCTGTATTTATAGGAAGCAAATGGAATCGAGAATGGAGGGTGAATTTGGCAAGCAGGAATAATCTTTTGCATCATGAGCAAAGTGTGACTTGCAAGGTTTCAAAACTCAGCCAAATTGTGCATTTTGATGTGCTAATTATTTTTGGGAAGTTTCTAACATGATTAGTCACGAAAGAAAGGCTTAAGTTGGATTAAAAAACAAATTATAACGCAAATGCATAAACTAGTGGTGAGTTCGAAATAGGTTTTGGCATAATCTTTGCATTGAGGCCAAATCAAATTTACTAAATGCATTTTCAATTTTTCTTGATCAAATGAACTCCTAAAGATTAGAACACAATGCAAAATAATCACTTCAATGGATGCTTGAAATATATAGCCTTTGAGAAAAAAAAAACAAAAAAAATCGGGCCAGGCCTTGGTTAAGCATGGCATGCCTTCTAAACGTGTCCTATAATGTTTTGCCTTCAAACATGGTCTTCCATTCAAAATTTTCTCTTAATTAATAAATATGGTATGAATTAGACCTCTTGAATGGCATTTTGCAAGAAGAACCACCCAAAAACTCCAAAAATTGAGAAGTTATGGTCTTGTGAAGTTGATGAAAAATTATGAAATGACCGATAATCTTTTATCTCTTCAAGAATCTCAAACCCTTTCAAGTATTGAGACATAAATGGAGACAAATTTCACATCCTCAAGATTATTGTGAAAAAATAATTACATAAAGGTGATAAATGATGATCAAGTTATGATCTCTTAAAGTTGATGATAAAAAATGAAGAAATTCACCAAGGACTAGTAATCTTTTGACTTCCCAAGTAATTTTAAAAGAAATTTCTATTCTTGACAATTGAACTAAGTTATAGTAAAAATCCTTAGGTTCATTGTGAAAAAATAATGAGCTCAAGGAACAAGGTTACAAGTTATGATCCTTTGAAGTCATACAAGAGATGAAGTATCAATCTAGAGCTTGCACACTTTGACCCTCAAAGCAACTTCTAATAAAAAAAGTCCTTGAAATAATGAAGAGACTTGTTATAGATCTTTTTAAGAGGCTCATGGATTTGGAATCACTCACAAATCTCATGTAACAACCAAGATATGGTCCTCGGTCTAAAACCTAATTCCAAGCATTGGCTATGACATGGAGAATTCTTTCAATTTTGATGATCTCTATACAAATGGAGCATGTCCATATGATGGGAGATTATTAGATGATGATAGGAGTCCATAGTAAGAACAAACACTTCAATTCATTAAGAATTGATGAGACATCTTTTGTGATCCAAAGCTTCAATTAGGTCAACCATTTGGAAAAAAACTTAGCATCCTTGGGATTCCTTTTCTAAATAGGACATAATCGCTCCATTAGATCTTGTCAATGATGATAACTTGATGTACCCCATGATAGAGCTTGATAATTTCTTACTTGGTGACTTGGCATGGAAATAAACCCATGAACCTATAGAAATCTTGAAGAAGAGCTTTTGCATCATCCTCCTACCACACAACATCTAAATAACAAATAATATACATATCTTATGGTTATCCAAGTATCAAATTCCCTACACCAAATGTACACAACATGGTGCTTGGTGATCCTTAAAAAACAAAGAGAGAAAAGAAACCTAGTTTGTGATCTTTGTGCAATAATGGTATAAGATGATAAATAATCTTAGGGGAAATTGGTACAACACATTGCTACTATTGTAATAAGTTTGGTCATTTGCTAAATATTTTGGTCAAACAAAGAAAGGAAGTAAAAGACACCATAGCCATATGAGATTAAGGTGAACTTGTGCTATTGTTGGCTTTTGATTACGATGGTATATATTTGGTAGATTAGTGGTATATGGACCGCTTCTCAAATCACTAACATGAAACAAATAATGGCTCATTGATTTTGAATCTAGAAAGATAACAATGATCAGATGTGATAAATACCTTATCTTTGAAGGTATGAGAAATGTCAAAGTCAAGGTGAATAATGGTCAAAATGCTCTAATCAAGGATGTTTGGTATGTTCCTAGCATGAAGAGTAATTTGATGTGCGTGGTCAACTTATTGAGAAAGGTTTGTTGACTATCATGAAGAAAAATCTCTTGAAATTCTATAATTGCAATCAGAGGCTGATTATACAATCTGGGCAGGAAAGAAATAGAATATTTAAGGTGAATGTGGAGACAATTGAAACTAAATGCCTTAGTGCGGATACGAAGGTAATGCACAGCAATTGGGCATCTAAACTTCATAAGCTTATGGAATTTGAGTTTTAAGAAGCTAGTACATGGAATTCTTAATATTGTGAAGACTAAGAAGTAATGTGATATATTCATGAAAGACAAGAAATCTAGATTTCCATTTGCGTCGGAAGTATCCCAAAGATCAAAGCATGCTTAGGGAGTAGTGCATTCTGATGTATGTGGACCATTTCCAGCACATTCACTTGGAGTAAAAAAGTGTTTTATGCCTTTTTTGGATGAGTTCACAATAATGATACGGGTTTAAGCATGAGGTGCTTACAAAGTTCCAAAAGTTTAAGGTGAAGGCTAAGCCAGTCGTCATAAGTTGAAAGTTTCAGCGCGGTGGGCGTAGTACAACTATATAGAGTTCTAGAAGTTTTTTGAAAATAATGGAATTAAGCATGAGGTTACTGCTCTATACACTTCTCAGCACAATGGTGTTGCTGAAATAAGAAACCAAACTTTTCTTGATATGACAAGGAGCATGTTGAAAGAAAAAATCGCCTCACACTTATGGAGAAGATGTTTCCACTTCACCTTATGTGATTAATAGGTGTCTAATGAAGAAGTTGAAGGAAACTATTCCTTTTAAAATTGGAAGATAAGCAAAGTGTAGTCATTTATAATATTTAGTTTTGTTTGTTACAAGCATGTTCGGATGCTAAGAAAAGACGGATGATAGGTAATAATATTGATTGGATACAACAACACAAGTGAATACACAATTTATTTCCATCACTAACAAAGTTGAATTCAGAAGGTTTCATTGAAAAAAGCATGGAATGGAGCAAGTCTCAATATAACTACAGTGTAGTATCACACAGGTAACTTCTAAAGATTTTGAAGCGAGACATAGTCAATATATGAAAAGGTTACGAAGATGAGTTAGAGTCATAAGCGACTCAAAAGCGGAAGGTGAATCTAATTTTGATCCAGTTATGATGATGATCGAATGGTGGTAATAATTCCAAGGTGGATCTTATGAAAGTGGATCTTCTAAATATGTTCCAACTTCAAAGAACCATAATGTGATATTATTCCATAATTTGAAATTTAACAAGTCGATGTGCCACAAAGAATCATACAAATACTAAGGAGATTCATAAAATTTGACATGTTGCAAGACACTTAAATAGACATTGAAGGGAAAGTCATTTAGTGTGCTATATTAGTACAATTTGAACATTAATACTAAAGAAGCACTCAAGAAGAAAGTGTGGTGGCCATGAAAGAATAACTTGAGGTTATAGAAAGAAATCGACTTGGAAGCTTCCGAAGAAAGCCATCAACGTCGGATGGGTTTTCATGATAAAGTTGAAGTTATATGGATCAATTGGAAAACAAAAATCAAGGTTAATAGCTAGAGGATTTCTACATAAACATGGTTAGATTAGTTTGAGGTGTTTGCGCATATAGCATGGCATGAAACAATTAGATTATTGATTGTCGTAATGCCCCAAACTTCTTTTAGAATTACCAACTAACCCCACAAATCAACACAGGGTCTTTTCAGTAGATGGATTTATTATGGAATGGGCTACCGAAAAGAATATGCATCTTGTTGGTATAAGTAGTACCAATCCATCCTTATAAGCCTTCCTTCACCATGCAGGTCTACATACCGCAAAACCTCAGGATCTCTCTCATTCTGGTGTGAGTTAGGTTTTCCCTCTAGAATGGGCTAAGAGTGTCGCATTGTTTTGCCTCATGCACTGACAACTACTCCCTCGCCCTCAGATGTTACATGTAACCACTCTTCGCCCTCTTTGACCTCGGATGTTAGATGCCAACCAGCTTTCGCTTGATTCGTCCTAGAAGGTCACCCATCCCAAAATTGCTCAATAGTCAAGCACGCTTAATTGTGAAGTTCTTATGGAATGGGCTACCAAAAAGAAGATGAATCTAGTTGGTATAGGTAGCACCAATATCATTATAAGCCTTCCTCCAAGCATGCAGTCTCATACATGTACAACATCATGGCCTCTCTCATTTCAATGTGAATTATATTGTTCCCTAGAAGCTTTTAGGAGTGTCTCATTGTCCTTCATAATGCACCGAAAACCATTCTTTCACCCTCAGGTGTTACATATAACCAATCTTTGCCCTCTTTGGCCTCAGGTTTTATAATTGCTATAAATGCTAATAGAACTTGGCCTATGATGCATCTGGATGTGAAATATGTATTTATGAGCTGTCATATAGAAGAAGAGGTATATGTGTCATAATATCCTGGATTTTTCAAAAAGAATCATGAAGGGATAATTTACATGTTACATAAAGCATTGTACGGACTAAAACAAGCTCATAGAGCTTGGAATATGAAAATTGATTCATTTTCCAAGTTGCAAGGATTCAGAAAGTGTGAGATAAATTATGACTTTTACGTTTAGCATATTTTTGAAAGCAATATGATTGTGGTGTGTCTCAATGACGACATGTTCTTAATAGGAAGTTGTTCAGATGAGATAGTCAAGTTCAAGAAGGTGCTGATGAATGAGTTTCAAATGAATGGTTTGGGAAATATGGTATATTTTATAGGAATGAAGATTACTCTGAGAAGGGTATAATTTTGCATCAGCTGAAATAGGAAGTAAGATATGATGTTAGAAGTAATTCATATTCAGAAGTACTATTCTAACTCAAAAGTAGAAGCTTATGAGATTATTATTCCAGAAGTGTGTTTGGTTTATGGGGGTTGGTTTGTTTTGTTAGCTTGTTTTAGCAATGCCTACGAGGCATAGTTTTCTTACGTGTCATGTTGATTTTGGTGTATTTAAACACCTTGGTGCAACTAGTTTTCATTATGCATAAAAGAGTTTCTTTCTCCAAAATTTGTTACAACTATTTTCTCTCTCTTCTTTCTTTCTCTTCTTTCATCTTCATCTTCACCTTGTACTATTTGTGACTTATGACATGACAACGTCATTTGGTATGAAATATTTAGGTGAATATGGTGGTGTTTTATTTTTCCTATGAATATTAATTCTATTTTTCCGATAATTAGATCAATAGGTGGTAGAGTTAGGATGATGGGTCATTTTGACACTATGTTATTTAGTCAATTTAAAATTTCAATATAATATTGTGTTTTTATCTCCTTTACCACTATATATATATATATATATATATATATATATATATATATATATATATATATATATATATATATATATATATATATATATATATATATATATATATATATATATATATATATATATATATATATATATATATATATATATATATATATATATATATATATATATATATATATATATTAAATTAATAATAAGAACATCAATAATCCAAATTTGATAAATCACGTTTAAGACAAAATAATAAAATGTAACACATTTGATACAATCACATAATTAAAATTATTAAAGCAACGACTAGACCATTCATAATTCAAAATAAATCAATCACGTTTAAAATACAAAATTGAAATATAACCAATTACATCAAAATTTTGATATCTCCAAATCAACATTAAAACCGTGGGTAAATATCCAAATCAACCCTTCAATTTCGAAAAAATTCCACTTTGATTGCATGTTGCCATACCCATCAAAGACTACAAGACTAATTGCATGATACAAAAAATATCGACTAATTTGATTCACAACTTTGCTCGCAATACTTCAAATAAGTCAAATTCTAGCTTTTTGTTTGCTACTACTATGATATGTTACAAAGTCAAACATTGTGGCTCTTTCTTATTATTTAATTCAAACATCCTACGATAAAGAATCTAAATTGAGACAAAGGATCATAAAACAAGGGTTTGTGTAAGGCAGTAAGGGAAGTTACTATCATGATAGTACATGCAACACTATCAACCAAGAAATTTGTCACAAAAGTCTAATATTTCTGCTTGACTAAAATGGAAAGGAATCTAAATGACATAAAATGAAAAACTCACACGGTAATGTTCTTAAAAGTTAGTGCAACACAATTTCTGCAAAATTATTCTCAAGACTTTTATATCAAAAACTTATGCAGAAGGATAAGGGTTGCAGATTGGTGGATTTGATGGATGCAGTGGTTAATGGGGGGAGTTAAATGACAACATAAGTTTTGTTTTGGAAAACTTGCAAATTATTAATAATATTTTAATATGTTATTTAATTTAATATGTTATTAATAAGTTTATGGAAATTAAGAAAAGTCTTACGATGATCTTTCAAATTACTTGTTAGCACTTGAGCTTTTGTTCCAAGTATAGTGATAGAAATACAAACACTTATAGTGTATCTGATAGTGAACTATTGTTATTGGGAAACAAATATTTCACCGACTATTTTGAGCATTCCAACCATGCATACAAGGTTTTGCATATTGCAAGTCTATACCAGATTGATGGTATATGGTTATATGGTAAATACAAGGGTACACTACCAATGGCGGTAGCACAAGATGGAAATAGTAATATTTTCGATTGTCTTTGCCAATGTGGAAGGTGAGGCGGCGGATGGTTGAAGGTTCTTTCTAAATAACTTGAGAATGCATGTAGCTCTTCAACATGATACATGTTTGATTTCGACAAACACGCATCTATCGAAACGCATCTGCAATCCACGAAAATGGTTGGCATAGTCTTCCGTTTGTCCATGTTTATTGTATCGGACATATTGCAAATTTTGTTAAGAAAATCAATAACTGAAACCTCCAGAAAACAATGATCATCATGGGTAAGTATCTTTTATACACTTTTATGTATCATTAATACTATACCATAATATTAATCCATTTTTTCTTATACCATATAGGGCATGCTTTAAACCAACCAACGTTTAGGTATTATCGTCAAAAGATTGACATGACTAACTGTGATGCTTTGAGGTGGATAGACAATATTTCAATTGAAAAATGGGTGAGGGCATTTGATGAGGGTCGTCGTTGGGGGAACATGACAACGAACATTTTCAAGTCACTAAATTTTGTATTCAAAGACACTCGTAATTTGCCATCACGACAATGGTACAAGAAAGCGTTATAGGATGTGAACACTCTTTGTTGAAAAGGGGTGCAAAGTGGAGTGCAATTTTGAATTTTGGCCAAACATTTACAGAGCGGTGTGTGAAGGTGATGAAAGAAGAAACATCAAAATCCTCCACGCATCGGGTAAGCATTTCTTACTAAAATAACAACACTTTCAGTGTGAAAACCATTACCATAGTGAGGAAAGCTTATGGCGTTACAAGGTCAACTTAAGCAATGGTTGGTGTGTGCATAAAGTTTCAAGCATACCGTGTCCCTTGTTCACATGTTATCGCATGTTACGTGGTGCGTAGTGACACCTATCTTTTATTGGCTAACGTTTACAAGGTGGCTAATCTATTTGGGGTTTACAACACAAGTTTTCGATTCTTGTTAGATGCGTATTGGCCCATAAGGGAGATCGGATACACAAAAAAGCTTATGTTTTAGTGATTTTAAAACATATATTTCTTGATCATCGTTTAGGGTCCGTTTGGTGAAGTAGATGGAGGGATGGGAGGGAGGAATATTTATAAACATATTTGTTTGGTTCACTTTTTATAAGGGGAGGAGGGAAGATAGGGACCAAAATCTCTCATAGACTCACTTTTGCTCCCTCCAAATTAGGGGATTTGGAAGGAGGAAGATTTATTTATTATAATTTTATTATTTTCCTAATTTATCTTCAATTATTTTCTTAATTCCAAAACTATCCTTATTGAATTATTAAAGACTAGATTTTTTATGTTATTTCAAATTTCATTTGTTGTGGATGTTATTTGTTGTTGCTCTAAGGTGAATTTTTCCTTTTTATTTTGTTGAAATTTCCTTTTGATATTATATTTCTTACGTGTACATTGTTCTATAGCATGGTAGTGTTATATGTTGATATGATTATTATGATATGTGAAATTTATGGTTGTCGTAAGTGATTTTTGTTGATGTGTATCCTGTAATTTAACATTTAATTATTATGATAAGTGAATTTTATGATTATCGTAAGTAAATTCTTGTTGATGCTTATCCAACAATGTAACATTGTCGGCAATATTGTATGCTAGTGCTTCAAGAAACACACTTTTAATTTGTTTATGAATATTTTGTTTACAATTTAATATGATTTCTAGATATTTTGTTTAAATTAAATTTGGGTGGTTTATGAATGAATAAGTTCTTATTTGGTAAAATTTACTTAAAATTATTTTTATTAAGTACAAATGATCATATTTGTAAGGACAAAAATGTAATTTAATTTTAAAATTCCTCACCTTTCTTTGTGAATCAAACATATATATCGTTAAAAATACTTTCCTTCGCTCCCCTCCCCTTCTTTAAACCAAACATATGTTTAGTTAAATTCTCTCTCCTCCTCTCTTCATTCCCTCCTCTCTATTAATTTCTTCCCTTCCCTTTCCTCAGTTGAACCAAACGGAAAGAAATGTTTATATAATAGAAAACGTCATTCTCAAAGAGTACATGGATTTTGACTATAAGTTAAATAGCGGAGAAATACAATTTGACAGTAACCTGATAAATTATAAATGAATATTAGTCAATCATAAATTGATAACTAAAAGCACCCTACAACCTGCTACCTACATATAGAATTATATGAAAATTACTTGCACTTAATCTATGGACTTTACCCATTTGACAAATTTTTTTCTTCTTTACGTAGCTTTAATTAGACATTAAAATTTTGAAATTTGGTTCACAAATTTGAGAATAAAGTGAATTTTTAATTTATTAAAACAATGACATCTTTATTAGTGGATGTCAATAATTCACCTAATAAAGCAAGGATGTTGAATAACTTCAATTTGATGTGTGTTTGATTTTTTTCTTCTTCATTTTTAAAATATAGATTTGACCAAAAATCACATAAGATAGAAATAAGCTTAATTACATTTTAATTGATTTATTATTGTCAATTCATAATTTTTATTATTCTATTTTGAATTTCATGACATGCACTTGTAACATAGTAAATGACCAATTTAGTATATGTGAGAAATATAACATCAAGAAAATAGGAGAAAATTAATTTAATATTTAAAAAATCATAACACTAAAATAAAAAAGTTAAAATAATAAAAGATGAAAAAAATATTTATCAAAAAATCTAAAACAGACTATACGGGGACAAATTACAATCGGCCTCTTGGTCCAATATCTAGATTTATATCCTCCTTATTAAGGATGTTTGTTCTTTGTATCGAAACCCTAATCAATTGGTGTGTTTCTTTGGTCTTCTCCCTTTTCGCATACGTTATCTTCACAATTTCAAACATTTTCATCATTGCATCACCTTCACCATCATCTCTACTTGGGTTCAGTTGTTCTGTTGGTTGTCGTTCATCATAATGACGAGCACTTGTTCGATTCAAATTATATGCGATCAATTTTAAGGGTGATTGCTTCTTCCATCATCATCTTCAAAGTAGTTGTTTTTGCGTCGAGGGGTTCTTTATTACTTGAGATACTTATGAATCTTTGGATAATAGTCTTTCCTTCTAAGTTCTGAATAAGGTATTCAATTCCCCATTTACCTTAAACTTTGAAGTAGTGTCTGAATTATCTTTCATCCATCCAATTTTGGGACATACCCAATAATTAATATCCTCTTTCACCTCTTTTCTCTTTTGTCTGTTGTGATTAGGTTTGACTTTGCTCCTATCTTTACTATTTTCAGTTGAATCGAAGTTAGTGTCGTTATTGTTATGCGTGTATGATTTTCCTTTATCTTTCCTTTTTGATTTTGAGAATATTTTCATGCTTTTGTTTGTACTAACGTTGTTGTGTTGTTTGCTCATGTTGTCATACCCCAATTTTCCATAAGATGTCTATGATTAACATATCATTTTTATTTAAAATATATACTATTATATTTTAAAAATAATTTATTATTTATAATGAGGGTTTGAAGTAGTAAAGAGGGTGTATTCCTTTTTAAAAATCATTGAAATTAGCATTCAGATTGCTAAGCCCATTTTGGCCCATTTCATTCTTTTCTAAAGAGCCTACTTTTCTTTTCTAATTTTAGTATATTCTTTTTTACTTATTATGATTATTAATAATTATTCTTATAATATCATTATTAACTTTATCAAAATATTAGCATACTATTATTTTCTTTATTATATATATACTATCGTTAAATTATTATTATAATTTTTATAATGAATTTTATCATTTTAAAGATATTATTATTAATATTATTGCTAAAAAACAATTTTTTGTATATAGTTTTAATATTATTATTAGTTATTGTAATATTGACTTTATTATGTTTAAAGATATTATTATTAATATTATTGCTAAAAAAACTATTTTTTATATATAGTTTTAATATTATTATTTGTTATTAGTAATATAATTATTATTATTAGTTTTGAATAAATGTTAGGCAATTTCTTTCTCCACTTAGTGGGGTTCTTCTTCACTCTAGTGAAATATCAAAAATACCCTCAACCCGTAAGTTAACTTACGAATTTCCCAAATAAGGTGAATTTGTAAGTTAACTTACGAAATAAGGGGATTCGTAAGTTAACTTACGAATTCGCCCAATATTCCAAATTTATTAGGATTAAAATACAATTTATATTTTACTATTTAATTAAAAATTAATTATTAAGAAAAAATCCTATTAGAAATAATTATTAAGAAAAAATTTGTATATTTCTTAATTATAATATCAGATGACAGTTACATAGGTTTTGTTCTACTTTTTTAATTCTAATATCAGATGACACTTACATAGGCTTTGTTCTACATTTCTTAATCTTAATATCAGATTTACACATGCTTTATTCTACCTTTCTTAATCTTATTATCAGATGACTATTACATAAATTTTGTTCTAACTTCTACTTGGGTAAGATCTCAAACCATGACTGGCAAGCATTTTTATTTATTTATTTATTATTGAATCCTAAATTTTACATTAAGCTTTTCTATTTTGTTTATTGTAATTGGTGAGGTTTATATTTTTGTTATCACTTAGGCTTGCTAAGTGAGACCAAATGATTATATTTTTGTGTTAATGAGTGTGTTAATATTTTTCTTACTTCTCTTAAGGAAATTGTATCATGATAAAACAAAAAAGTGAGACTAAAAGCTAATATTAAAAGTGAATAATAATAATCGATATATTTGAAATTTAAATCTGATGAAGAATTAATAATCGAAGAATTTATATAATTTTAATTATGTAAATTAATATAAAAATTATTAAACAAAAAAATTCAGTGAAATATCAGAATTATGGAAAGAAAATATTTATATTATTTTATATTATATTTTTTATAGTTATATAGACAATAATTTAATATATTTAATAAATTAAGCGATGCTAAGATTTTAAATTTCAAAAATAAAGTCATTTTGGAATAAAAAATTTATACAATTTTTATGGATAAAATAAATTTGACTTGATTTTTCTTAATAAATAATAGGATTTGATACAAAATTGTATATTATGTTTGGGTAAAAAGGATATATTAATAATAATTCAATTTAATTATATTATTATAAATATATTATACAATTAATACATATCATGTAAATCAAGGCAAAAAATCAATTGTATCTCTTGTATATATGTAATAGAAATCACATGAAATAAAATAAAATATTCTATTTTCTTATATATATATATATATATATATATATATATATATATATATATATATATATATAAAATTAAATCTAACAAATTTGGGATATTGGGTGAATTCGTAAGTTAACTTACGAATTCACCCGAAAAAATCAATTTAAGTTAACCTAAATTCACCCAACAAGGTGAATTCGTAAGTTAATTCTGAAGGGTATTTTAGTTTTGAGGGTGTGGGAGAAACATTAGTGTTTTAAGTTGGCATTAATTTTGGTAAAACTAGGCTTTAGCAATGTCTTGATAAATGTCATGACATTCGATTGAAGATAAATCCTACTTGCTAAGGATGTTAAAAACATTCGAGCTGGAAGCTAAAGGCGTCTTGAAATTCTGAAGCGATCGATGTCATAGAGATGTTATGACATTCGATGTGACATTCGAATCTGTTTTCTGAGACTTTTCGGAAGTTTGTTGTGCTATATTATTGTTTTTACATTATTAAGAAGCATGCTCACGTGGCTGCTAGGTTAATCTTAATTAGACCTAAATTGGTTGTTTAAAAGACCATGTTTTTAGGATTAAATTAAGTGAACCTAGCTATCTTTATGGAAACCAAAGAAGTTTCGGATTGCTTCTATAAAGGAATTCAACCCTATATCTTTGTTGCGCCTCTGGAATTTATTGAAGATATAGCAGGTTGTTATTTGTGTACTGTTAGGCGAGTTAACAGTTGTATTGTGTAATTCTAGTTTCTCTTGTGAGCCAAGCAACTATCAATTGATAAGTGCATTGGACTAGGATTTGTTTGTAAGGTAGAAGCTTTGAAGCAAGATCAAGATAGTTTATTTAAGTGTGTCTTCACAATTCAATTAATCAATAGGTTGATATCAACTGCTTTGTGATTGAGGGGAGTAGGAACTCGGATCTAAGTAGGACTTAGGTTGAAGTTGCATTGGGTAGGTTTTAAGTGAAGGAGATAAACTGGTTGGTTTATTCTGAATTAATTCTACTAATAGTGAATTTCCTCCACGGCTTGGTAGCCCCGGATGTAGGTGTAGTTAGACGAGCGGGTAAACAACTTCTTGTGTTCTTTTGCTATTTACATTTATTGTGTGAATCACATTAGCAGTGTCGGATAGTGTGTCATAACATTCTGTGACATCACGTATCTAATTTCAAAACCTACTAGGTGGGTGAAGAAATTCCTAAATAATATTACTAATATTATTATAGCAAAAGGCCTCTATTCGTCTCCATCATTACCCGAAATGCAAAGGGCCCGGATCTAAACGAAAAGCGAAACCAAATTGAAAACGCAAAAGCATTCCTATAAAAGCGCATAAGACATTAATAACGAAAATCAAATAAAATCTTCTTCTTACAATGAATCAAATCAAATATATTACAATCATTACAAATCAATTCCATAAATAATTTTCCTAAATAATCTATTCCTAAAGACTATAAGAACCCTAGGAATTGATAAAATGAAAAATTGACAAAAGAAAGAAGGAAAAGAAGAAGATATCTAAAGTTTCGATATCTGAAACCCTAGATCTCTGAAACTGCCGTTGGCAACGTCCTCACCGTTCGTCACCCTCCGCCGTCTTAAATCAATCACATGACAGAACCAAGACCTAACTAGCGAACCGGATCCGCATGTTGGTAACCATCACATCGTTCGCCGGATCCGCATGCCATTTCGGTATGATGGTTTAAAGTTTGATCTTTGACATTTTCTATTAGCCTTTTTAGGGATGATGGTTTAAAGTTTGATCTTTAATATTATTTTATTAATTATAATTGTTACTAGTAATTATTAGTAATAATTTGCCTAATTCAAATTGGAAAAGATGTTTAGGTTTAACTTTTTCCTTTTTGTTTTTTTCACTAATAATGATGATATTTAAGTGGACTTTAATTATTTGTTATTATTATTCTAACTATCATTAATATTAAATCAATATTTAAAATCAATTAGTAATTAATTTTCTCTTTCTAGTATTATCATTATAATATTTTAATTACTTAAGTTATTCTTTATTCTGTTTCTACTAACTTAATTTAATTTCTTTCTATTAGATAATTTCGGTTAATAAAGACAATAACTAATTATATACATAAATCAAATATTTTTATTAAATTAATTTAATATTTTATATTAAAATATTAAAATTTGCATAATTCATCAAATACTCCATTCGCGAGCAACACGTGACTAATATTTAGCCACGTTATGAGGAGACTATATTAAACTCTCCTGAATGGTGTGATTTGACATTGTTTGATGTGGGATAGTGTCAAATTAAATGTTGTAAGGAGCATTTTAGATTTACTAATTGTTGGTGAATTATTAAATTTAGAATTAATTATTAGAAATAATAGAAATTATAGGTTGTTACTAATTATATGGTTATGATTTAAATGATTAAAATAAAATAGTAAGTAGAGATATGATAAGGACAAGGTGGTAATTTTAGTGGAGTAAGTGAGGATAGAAAAGGGAAACTAATATTAGGGGTCCTAATGGTAGATATGATTATAAGGTAAAATAAGAAGAATATTTCTCATTAGTTGCATCGTAAAACAAGGAAAAGCAAAAGAAAAGAAGAGAATGAGAAAAGGCATTAGGGCAAGAAGAGGAAGAACACCATTGTTGGGAACCTAGAGTAATCTTCAATTCTAAGGTAAGGACGAGGTTCCAACTTTCTAAAGGGTAGTAATCCTAGGTATGTGGGATTTGATGTATTCTTGTTTGTGTGAATGTATTGATTCATGAATTGGTTGTTTTGTGTGAAAGTATTAATTCATAAATTGCTTCTTTGTGCATGATGAATTGATGTGGAAATTATTGGTTTTCGTGTTGTAGAATGATTTCATTAGTAGCTATAATGTAAGTATGTTATGTAGCATTGTTGTTGCTGATTTGTGTGTAAAATTCTGGTTTTGGGGGTTTTAGAAAAAGGAAAATCGCAACTTATAAGTTACAGAATTATTTTAAAAAAATAATAGTGGGAACGGTGCCCATTATATAGTAACGGTTACCACGTAAAAATCTTTGGGAGAAAAAGCGTGAGTGGTAACCGATTTCCCTTTGGGAGGGTAACCAGTTCCCACCGAACGAGAAAGGAGAGTTCTTGTTTTTATGTCGGCGCCATTATATGGTAACCGGTTACCACTGTACAATTTTGAAATTTTTTCCAAACTTTAAAAAATCATAACCTTGTGATCGGGTGTCCGTTTGACGCACCGTTCGAACCTACTAGAAGCTAAAAACATGATCTTTATTATAAAAAAAATTTCAAAACCAGTAACTCAATAATTTTGGGATTTGTATTTGTTTTGGTGCCATATGTTGTATGTTGTATAAATCAATGTTGTGTCGCATTGTATTATTGTTGTTGGTTTGCAGCAGGTGGTTGGAAATGGTAAGGTGTTGATTATGTTGGAATCAATACTTTTCATTGTTGGTTGTATGATTTAGTTTCATGCATTCATGTGGCATATGTTGTTGTTGTTGGCTCAAATCCTAGATGAAGTGGTTACGGGCGAGGTGAATACAATTATTCCCTATGTTGATGGCTCTAATCCTAGATGGAGTGGATTAGTAGTTAGGTGGACCAATTGTTCACGAAAATGGTGACCCCGATCCTAGATGGAGTGAATTCGATGGAAATCTCGGTACTGCATGCATGGTGTCTATGTCGAGTTGTATTTCATATTGGTTGTCGATTGTTGATTGTGAATGTTGTATTGCATGATTTATGACAATTATGTTGTAGGGATGAGATGTTATGCATGATAATTTTGTATATCTCTGATTATACTGTTCTTTATATCGTTATGATATCTCACCCCTTCTGTTGTTATGTTTCCTTTACATGGGTAGCGTGAAGATACTCGGGGAGTAGTTTAAGTAGCGAGTCGAAGAGGTTGCTCTTCTTCTTAGTTCGAATCAACATTATGCTCGATCGTAACACTCGGGTTGGGGATAAAAGTTTGAATGATTTGTTTTAATTTGGTTTTGATTTTACATTGTTGATTCCAAGAGGAGCAATTTAAACTCTAGAATGATTATTTGAAGTTGATTTGTTGGATTTGAAATATTTCCGCTATTTCCATTAAGTTTTGATTGAGACCATGTTATGTTTATTCCAATTATGTGTTATGTATCAAATTGTATGAGCTTGAGGTTTTAGAAGCATGTGACATCTGATTTATGTTGTATGAAATTTTAAAATTACTCTGATAATTATATAAATATATCGTGGGGAAATCAGGGTGTTACAAACAACAAATTATTTTCCTACTAACATAACAAAACTTCAAGAACATTTTTTGAAAAAAGGATTAAGGAGAATTACTTTCAAAATTAATTGCGAACTACGTCTACGATCACTCAACTTACAACCTAGACAAGGTTCAAGTATAATTTGAAGGTAATTCTACGCAATCCTCTAAAAAACACCAACCAAACAATGAGAACTACGAAATTGGACTATGATTCTTCGCAAGGAGATACATAGACACTCGGTTAAAACTAAGGCGAGTCCAGCTATTAACAAAGTAAAACCCTTTCCTTAAACCTTTAAATCTAAACCCTAGTATCCTTGTGAACAATATAGATGAAGGGTTCCTAACACCTTCCCTTCGTAAAATTAATCAAGAACTTAGAATCTCTAAATTAACAATTAGGGTTATTTGTTATTCCCCGTCCTTAGGAGAAAATTTAATGGTGGCGACTCTCAAATTTTAACGGTTGCTACACATGTTACTAATGTTATTCTTTATGTCCTGAGTGGAGGTTTGTTTTCTTCCATGCGCAGTCTGTGGAGGAGTATCCTCTTTGTACTAGTTATTTCTGAGTTTTATGCCTCGTTAACTTGGTATTACTATTGTGTTGATCTTGAGGTTTCTCAATAACTTGTCGCTCATTTTTTCCTTTATCTTTTTATCCTAAGTGTTAGCGTTCTTGTTTTTGTCTAAGGTTCAATACTTCTTATGGTCTCCTTGTGGTCACTATCATGTATCTCTCTCTTCCGGCTTTTCCTTTTGCTTTGTACGTGGTTTTAGCATTCGTACTCTTTAAGATTTTGTCGATTATGCTTTTTGTTTCTGCCAAGCTTTTGGTATTTATCAGGACTTTGTTGATTTGATATATATGTATGTTGTAGTCACTGGGATTCATAGCATGGCTAGTAGAGGGTTGACCTCTTCTCATATCAAGATTTCTGATTTTGCCATTATCTAGGTAAGTCTTGTTCAACTCCTTGATGTGTGGTTTGTTTTTGTTAGTTTTATTTCCAATTCTCCTTTGTCGATCAACTTTTTTATTTATTTTTTCTCTGGTATCCTTTTGCTGCCCCTTCTTATTGTAATTTCAAAGTGCGCCTAAGAGGGGGTGAATTAGGTCTTTAAAAAATTTATTCGATTTTATGAATACTTGTTCTTATTTTTCTGGTTTGGTGTATGAAATAGTATAAGTGATTATTTCTTTTATGGTTATGATATGATGAAAGTGATAAATGCGGAAAAGAAAAGAACACAAGGATGTATCCTAGTTCCCCTCACAATCCAAGAGTACTTCAATCCCCTTTCAACACGAAAGAGATTTCACTATTGTTAGACTTTGTACAAGCCATATACCAAGACTTCTCCTACAATCCTCTAATAATAAAACCACCAAGAAAAATCCTCTTGGATTTTCACTAAGTACACTAAGAGAGCAATCCTCTCTTAATGACTCTTGTTTCCAACAATCCTGGAAAACAAGTATACAATACAAACAATCTTATTTTCAACAATTCTGAAAAATAAGATATGAATACAACATGTATTTTGAATAGATAAGTTTATAGGATGATTATCACTTAGAGTGATTTATCAATGAAATTGATCTTTTCTTCTAATGATAATAATTCACAATGACTTAGAGAAATATATTGATCAAGATTTTCTAGTTTATGTAATATGAAAGTATGCAGAAAAATCTTGTATGAAAGATGAACACTTGAATGTGAATTTTGAAATTTGAATGATAATTAATTGGAAGAGGTGTAGAATGAATTTGAAAATTTGAGTATTTATATGTTCATGACACCTTTTAGAAATATCATAAGTCTCTTCATTTGAATCATGAACAAGTGCCAAGATTAGAGACAAAGCTTTAGTGAAAGTGTGCATGAATTTGTGCATGCAAAGATTATGATTTTTCAAATTCGTGCAGTGTGCAATCAATTTCACCTTTGTGCAAATCGATTGCACGGGCTCTAACATAAATATTTTTGAAAAACAATCAATAAGCAATCGATTACACCAATATGCAAATCGATTGCACTTAGTTAAAAAAATAAAAAATTTCAGCATGCAATCGATTGCACCTTTGTGAAAATCAATTGCAACCTTAAATAGAACCTTTTCAAGGAAAAAAATTCAGTATGCTATCGATTGTACCTATTCGATTGCACAGTTAAAAAATTATAATTTTTGCTTTGAAACTTGGTGTATTCAAATGTATATGATATGCAATCATGTTAGGAACTTTGAGCATCTATGACTTAAGTTTAGGTAAATATTATCATTATACCTTCTTGAAATACAATAGCTTGAACCCAAAGCCTTGAACCATGATGATTTAACTTTGAAATGTAATTGCTTGAATTTGTACATGATGCTTTGACTTTTACTTGAGACTTTTTCCATTCTTTTTCTATGATCATTTGCTTCTAAATTTGTCTTCACAAAAACTAATATTTTGAGAGGATTGACTTCACATTCTCCCCCTTTTTGATGATGACAACCAATTGAAAGTTGAGATGTTTGAATTTTTAGAACAAATGAGAATCTCTTATGTGAATTCTCCCCCTATATTTAATAACTCCCCCTAAATCAAATCTCTCCATTGATTTGAGATGATTTTACATCTTTGGATGCAATGATTACAGACAAGCATACACATACACATACACATATATATCTTCTCCCATTTGTCATTAGAAAAAAGGATGGAAAAGACTTATAAAGTATATTATAAAATTTTGAAAATAAAAACAATTTATACCTATGAGTTTCACCTCATGTGAGTGACTTCATCAAACGTTCATCCTTGAGGAACTTGAAACCTTTGTCACAAAGTTGCCTTTCTAAAAGATTTTTCTTTAGTCCTTTAACATAAAGTATATCTTCAATGAATGTGAAAGTTAGAGTGCTCCAACTTTGATTATGCCAAGAATTATTCCTTTAAGGTATTCCCCATATTTGAAACAACCCTTGGACTTTAAAACTAGATTTAAAAGTTAGTTTATGTCTCCCATCAAGAAGCTTAGAACCATCACTCATCAAAACACCATAGATTTTAAGCGGTCCTTAAGCCAACCTACAAAATAAATTAAGTTTGATTTGGTACCCAATATAATTTGGGTCCATCATATTTAGTTCCCTTCTTAACCCACACATAATGACCATTTGCCATGCTAAAGTTTCTAACATAGCAAGCATTAGGTGTATGACCAATAATACCACAGTAAAAGCAAGTAGGTTTGAAATGCTTCTATATCTAGGAGTATAAGATTTATTCTTAAAATGTCCTTTTCTTTTATGATAATAATGAATTTTTTGTGCTTTATTCATTTTTTCCTTATTGGATTGGTCACTTGTCTTAACAAAGATAATTTTACTAGTACATGGTTTGTTAACATTTGAATAACCAAGACCACTTTTATCATTAGAAAATCTTTTTTTTTCTAAGGACATTATCCAATCTATTTTTTCTCTTTTCATACCTTTCAAGAACCTTTTTTAATTGGACAATTTGGAAAGAAAGTGATTCACACTCTTTGCATATAAGATTTTGTTTTTCTTTTTCAAGAAAACTTTGTTTTTCAATGATGTCAATCTTTTATTCAAGAGATGATATATATTTCTTTTGAGTTGATACCTTTTTATACAAGATGTTATATTCATTAAGTAGTTAATTAATAGCATTTAAAGAATCATTATCATAAGAAGATATTTCATTACTAACCTCTTCTTCTTCTTCTTCATCGGAATGATGTGTTGCTATTAATACAAGATTTGCATGTTCTTTATCTGATGATGAACTCATTTCATTACCATCTCATGCTACATATGCTTTCTTTGGCCTTTTCTCCTTCTCTCCTTTGAAGTGTTTATTCTTCCTTTCAAGTGTAGGGCATTCACTTTTGACAAGACCTTTTTCTCCAAATTCAAAGCATTTAATCTTCCTTGGTGGTGCTTCTATTTTAATGATATCAATTTTCTTTTCTTTTCTTAGGAGTTTTTCAAACTTCTTGATAAGAGCATCATCTTCACTACTAGTGGAATCATCCTCTTGATTGTTATCATGATTTATGATCATTGTCTTTAAAGCAGTGTCTTTTGAATCTTTTACTTGGATTACATGCTTTTTAAGTCTTGCAAGTTTCGTCTCATATTCTTGAAGTTTTCTGAACAAGGTTGCAGAAGTCATCGTGGATAAATTCTTCTTCTTGGATGTTGCCGTTACTTTTGATTTCCATTCCCTGGTTAGAGATCTAAGCACTTTAAGATTTAATTCATCGTTAGTTAAAGTCTTACCGAGTGCTTTCAAATGATTTGTCAAATGCACGAATCTTTTCTGCAAGTTGAGGATTGATTATCGTGGCTGCATTCGGAATAACTCGTACTCTTGAATTAACATATTAAATCTAGATATTTTAACTTTAGAGGTTCCTTCATGAGTTTCTACCAATGTATCACATAATTCCTTTCCGTTGTACCGGAGATACAAAGAGTTCATCCATGCTAAGAGCACCTTGAAGAAGATTGATTGCCTTCTTGTCATAGAGAACATTTTCTTATCATCGTCATTCCATGATGCCTTAGGCTTTGGTGTTCCAACATCATTGACAACACATGTTGGAATAAATGGACCATTTGGAAAGAATCCATATTTCTTCTCCTTGCGCTTCAAGATGAGCCTTCATGTGAATTTTCCAAAAATCAAAGTGTGCACCACAAAACAATGGAGACTTGTTGTTACTACCACCATCTTTAAAACCGGTTTATGATTTATTGAAGCCATTCTAGACCAATAGGAGCAGGTTACATATAACCTGCGATATCAATTGTAAGTTCAGTCGCCTAAGAGGGCTGAATTATGTCTTTAAAAAATTTATTCGGTTTTATGAATACTTGTTCTTATTTTTCTGGTTTGGTGAATGAAATAGTATAAGTGATTCTTTCTTTTCTGGTTATGATATGATGAAAGTGATAAATGAGGAAAAGTAAAGAACAAAAGGATGTATCCTGGTTACCCTCACAATTCGAGTACTTGGTCCCTTTCAACATGAAAGAGATTTCACTATTGTTAGACCTTTGTACAAGCCCTATACCAAAACTTCTCCTACAATCCTCTAATAATAAAACCACCAAGAGCGATCCTCTTGGATTTTCACTAAATACACTAAGAGAACAATCCTCTCTTAATGACTCTTGTTTCCAACAATCCTGGAAAACAAGTATACAATACAAACAATCTTATTTTCAACAATTCTGAAAAATAAGATATGAATACAACATGTATTTTGAATAGATAAGTTTATAGGATGATTATCACTTAGAGTGATTTATCAATGAAATTGATCTTTTCTTCTAATGATAATAATTCACAATGACTTAGAGAAATATATTGATCAAGATTTTCTAGTTTATGTAATATGAAAGTATGCAGAAAAATCTTGTATGAAAGATGAACACTTGAATGTGAATTTTGAAATTTGAATGATAATTAATTGGAAGAGGTGTAGAATGAATTTGAAAATTTGAGTATTTATATGTTCATGACACCTTTTAGAAATATCATAAGTCTCTTCATTTGAATCATGAACAAGTGCCAAGATTAGAGACAAAGCTTTAGTGAAAGTGTGCATGAATTTGTGCATGCAAAGATTATGATTTTTCAAATTCGTGCAGTGTGCAATCAATTTCACCTTTGTGCAAATCGATTGCACGGGCTCTAACATAAATATTTTTGAAAAACAATCAATAAGCAATCGATTACACCAATATGCAAATCGATTGCACTTAGTTAAAAAAATAAAAAATTTCAGCATGCAATCGATTGCACCTTTGTGAAAATCAATTGCAACCTTAAATAGAACCTTTTCAAGGAAAAAAATTCAGTATGCTATCGATTGTACCTATTCGATTGCACAGTTAAAAAATTATAATTTTTGCTTTGAAACTTGGTGTATTCAAATGTATATGATATGCAATCATGTTAGGAACTTTGAGCATCTATAACTTAAGTTAAGGTAAATATTATCATTATACCTTCTTGAAATGCAATAGCTTGAACCCAAAACCTTGAAACATGATGCTTTAACTTTGAAATGTAATTGCTTGAATTTGAACATGATGCTTTGAATTTTACTTGAGAGTTTTTCCATTCTTTTACTATGATCATTTGCTTCTAAATTTGTCTTCATAAAAACTAATATTTGGAGAGGCTTGACTTCACACTTATCATTCTTATCCATGATAGTGATGGATTTGAAGTCGTTGTGGCTTTTTTACGCTTGCTAAGTTACACTCATCACTTGTAAGTCTTTGTTCTCATAAGTAATAAGATTTCTGACCATCCAGACACTGTCCAAAATGTTAATATAGTGAGCTAGGGAATGTTTATCCATTTGTTGTATATTGGTTATGCACCACTACTGTATGTTTTGGTTTGTTATGTTGTGAATTTGTATATTTAACTACGAACCAAACTAAACATAGGTTGTCCACTAACAACTCATAAGGCAATGTTCAATAGTTTCTATTTTGTTATTACACCTAGGGCAAAAAATGTCTCTAGGGGTTAATTCTCCTTTTGTTGAGGTTGTCCTTCACAAGGAGTATAGGTGTTCAAAACCAAACCGACCAATAGAAAATCGTAAAATCGAACTGAACCAAACCAAAATTGCAAAAAATTACATTTGGTTTGAATTTTATTTGAGTCATTTTCTAACAGAACCGCACGGTTTGGTTCAATTTGCGATTTGTATTTTGTAAGTCAAACCAAACCACATTATGTTGTAAAATCTTACTAACAAATATATATTTCTTTAATTCTTTAGAGAAATCAACATGTATTATGTGTATATTTTATCATACTATTTGTATAATATTTATTTTAATTTATAAATCATAAAAAATAAAATATTATTCATTTATAAACACTATTTTCACAAAATATATTTTGTCGTATTCTTTGTATAACATTTATTTAAGGATGCAATCTTATGTATATCATTCTTTACATTTAAATAAAATTATAATACACAATTTAATGTATCAAATTATAGATTTATTTTGACAATTATAAATTTTTTATGGTAATGTATGAGCGATTAAACACAAAATTATATTTTCTCTATATGTGTATGTATGACTCAATACTTTTTTGTAAAAAAACCGAACCAACCGAACCAATCCAAACTACATTAGTTTGGTTTGATTCAATTTTATTTTTAAAAGCCAACCAAACCAAACCGAACCACACGTTTTTTCTCTTGCAGTTCGATGATTTTTGTTTCAAAATCGTCCAAACTACCGCGAATAACCCTAATAGGTGTCACACATGTAATGCGAAATATATAGCGGTAAAAGTTGAGACCAAGTCATCAATTGACTTAACTCACAATGAAATTGTCACATGATTTATTATTTCCAAAGGGAAAGGGAAAAGAGTGAATAAAATCCACAAGAGAAATAGATATCGAGGTACAGGGGTAGGTTATGTAAATGGAAGATATTAGCATCCTAAACATCTACGGTACTCCGTATGATCTACTTTGTTTATTCTAATCATAAAGTGTGTTACGCAGGATCTATTTTGTTTATTCTAATCAGAAAGTGTGTTATCTAAAGGCTTACTTGCTAAAGAGAGTTAATGAATGAATATTTACAAACAAAGAAAATGAAATGTTTTTTTTATTATTGTGCTCACCTCGGTTTCGAAACCTCATGCCTACGTATCCCCGTCGTGCAATAGAGAAATCAGAGCATAATAGTTCTTCTAGAAAAGAACCAAAAACTCTATGTTGATTGATTTTAAACGAAGAAACAAGTCATATTTTTTAAGAAGACCCGTCTAATCGCCCATAAGGTATGAGAAAGGGGGACTACGCACAAACATGATGGAGGATTTGAGAACACATCTTGTACTTAGAAGGAAAAGTCGACAACCATGGGGATAGAGGAATAACATCTCGATTATAAATAAATCATGTCTAATCTTGAAAAAGGTTTTAAAGGGCAAAAGGTGCACGGGACATAAAAAGGTTTGACTGTGTTAAATGTTTTTTTTGTCTGTTTGAAAGGATTTGGTGATTTGAACCACATTAAAGACTATGATTGAAAAAAGTACAAAGTTAGGAATGCACTACCTCATACTTCCCCCCTAATGCTTAAGGCTCGTGGGTTGTACCCCAAAATTTACCCTCCTCTTTCCCGCGTTATTTTTGGCTTATAATTCCATTGCATAAAAATACATGTCATACCATGCATAGCATTCATCATAAGGAATATCAGATAACAAATATTCCAAACGACACCCAAGAAGAGCTCATTTTTCAATAAAGTGGATTCCGGGTTTCAGCGCATTTTGGGCACTCCAGAAGGTGTATCTCTCATCTCCTTGGGCATTTTCTGTGGATTTTCGACTGGCACTTTCCTCTCATGATTATCTACAATTTTCATTTGAAGGTCGAGAACGGATTTTGTGAGGAAGGCTCTCAAAAGAGTCATTTTCCCCGGCATGTCAAGCTGATTTTAGTGCTGAACCGTGTGTTTTGGCTCACCGAAAAGACTTTATTTTCTAGCTGGGCTCGGAATTGAAGGACCAATTTCTAAAATTCCGTATCAAGGTCCTCTACAACTTCCATTTGCAACTCGAGAGCTAATTTCCCACCGATCGGTACCAATTTTAATCTCGAGCTTGATTTTTAAATGAAGAGCAATTTTCATCGATCGCGAAGTTGAAAATCATATCTCACTCGATTTTCATCGAAGCGGGGCGGGACGGTGCCAAACATTCTAAATCTTGTTAGCTTCAAATGTCCAAGAGATACGCATGTAAATTTGATCGAGAGGATCCTCGTCAGGGCATTTTCCCAGGCGGATGAAATTCGCGTGTCGGTGGTCTAAAGCGGTCTTTGAAACTTCAAAAATTCTTATTTCATTGACCATTTATCGGATCAAGTTGGGATTTTGATTCATGCAAGCAAAATCGCATTTCGGACACTTTTCATTTACATTCCGACTCCAAATTCCGCACGGATTTGGCAATTTTGGGTTAATTACGAAAATTATTCGGATAATCATAATTAGCTTGTTGATTAAGGACCCAAAGCTATAAATAGATCTTTCTCTTCACAAATAAGGGGGAACACATTCATTTGCTTAATTTTCCACTACTAAACACACTCAAATTCTCTCAAATTCAAAAAGCACAAAAACTCAAAAAACTAAAACTCTAACTTTCCTCGAGCAACCACTGAGGCCACCAGGACCTCCGTTCACCGGCTTCTTATGCAGGCTAAAGCGCGACCCCATAAGCGCGACCTGCAGTCTGGTTTTCTCCATCGTAGCTTCTTCTACTTCAAACTAGAATTCTCTCCTCCTTCATTCACATTTGACATGGAAGAGCGGTTTAATCTCGATTTTCCCTCAAGTTCAAGATTCAAGAGTTGCTCTTCATCTTTCTTCAATTTTCCATTGGTCTTCAAGCTTTTCTTCAAGTTCAAGCCTAATTCTGAAGATTATCTACAATTCCTCATTGATTTGGTATTTTCTTTGAAGAGCACAAGGAATTCCTCTTCAATTTGACTCCAACTTCAAGTGCAAGTAAGTGGTAGGTTCAAATAAGCACTTATTTTAAAGTTTCGATTTTTAGCTTTTCTTGAAATTGAATATTGAAATCACATGAGAATTCAATGTAGACTCTAGGTCTTGTACTGGTTCTCTTGGACTCCTTGCTTTGAATTGAATTTTGCCGCCTTATTTGTGTCGGAATGAGGATGTTGTATATAGCATGTATAGGCTCTTGCATATGAAGGTCTCTCCTGCATAAGCCATGAATTCATGCATTTTGCATCCTCTAATGCATGCTCATGCATTGAAAGACATTTAGCTTGATTGAATTGCATTGATACATGATGAGTAAAGCATAGCTTGCATTTGTAGTGTGTCGACATGTAGTTTCCAAAGCACTTTGGTCACTAGGTACATTGTGCATTGTACATAGTTCATGCACACGCATTCCAAGTGCTTGTGTTAATGTGCAATTAGGATTTGACACGATCATTCTTTGCTTCTCCATGGCGTGCCTTGCTTATATCGGTATTTTCATGTGGAACATTATGTTGTCGACCTGACTTGCGTTGCAATCATGTTCATGCATTGGTCTCCGCATGCATACATTGGATTATTTGATCATCCGCATTCCACGTGTTCATTCCTAGCATTGTACATGAGCATTGAAATCCCTTTTGCATTGCACTCTTAGCTTGTTCATGCCTAACCATACATGTGAGAACATTAGAGTTATCCATTTGCATTCCATATATGTCCATGCACAACATTGCATACATGACCATGGGAACCATTAATTCACCATTCGTATTCCGTATACGCTCATACATAGCATCGCATGCGAGCATCGGAATTGTCATTCCCCTCGCACACGCGTGTTCATGCATAACATAGCATACATAAGCATTGGAATAACTGTCCAGCTGTGTGGATCAACCTTTTGGCATGAAAACATCACAAACAGGTGGTCAGGTGCAGAAAATAATTTTTCAGCAGGTTGCAGGTCGCGCTTAGGCCACGGGCGCTAAGCGTAAATGTTCGACTTTTGGGTTGCATGGCGCTTACGGGTATACGCGCTAAGCGCGGTCTTACAGTTTATTTTCTTTTTGATTTTTCGATTCTAATGGTGACGATGTCACCCTAGCTATGCTTGGCTCTTGTTGCACTCCATTTCTTGCGAGGGGACACACGGCGTGCATGTGCGACTCGTTTCTCCGATATTCACACACTTTTCCTTTGCTTGCGTTTTGGGTCTAACTCCCTTTTGCAGGTTTCTCATGTTTGTATGCCCACGTATACACTCCTTGTACTTGCCTCTTGGGTCCAACTCCTTTTTTGCAGTTTGTTGTGCGTTTGTATACCCACGTATACATCCATTTGTCTGTTTTTTGGGTCTAACTCCTTCTTGCGGTGTTTGCATTTGTACACCCACGTGTGCATTTCTATACTTGTTCTTTGGGTCTAACTCCCTTCTTGCAGGTGTTTTTTTGTGTTTGTACACCCACGTGTACATCCCTTTATTTGCTTTTTGGGTCTAACTCCCTTCTTGGAGACGTTGTTGCTCTGGATACGCACAAGGGCGCATTCTCTTTGCTTTTCCACCTCGAGCTATTCTCACCGGTTTACTCTTATTGCATGGTTGCAATACTTGAATTTTCGGGTATTTCTAGCTCATGGTGCTCTTCGGATTCTATATCCGTTTGGTAGTTTACACCATTTACGTTCTCTTAAGTTTTCCTAGATATCATGAGAGTAAGGCTTTACGACTTTCTTTTGCCATGAGAAGTAGGAATAGAGATGCATGATGGGGCTTCCGTAGTGGAGCATGTTAGAACCCTGGTTTATTTAAAGACCCGTTTAGGGAAATTCTACTTGTCATTTGTGCTTGCTATTGATTTCTTTCCTCCGGGCTCTTTAGCACGAACATGATTCATTTCCTTGCATGTCAACCTTAGGGTAGTGCATAGCTAGTCTTCCCTTTGCTTTTGCTAGTTTCTTCTGCATGTTGCATGTAATAAAACTAAAATTTGCTTTTCTTTTCCCTTTGAAAACAAAAACACTTAATAATGGTTTAAACTCCTTTCTCAAGGTAAAAGCAACCAACCAACACAAACTCTTTTTTGCCTTTGCGCGCTTTCTTTTCTTTTTGTGTTAAAACCTTTTCACAAGTAAAAAACACAAAACACGCCAAAACAAGTGAGCCGAACTACGGCGCTCTGACTTTCCCCATTGAACGCGGGAATACGTAGGTATCTTGTCACGGGGCTCGATCGAGCAAAATTTGTAAATACTTCCTTCTTTTCCCCGTGGTTTCTTATCTTCTCTTTTATTTTGCATGCATGATTAGCGATTAAGCATAGATATAACACACCCTTTAGCTAGAATTAGAAAGTGGATACCATAGAGTACTACGGGCGTGTGGGGTGCTAATCCCTTCCCCTCGCGTAACTAACTCCCTTACCTAGATTCTCTCGATTTCACGGTTATAGGACCGCGATTTCTCCCCCCAGGTTTACTCGATGTTTTCCTTTCTCCCTCGTGAGATAAAAGACGTTCGATGGCGACTCTATTTGATACTAGTTATCATGTCGGAGGTTCCGCCGGTGTTTTCAGCGTGACACATAGTTCGCCTCCTTATTGATTAAGTGTTTTTGAGTTTTGAAAAATAAAAAAAATAAAGTTTGAAAATGTCACTTGAAGGTTTTAAAAAAGATGAGAAGGTTTTGAAAATTGAAGAATGGGAGGAGATGAAGAGACTGTCCTATTTGCAAGAAAGAAAAGAATAGGTAAGAAAGTTCTGACCGAACAAGAAACTGATACTTGAGATAATAAAGACAATACAACGTTCTCATTCCTTTAGATTACAACCACAAATAAAGAATAAACAAATTGTGTACCAGCATCAGGTGAAAATAAATCACAAACAGACAACATATCAGGTGAAAATAAATCACTAGTGGGGAAGTGCATCAGATAAGCCCAAGGCGTCAGATAAAACTCAAAGCATCAGATGATCATCATAATATCGAATAAGAATCCTTGTATTAGACAAAACAAATAGACAAAACCAACAACACAGAGAAACTCCCAAAAATCTCAAATACATGGTCCAAATAATTCTAAGAGTATCAGATAAAAATTCAAGAGTAAGCTATAGAACCAATATGAATTAAATAAAAAGCCACATATTTAACACTAAGCAACACACATTTAATCAACTATCAAGACGAGGAAAGTTCACATGAAATAATTCTAAACAAAAATTATTGAAGAATTGTTCACAGTGATTTCTGGTGAAACAACAGCTAGTCTTCCAAACTATTGAATAAGCGTTATAACTGTTATGTTATTCAATCCCTCTGGTAACTTGCAGGATCGACTAGATTGATCCTATGGGGTATCGGCCGTTGGTATGAACTTAAGATAGAGATCCATATTTGAGACTTGTTTTTGGATGTTTCGTATAGGTTCAAATCGTCGATTACTTAGTAATCGATCAAGTAAATAATGTATATTTGGTTCGAACAAACAAGAACATTCAAATTCGAAATGGCAAGAAAGTATATAAATGCAGCAATATTCAAATAAACTCTTAAAGTGTAAAAGATTTTCAAAGTAACTGCGCGAAAAGTAAAAGACAGGATTGTAAACAAATGTATATAAAAGCTTTCTAGGAAATAACAGCGTTAATGTAAAAGTTTTTGGAAAAGTAAAGAACTTCAGCGATGGTAGATAAAAAAAACATTTAAATGAAATGACTTTGAAAGTAAAGAAACTCAAAAGACATTGATGCAAGATAAAGTTAGACTGGAAGGATAAAGATACATTGTTGAATAATAAAGCTTTGGTGCAATCATACGTACATCATTCGTGCATTCGTTTCCTAGCCATGTGGTATTTTGAATGTGGTGAATTTTAGTACAATAGATATGACACACGAAATCCTAACATTAAGACTCTATTTATACTAATTCGACCATAGCGTTAAACCCATAAGATCTTGCCACGTTTAGAACATACGACACCATGCTTCTCTTGCTTCCACGTTTTGAACCGTTTCTTGCGTTTTCAACTTCCTTTTATCCTTTCGCGTTTGAATTTCAAATGTATCACTCACTTGATTTGAACCCATTTCCTCGATACAATTCTATTGCCGATCGAGCTTGTTTTACACATATCACCATTATTTCCGTTCGACACTCCGGAACTCAATACATCCATTCGAAGGGCTAATTCTTTTCTTTCGACTATGACATTCACTATGTTCCCCGAATACTTTAACATCATCTCTCGAGCTCCATGATCCTTCTTGAATCACAAGATATCAAAATCTTGACTAACAAAATGCCCCTTTAAATATGTATTTGAATCCTTTTAAGAAATACTTATTTTAAATATATCCTAATTTTGATGTGACCCTTAGTAATTATGACCTGTTACAAGATTTCCATTATGTCGATCACGATGACCCACAGGTTTCGAACTTTCACCACGATAACCACGGTATGGTGCATTTATTAAAAGCAATGATCACCCTTAATCATGCTTATTACCAATCTGACTTCACGCCACCTCACAGTATCCACCCGTCTCCCGTAACTTGGCATTAGTTGATGAGTGTTTCCACTTCCTCACTATAAAACCAAACAAACTTTAGTCTTTTCACTTTTCCACACTCTGAATCTTCTTTTCCTCTCTTTCTAAAGAACCTAATCTCTTTAATCAAAACCCCAACAATGTCTTCATCAACATCCAGTAAAAAGATTTCTAAGAAGAAGAATAAGAACAAGAACAATTTTGGAAAGCAAGGTTGGCACTCACCAAGGTCAATCGTACTTATACGGGGAATCTCAAAAGCAAGAGCTCTTATACTCCTCTCGGTATTAATCCCTACTAGCATACGGAAGAGATTTGCCCTAATGGGTCCTCTTACGGTTTTGAGATTCTTAAGGATACGAACCATATTTCTGTTTGTTACAATTTCAAACCTTTATTCAATACAATGGAAACCCTAGGGTAGGGCGATAATGTCAATGATCTGTTGCTCCAAAGGCGTAGAAACTCTATGACTACCCCAAAGATCCTTTCATTACGGACTATGTTAAAACAACTTTAAACCATTTCGATCTTGTCCAGCTGCGATGTAGCATATCGAGGCGGTTAGTAAAGTGGAAGTTAAAAGTCACATCGATTGGGAGGAATTAGGTATCTATAATTTCACGAAATTATCGAACCGAGCTTCACATCGGTCATCCTCATTATTCGCATCCTGTATTTACGGGATAGCACCTATAATACCTTCCACCTCCGGAGGAGATCACACCACGTTCTTCAACATAGCGCCATCCTTTGGACTAACACGATAGAAACATATGTTCGATCTTTGAGGAACATTCAAGTATTATAGATTTCGATATCAAACTAGCGACTTCTCCAAATTCATTAGTCATTACCATACGGAAGGTGATAGTGTCTCGATGTTGAACATATTGCCTTCCTTACTCTTTGGCTATCAAGATCGTTTTCGGTGACGGTGGCTAGTAGGTTCATTCCTCTAGCAAAGAGATTTGCATGAGAGCAGGAGGATTAACAAGTGAACTCCTGCTAGTTGACCTTTATGAGCACGAGATCGGTTTTTCGAGCTTGAAATCTCATACCTCCAGAACATCTTGTTAGGCTGGTCCATACGGTTGCTCGATTATGGCTAAGCGCTATGTTGAGTCTTAGCTCTCCACTGCGGATACTATTAATGAGCAAGATCCGGAGATAGTTGATCGAAACATTGAGGCACGAGTGAGGAGGTGACTCTAGTGATGACAAGGCCGATTTCAGTTTCATTTTCAAAGTACATTATGCTTCTCTCAAACAACATAAATTTAGAAACTATGGCGCTTTTGCTTGAGGACTCATGGACCATCATGGTTCACTATGTCTCTTCGGAGGCTGCTAAAAGCAAGGAAATCCAAGATATCGGAAGGCCTTTTATTACCAAGACTAATCTCCTCAAAATTACTCCGACCAAGAACCGGATCCTCTTATTTGCCTATCGACCTAACCGTTTGAGACAATTTAGTGCATGTCAATTAATACGAACCCTTGTTCCAAACTCAAGCGCCATTACCTGCGGTCGAACTTTTAAAGCCAGAGATGCAAGCTTCAACAAGAACAATATCAAGTTCGCCTAATTCAACTTAATCCCTTCGACTCCTTATCTTGAAGAGTTTTCTAGATTGGTGGATTAAATTCTATCAATCTTATATGTTTGACACTCTTACCATTCAAGCTAAAGCTGACTGCTGCGTTCGATGTGCGGTACATAAAAGAAAGGTATGTTGACCCGCTCAAGATTAAAGCTTTTCAAACTTACTTGAAACTACTTATGATCCTGCGCTGCAAACCACTTGTATCGGCGGCTCAAACCTTGAGGAAAAATTTAAAGAAAAAATTTCTAAGTTCCAACTTCCTTCAGGGTTGTCACCTGAGGATAGGTATAGGTTGGCACTCGAAATGCATCCACCTAGATTTCCAAAACTACCTACTTCAAAATTGGCTCTGGCTTGGTTTCCTACATATCCTTGGTGGTTAATTTGCAGCGAAATGCTCAAATATAAATCCCACAAACCAAAGCCATCGAGGCTGTGACATGGGCTCGATCTGGCCATAATTTCGGGACATCTTCGCTATGACCTTTCCGCCATGTCGATTCTTTCGAATGAGGTAGCGGTGCGAATGATTGGGAAATCCCAAATATTATTACTTTCTTTGTTTTAACTTTCGTTTTAATTGCTTGATTTCCACCCTCGGGATCAGACTACCGCGCCGAAGACCAAGGAAGGAAGCAGTTCTCAACAATCCCGAGACAAATGATGGTGTGCTGACTCAACAATCAATCCTGCAACTACAACGAACACCGCACCCTCCAACACTACTCAAATCACACCACCCACAATGTTCGATTCGAAGGTAAACAACTTATCTGGTATTTGAAATAGGTCGATTTTTACGTAACTTAAGTCTAAATTGCGTTTTGTACCATTTCGAACGAGTAAACTTCCTCAACCACTCCAAAAAGAAAAACTAGCACCATTGGGAGGACTCTGAAAGGCGGAGAAAGTTCTCCAACGGCTTTGAAGAAGAAAGAAAAAAAAGCGTGCAAAGGATCGGCGTCTGGGCTTGATTCAAGAGATGTTGCTCCCTCACGAATCAAAATTCCACCTTCGACCTCCACGTAATGTTGGAACATATAAACGATAACATATCTACGGATAACCCACGGTGAGTTTACTTGAATTCTTAAAATGATTATTCATACCTTAGTTATCAGTTTCTAATCTTTCTTTATCTATGTAGGATGATTAGACCGGATCCCAACCACTTGACTCCTCCTCCATGCATCCGCTCGATTCACTCTTCTCCTCATGGGGATTCGAATAATCCGATTGCAAAGCAGGCTCTTCTAACATGGCACTCCAATGGAGCTTGATCGACACGATGATCGAGGCACCGCCTCCTCTCGAGGAGACCAATGCAATAATGCGAAGAAGCCTGCGGAAGTGCCTCAGAGGCTCTTCACCCAAAATCCCTCGAGGAATCCCTCGAGTGTGAACAAATACCTCAGCCGAAGAGGAAGAACCACTGCCTCTCGAGAGTGAAGATTCTAGCGAGGAAGGTCGAGGATGAAGAAGGAGAAGGCTCGAGAGGTTCGGCGAAAGGGAGTCGATCTTGATGGTGATCGAATGATGACATCGAGGTGGTGGATTTGGTGATGATGGACAAGATGATGGAAGCGTCAATAATGCGGTGATGGTCTTCGTACTAATGAGCAAATGGACTTGAAATGGATGTTACTCCATTACGTATGGAACTTCACAGGTCTTCATTGAACCGGCGAAGAATTAGCCAATTTGAAAAGAAATGACCTATTGGGTACATGAAGGCTAAGTTGGCTCGAAAGGGATATTCCACTTCCTCATTGGTGTTGGTTAGAGCCTCTAATCAATGCCCTCAATGATAGGGTTGTACTTCTTCATAGAATTAGAAAAACAATCCTTGATGTGGATCTATTAAAGTGCTTAAACAAGATAGTTGCTTTGTTTCATCATGAAGGGATTCTTGAACCAAGTTGACCTCACTACACTCTCTGGAAGTTAGTACCATCACATTCGAACTTACGTCTTTGTTGGATAATGTATTGGATGCCTCCTCCGGGATGAATCTGCTGCAAATAAAGTCCAAGAAGAGCTTGATGGATCGCTTATGAACATGCTTGAAGCTTTGAAAGAAGTGAAGAGCAAGCCACGCATATTAAGCAAGCTAGAGTGACTATGAGCTTGATCTCGATCCATCCTCCTCGGAGAAGCAGTTCAAGAACTTGGGCTAAGATCAAAGAGGCCCGGCAACAAATTGCCTCTGAGTCCAACACCTTTGGGAATCGATTCGAAGAACTTCTTAACAAGGGCCTTCTGAAGCGAAGCAATTTGGCGACTCAAAGGTGAAGTTGCCATCCTCGAAGGTGCCAAGCGCTTTACCCAACAAAGACTTGAGTCTTTCAAGAATATCTTCGACCGGTGAGGAACAATCCCGTTTACGAATCTTGATTATTTTGTAACTCTTATATTTTGATTAAATGTTTATTAAATAGCTTGAACAATGCCATTTTGGCAATTATGTTACCGTTTGGCATTTCATTATAATATTATGACTCGTCGTTAGTATTCGAATCTCCTGCGGGCATGGTTTATACTTATTTAAATACTTCCCATTTACCTTTAGGATTCGTTTACCATCCTTGATTCTTCTATTTCATACGCATTGTTAAAAGCGTTTTGCTATTCGAAAAGGGCCTTCGATGAGGTGACCATTTAATGCTTTATTCTTTTTGTCCATGGGCAATATGACTTTCCATACTAAGTCATTAACGTTGAATGTCTTACCTTTTACTCTTTTGTTATATGCCACAGCCCTCTTTCCTTTTGCCTCATTAGGATTTCCAATGCATGTAGTCGACTTAACTCAACTAACTCATTCACCATCATTTCCCAATATAATGAGGAAGTTCATGTTGTCTTTGGATTGGTGTAGATGAATTTCTCTGAGCGCATCATGGTCAAATGTTAGTTGGAAAGGTGTAGTATTGGTAGCTTCTTTAGGAGATGTTCTACCCCATAGTACTTGGTCTAAAGTTTTATGCCAATTCTTTGGCTTTTTACCAATGTGTTTTTGATCAAACCAATTATTACTTTGTTGGTTGCTTGACGACCATTTGCTTGAGCATAATATGGTGTTGATGTCAATAGTCTAAATCCCATCTCTGGCGAACTCTTGCATCTTTCTACGATAAATCGGACCCTTGAGTACGTAGTTATGCTACGGAAATCGAACCTATAGATTATTTGTTTATGTATGAATTCAATAATAGCTTCTTGATGCGGCTACTAGTGGTATCGCTTGATCCACTTAGTAAAATAATCTATTCCTACCAAGATGTACTTGACCTTTAGGCGAGTTGATTTCTCTATTAAATCTAACGCCCGTCCTCTAGGGCCATGGTTTAATGATCGAATCCGCTCGCGGGAGCATGTTGAATCCACATGTTTCGACATTCTTCACATCCTTTAGCGAAGTCTATGCAATCTTTGAGCATGCTAGGCGGTACATACCATATCGAAATAGCAACCACTTCATCTTGTGGCTGCTTGATGTGCCCATGCCCCATTATGAACTTGATAATGCTAGATCGCCTCACTTTCTCCTAGGCATTTGAGCAATACACCTTCTTGGGTCTTTTTGAACAATTCATTTCCCACAAGGACATATGATAGTGCTCTATATTTTGTTTTCTATCTCGTTTAAGGTTGGATCCTTTAGATAGCTTACAATTGGGCCGCGATCTGCATCGATCACGGTGTTTATGGCTAACACTTGAATCTATCTTTACCACTACAACCTAACTTAATATTTTCGTCGATGGTGTTAGTCGGTAGCCATAACCACTACCTCTTATTCGATCAACTCTTTAAAGTTTTTGTAGAGACTTTATAACTTTGAAACCATTGTGCTAGGTCATTTGCTTCTTGATTCTCTATTCTTGGTATATGTTGGATATTCATGTATTGAATTTTTGATCAATCTGTTAGCTATGGAAGTATGTCATCAAATTTTCCTTTATGCATTTATATTCCTTTGTTATTTGTTTGACCACTAACTGAGTCACCTTTAATTTCGACTTTAGTTGCCCCAATTCAACAAAGCTTGAGTCAACAATAAGCGCCGTATTGACTTCATTGTTTGAGCAACGAGGCCATCAATTTATACTTGAATTTTGTTGGAATTCCTTGGGAGATATTATAAGAACTCAACACCACTACCCTCTTTGTGAGTTGAACCATCAAAGTATAATTTCCAAGGTTGCGTCCCAACATAACCCATAATGGTCTTTTCGACCCGTTGGTGATCCTGATGAAATCGGCAATTACTTGGCCTTTCGACTCTCAAGGCATGAAGGTTAAAGAATATTACTTAGGGCTAAAGCCCGTTTACCCACTCTACTATGCATAATTGGTTTTGACATGTGTTTGATAACATCGAAATGAGAGGAGACATAAACATCAACGGCTTTATATAATATTTAAGTTTCATACAAGAGAAGTATAAACATAGGCATAACTTTTCTATGTTACTATATCTAGTTTCGCATCATTTAGCACCCTACTTAAATAGTATATAGCTCTTTCGATGCCATTACTATCTTCTTGTGCTAACATACTACCTATAGTAAATTGAAGATATATACGGTCTCATGGGCTTTCCCCATGAAGGTGGAACAAGATAGGAGGTTGAGAGGTATCTTTTAATTTAGTGAAGGCCTCACGATGTACTTGACTCCACTCGAAGGCTTGGCCTTGTTTTAAGCGAAGTAGTGGAGAGAATGCTTGAGTCTTTCCACTTAGATTCGAGATGAATCTTCTAAGAAAATTTATCTTCCCAGTGCAACTCTCTTTTGATGTGGGTGCTTTAGTCTCCATGATGACTTTGTCTTATTTTGGTTGATTTGATTCCCTTTTATGAACCAAAAGCCGGGAAGTCTCCACTTGCACAAAATGCACATTTAAGGTTCATTTTCAAGCCATGTTTTCTCATTCTTTCGAATGATTGGCTCGGATAGTGCGAGATGAGTTTACGAAGAGCAGAGACTTGATGACTATGTCATCAATATACACTACGTAAAAGTCTCAATAAAATCGTGAAAAATGGAATCCATTGCTCGTTGGTAAGTGGCCCCATTTTTTCAAACCAAAAGGCATCACTACCCACTCATAGGTGCCTAAGGTTCTGGACAACGAAATCTTGTCTTGGCAACATCCTCTTGACAATAAAAATCGGTTATAACGAATATCCATCTAGCGTGCTTAAGTATTCGAACCTGCGGTAGTCTATTAACATTTACGCTTTCAGGCAGAAATATTGGTCTTTGGGGTTCTGTATTTAAATCCCTAAAGTCTATGCATATTCTCGAGGAACCATTTTCTTAATAACGAGCACTATATTAGCTAACCATTCGACATACCTTGTGGTTACGATGAACTTGCAGCGCAACCTTCGACCTCGACTTTAATCTTCGTGAGCACGCTGGCGCGAACCTCCTAGGAGTTGCTTGATGGGCTTCTTGCCATCCTTAATTGGAAGTCATGCTCTACTAACTCTCTTTTCAAACCGGGCATTTAGTCGTAGTCCCATAAAGCAATCTTTATTTTGCTTGAGGATTTGATCACCTCTTGCTTGAGACTTGGACCCGGTCGCACTTATATAGGTTATTCTTTTGTGTTGTCATCCCCAATTTACCTCTTGAGTTGATCCTGTGCCAACATCTTAGCACCTATGTTTGTAGGATCCTTCTCAAGCCAGGTCTATCATATATGGCATCTAGCCTTTGTTCTATTTCATTTTTCTTGGGGTGAGTCTTTCGAACCAGCCCCTTCATGTTATTTTCTTCAACTATCTTTTATTTCACCTCTGAACTGCTATCCATTTGTTCTCGACCATGTAGGCGAAATCCTTCGAAGAAGGAGGACTCGATCATGAAACCTTTGTCGAACTCGACCTTGGCCGTCTTCTCAAAGTACCTTGGGTCTTCGTCTCCTTTAATTATTTTCTATCCCAATACATGCCATCATGGCGAAGGGTCATATAATATTGTGCATCTACGGCCGTTCATCTCCTCATTTGGAGCACAAGGGGCTATTCGTGCTAGATACTTGTCATAGTTTCTTTTGTTGACTAGGTTGTTGTAGTCATGAAGTAACTACGATGCGCCTCGATGTTCTCCTATCCCATCTTCTCTCCATAACCTTTGGTGCATTGGCGAAGAGCGCCCTACGCCATGAATCCATTATCTTCCTAACGGCGGGTTGTAGTTGGCCTTGGCCGATTACCATGAACATGGTGGGTGCGGCTCGAACCAGCGGTTAACTCCACTTGCACCACTCCCAATGTTTGACCAACTTTCCTTCATAATTTGATAGAACCATGTTATGCGGTTTGACATCACTTTCTTGTATTCCAGATTTTTAACATAAAATGAGGCATTAGATTAACGCTGCGCCTCATCTACGGGACCTTATTCACCATGAGCATTAACCTTTGCTCGAATGAACAATGGCTTCAAATGATTCTTCATCGGCTGGCTCGGGTGTTGAAGAATGCGTTACGCTCTTGACGGCGCCATTATCCATGACATAATAGCAAAGGCCTATGTTTCATCATATCGATGGTATCATCCTCTTCCTGTTCTTGATTTGGTTTCTTGCCGAACTCGGAAGGTAGTCTGAACACCACGTTGCGGTTTAGGTTGGTGAGGATTCTCCTTGATTCGAGTTATCTGTCGGCATATCCTCATCTTCCTCGTACAGGTATATTCTTTTGATTCATCGGTTTCGTGTCGATAAAGTCTCCTACTAGCGGAGGTTTGTTTTCGGCTGCTTGCTTGTCGTTGGTTTGTTAGTCTTTGGACATCTCTTTCTTCTGGTCGAAACTACCTCTTGTTGCCGACATTTCCTTCTCGACCTTTCGAACACGTTGTTGCCTTCGCCATTGGGATCTTGACATGGGATTCTTCCCTTTATAGTTTTCAAGCCTCAACTCTTCTTTTCTTTTGTTGTTGGGCTGTCTCACATACACCATGGCGTGGCCGCGTTTCGCTCATTGCTTCTCAATTATCTTTCCCTTATTGGTTTTAGCGTGCGACCATCTATCGGTTGGTACTTGACGGGGATTAGATGTTACTCTTGAGCACCTTTGGGGTAAGGACTATCGAGGCTTTCTTTGATTATGATTGCCGTGGAGGTGCTTGACTCTTGACCCGTCTCCTTGTGATTCCGGCATGGCGAAAGGAATGGTTTGAATGCCCTGCCATGTTTTGGTCATATCTTCTTTGAACACCTTGGGCAAATCAAACGCCGTTGCCCTTTTGTGGCGTACTAAAATTCAACACTCTCTCGGGTTGAGGATAGCATCTAAACAATTGATTGTCTTGGCGCGATTGGCGCTTGATTCGAGCCCTTGGCTCCTTCGAACTCTGCGCAATCCTCGTTGCGGATGATCTTGCATCTGGGCAAAGCATCATCTCGGCGTTTCCTTTGTGGCACACCATGAGGTAATTTTTAAGCGGTATCTGGCATATCCTTCCTCCCTTTGTATTTTCCTTCTCAAGATATTTCTCCATTTCTTGCATCTCGAAAGGTTTCTCCGTCTACCATATTAACATCCACCTCTCCATCTTTTCATCATCTCCCAACTGACGGTTCGATGTCTTTGAGTTGTATTTTCGAACTCTGCAGGGCGGTATTTCACGGTAGTCGAATTTGCCACTAGGCTCCCCAGTGTCCCAAACTTCCTTCTTGGGCTTGTGTCCTTCCTCTCCATCTTTTGTATCCTCGTCTCCCACTGATGGTTTGATGGCTTCGATTGGGATTTTGCACTCTTTGGCGCGAATATTTTACGGATAGTCGAATCTTCCATGGGTTCTCCCAAAGTATCCCGATCTCTTTCTCGGGAAAGTTGCTTTGTAATTTGGACCTTTTCTAATTGGCGCCTCGGACCTTGATGCTTTGTACCAATTCATCACGACTCTCTGCCTCGATGCTTTGGATGTCCTTGAAACCAATGGCTGCGGCTTAGTGAGCCTACGGTTGTTGGTGGATGTCTTGATGACTCCATTGTTGACTCGATCGGTCCCAACTCTCATTCTCGGTGTTTTCATCTTTCAATGTATTGACCCTTGGTCTATTTCCACCATATTTATTTCTCCCATGCACTGGGCTCGGAGTAGTTGGTGTGCAATATCTAGAGGATCCTCGTCTACCTTCATCTTTGGCTTATCGGCAAACTTTAGTCGCCTTCTTTGATTGCATTACGAATTAAGTCCACGAAAACAACGTGAGGTTTTGTGGCCTAAGAAACTATGATATTTACAAAATCCTCTTTTCTTTCTTTGATCTAAAGGAGGTATTTTAACATTCGATGACACAATCGGTTGACCATCTTTGACAAGCGGTCAAAATCTCATCACACTTTGTCACATCAAAGGTGTACACCTTCTTTGGAAATTTGTCGTTTTTCATTTCAACAATTTCTTTCCTTTTGTAGGAACCAGCAGTTTACAAGAGTAGGGTGGGGCTGTTTTAACTCTGCTAGGTCCACTTGACCTCCTCGAAATCGGGACGGTCTTGACTTCCTCGGTTTCGACATAGAAATTCTTTCTTTCTTATTACTTTTGAAAGCCACGGCCTTTTCGGCCTTTAGTCTTTCGACTTGTCGAACCCTATCATGGCAGGCCATATCTCTCAGTATTGCGTATCTAATTTCTTTCGAATCGAATAGTCAAGGCCACGGTGACCATTTCGACTAATTCATGTTCGGGGACTCTTGTGAAACATCTGGATTTCAATAGTGCGAACCTATTCAAGTATTAGTCTATGGGTTGATAAACTTCCTCTTAACACTAGCTAGTTCCTTGGACTTATCTGGATTGTCCATGTAGAATTGTTCATGGAACAATCTTTCTAAAAGACGGTATCTATGGATCCGGTGGTAATGTGGTGAACGGTGAAAGCATTTTTAGTGAGGGAACTGGAAATACTTAATCCTAAGGTTCTCATTATTGGCTATGTCTCTGCTTGATGAGATACGGCTATGTGTTCAATGTTGATTCGTTAGTATCTCCGGTGAACTTTGTAAACTTAGGGATCTTGTGTCCCTTGGTAAGTCCGTATGCATCACATAATCTGCTATGGGAGAAGCATAATTTGACCTCTAATCCAGTATTAATACCGTTTTGGGCCATTATTCTCTCTATCATGGTGGTTAGGTTATTTTACGCCAAGATATTATCATTTGATTCTATGGACCACCGCATCACATCTTGGTTTCTACCTACCATAACTACTCCTCTAGGTTGTTCTTCTCGAAGCATGGGGCCTCTTGCCTTCGAGCACGGCCCTGGTTCCCCTCCCTACGTGGTTCCTCTCGAATCTTGGAGCATCATATCTTCGATCCTGCCATTGGTTCTGACTCCCTAAGTGGTTCTTCTCGAATCACTGGGGCATTTCCTCTTTGTGCCCTTGCCCTCGGTCAAATTCTTCTCTGGCGGCCTATAGGGTGGGTCAATGGCTTGTTCGATGATAGGTGCGTTCGCTCGAACCTGACTGGTTACATCTCGCCTCTGGTGGAGCAAAGAAATCATTATTAGACTCGTATTATCGCATTTTCTCTATTAAATCACGATCCGTTACGAACTATTGGGGCAAAGATTTCTTGCATAGTTTGTGCTAATACTCCTATCATGTTATGGTTACTATCATCCATCAATTGCCTAAAAGCCATTTGGTTTTACGTGGTTAAGGTGGGTATAACCCCGGACCTTGGTTATTCGTGAAATTGATTAACCCGGATCGGATCCTAATTGGGGTGATGCATTTGACGTCGAAGTTTGCAAGCACGCCATAAAAGATGTTGGCATCCCATAAGAAGGGTTTACGGGTCTACCCTCGAAACTAGGTGGTCTAGTTTGTAGTGGGGTGGCGAAATGGGCTTGTGTCCTGGTTGTGGGACGGATCCCCAGGGTAACCGATGGTTCTGTATTGCCCAAGATTGAATTGTTTGTTGACATGCCACTTGTTCCATTCGTTGGCTATATTACTAGTCGAAGATCAGTGGTGTGCATTCGAAGGATCGCACTAGGCGTTGCGGTCGAAACAGACGCATTAGTGCATTCCATGTGGGGCATTTGTTCCCCTTGTTGATTATTTGGATTAGACATTCTATTATTTGATTTCTTACGGGTAAAGGTTGGTTACTATTAGTTATTCTACCACTCTAAGGTTCATATACCAATGAACTTTGTTTACTCGAGAAAGACATTTTATAATAATTATGGTGATAATTTTCTTAATTTATAACGGCCAAACTACATCCCATCGGTGTGCCATTTTGTTCCATGATTTACGGTGAAACAACCGCTAGTCTTCAAACTATTGAATAAGCGTTATAAGCGTTATGTTATTCAATCCCTCGGTAACTTGCGGGATCGACTAGATTGATCCTATGGGGTATCGGCCGTTGGTATGAACTTAAGATAGAGATCCATATTTGAGACTTGTTTTGGATGTTTCGTATATAGGTTCAAGTGCGTCTCGATTACTTAGTGATCGATCAGTAAATAATGTATATTTGGTTCGAACAAACAAGAACATTCAAATTCGAAATGGCAAGAAAGTATATAAATGCGACAATATTCAAATAAACTCTTAAAGTGTAAAAGATTTTCAAAGTAGCTGCGAAAAGTAAAAGCGAGAATGTAAACAAATGTATATAAAAGCTTTACGAAATAACGACGTTAATGTAAAAGTTTTGGAAAAGTAAAGAACTTGATGGTAGATAAAAAAACATTTAAATGAAATGACTTTGAAAGTAAAGAAACTCAAAGACATTGATGCAAGATAAAGTTAGGTGGAAGGATAAAGATACATTGTTGAGTAATAAAGCTTTGGTGCAATCATCGTACATCATTCGTGCATTCGTTTCCCTAGCCATGTGGTATTTTGAATGTGGTGAATTTTAGTACAATAGATATGACACGAAATCCTAACATTAAGACTCTATTTATACTAATTAGACCATAGCAGTCGACCCATAAGATCTTGCCACGTTTAGAACATACACACCATGCTTTTCTTGCTTCCCGTTTCGAACCGTTTCTTGATAGCGTTTCAACTCCCTTTTATCCGCTCGTTTGAATTTCAAATGTATCACTCACTTGATTTGAACCCATTTCCTCGATACAATTCTATTGCCCGATCGAGCTTGTTTTACATATCACCATTATTTCCGTTCGACACTCCGACTCATACATCCATTCGAAGGGCTAATTCTTTTCTTTCGGACTATGACATTCACTATGTTCCCGAATACTTTAAAATCATCTCATCTCGAGCTCCATGATCCTTCTTCGAATCACAAGATATCAAAATCTTCAGCTAACAAGAATAAACGCTACAAAAATTAAAACAAAGAAACATTGATTATTAATTTGAAATTATCTAAAAATGATTAACTAACTAAAACTTTATCAAAAGTCTACGAGACTACTTAATTGATATTGTTTTAAAAAATAAATTAAATTGCAAGATCAACATTAATAAAGTAAATATAGATATAGAATTATAAAACAAATAAAAAGGTCTAAAAGAAAATAATGGTGAGTGCATAATAAAATAAAAATCATTTAAAGTAAAATGGAAAGGGATAGCAATTTTTCTCTATTGTCTCTCTCGTGACAGCAACCAAGCTTGACTCATAATAATACATAACAGCACATGCATTTTTCTAGTAATTACATAGCTCACCTATTTAAAACATGGCATAACCAAAGTAGAATTATATGCTATTTCTAAGAGGGAGAGAGAGAAAAATCAGATAACAACCATGAAGATAAAAGTTAATTACACATTTCTACATTTAAAATCATGATATGCTTTCAAACACCAACATACATTTAGTACATAATTTCAAAAGGAAAATTCTCAAACTAATAGATTACTGAACTAACTTATTTTTAACCATTTTTTATGAAAACTCACAATAAAAGAAAAACTACTAAATCTATGTTATCTTTCTTTAAAAAATAATTATAGTTTTAATGATAAATAAGGGAATCAAATAAACAATAAACAAAAGAAAAGAAAAACATGAAATTGGACCTTTGAGGCATGTGAATCCGAAATGAAGAGAATTAAGCGGAATTTCAGCCGGAGTGCGTAGAGGGAGTTTCATAATTTTCACAATCCACGATTTCAATCTTCTACTCTCTCATACTAACACTTTTTTTTTTTAAAGGGTGCAAAGAATTTTATGAGTAAATTATATTTTTAGGTATTATTTGTTCTAAAGATTTTTTTTCTTTTCCATCTATCAAACAAAAGAATAATTATTTTCAACCTCATATTTTCCGAAATTTTTTTTTTAGCACCGAAACAAACACACATCTTTTTAAAACTTCTGCGCTTTATTATCAACAATTTCCAACATTTTCCTTCGAACACAATAAGCCACCATTTTCAAAACTATTTTGGCTATTGATTTTCATATGATGCCACCCTTTTATCGCCAATTTCATTTTTTTAAAATTTTAATTTGTTTTTTTATTTAAACCTAATGATGATCATGATGATTCTGATGGTTTGTTTTTTTATTAAATATTTGAATCAATCATTTTTTACTCAAACACTTTTTTACACATAAATATTTTCTTTCTTTAATTTTACCGTATGATGATTTATCTGATGGTTTTTCTTTTTTTAATTATACTTTAATATTGTGTTCAAAAAATTATTTTAATATTAATTTTTATTTTTTTATTGAATAAAAAGGCCAATTTCATACTCTGGATTCTCTATCTCACACAAAACAAACTTCTTTTTAGTTTTTTTTCTTCGATTTTTTGTTTTATTTTTAACCATATGGTGATTATCTGACGATATTATTTTTTATCTAGCAAATTATATTTTTATTGCTAATAGTTATTATTTTCCATTTAACAATTTATATTATTGTTGTAACTGATCATTTTATCATCTACTGATTTATATTGTTATTGTTACTAATTATTTTATCACCAAACAATTTATATTATTGTTGTTAATATTATCATCAACCCTCCTCCATTCAAGAACCTATATAATTTTTCAAGTTAAATGAATTTGTTAAACCTGACTTTTTTATAAAAAAAAATATAATTTGTTTTTTGTGTATGAATTATTGCTCATCGTTATTGTAATCCCGTTTGGTTTGTTTGATCCGATATTTACCATGAAATTTATTTAAACTTTATATAAACATAATTATTAATAAAACTCTTTTTGCGTATGACAATTATTTAAAAAAATTTATGTAAATTATTAAAAATATATATAATAATCAATTAGAATTTTTTTATCGTTAATTAAATGTTTTGCATATAAGAATCAAATTAGAAATTTCATGATATAAATTATTGACTAAATTTACTTTATATAATAATCAATTAACTATTTTAATAATTCAAGTTATTATCTTTATTCCTAACATATAATTTTAATACCTTTTATTTCAATTATGATCAAAGAAAAAAATGTCTGCCCCTCTCCTTATTTCGTCTACATTTTTCTTTTATTTTTAATCATTTATTACTACTTAGTTATTTAAAGATCGCTATAAAATTGAGTTTTAGCTTAAAGAAAGCGCTTTCATGAGAGCGTTGTCATAAGTTATAAAAAATTTCCTTCAAAAGCGCTCTTAAAGGCTAGGTGAAAGCGCTTTTCAAAAGCGCTATGTGTTTAGAAAACACTTTCTAAGCTGCTAAAGGATAACCTAAGAAAGCGCTTTTAAAAGCGCTAAAGGCATAGGTAAAGAAAGCTCTTTCTTAGAAAAAAGCGCTACTATATTTGGCCCTAAGAAAGCGCTTTTGAAAAGCGCTGTCGTATGCCATGTTATAATTAAAATTAACCTTGAAATAATAAAACACGATTTTTGTTCATCTTCTCCATCTTAGAACACATTCTCAAAACAAAACGCCGTTCACCCTTCATCTTCCTCTTCATCTTACTCGCTCACCCTCCAAAACGCCGTTCACCATCATCAACAAAATGCTTCTCGCCGCTGTTCTCAGGTTAACAAACTGCGTTCTTCTTTTATTTTGCATTTTCTTCTATGATTCCTCTCCGTTTAGGGTTTATCAGGTTCTTATCTCTCCGTTTCTTGATTTGTTCTCCATTTTATTTTCTGATAGGGTTTAGTTATCGCAACTCCTTGTCTCTCCGTGAATGTTAGAACCTCTGCGCGACAAGCCACGATCTCCTCCGCCGAGTCCGTTTGCATTAAGCTATATACTCATCTCATCTTTGAACAATAACTTCGACAAACTCGTTTATTTGTAGCGATTCAACATAGTCGGCCCGGCGTTACAAGCGGTTCGATAATTTTTCTTTTTCGATTTTATAAGGTTGTTTCAAATATGATGTTGTGTTAGCAATGTCTAGCTTCTATTAGCATTTTGAATTTAAAATGTTTACGTGTCAATTTGTGAGTACAGTTTTGCGTTGTCATGCTTATCTTTGGTTTAATCTATTAATGTAGAATTCATATGATAAATTGACATATTAATACAATTTCGGTGAAGGTAGTTTGGTGTTATTATACGGAATTGAATCGATTTGTAACTAAGGTGAATCGAGAATAGGTTTTGATTTGACTTTATGAATTTATTGAATCGAGTATGGTTTGTGTTAAAGTTAAACACCAAGTTCAATCAATTCGATTTATAGCTTAACATTAGTGTCACATTGAATGTTGTTGAAATTATTTAAGTTACGTGAAAACATGTGAAAATTACGCTTCATTGTGTTAATTGTGCCGTTATAGCAAATCGGTGTTAATCATTGAGATGTGGATATCGACTTTAGGTTATTGTGTTATTCACATTTTAATTTCAATTGGAATTGTGAGTGAATGTTAATTGTTCTACTTTCGATGAAGGTAATGTTGACACCAGTAATGTTAATTGTTTTAGTTTATACATTTGGTTTTGTGATATCGTTGTTGAGCTTGTTTGTAATTCGTCTTTGATACTGTGAGTTCATTATTAAAGATTAGAGGATGTTGGTTTGAGTGTAAATGTTAGAGATAGTGATTATTGTTTGGGATTGGACTTAAATGAGAAAATCGATTTGTGATACCATTGTATTTCCGATAGATGTTGGATTGATTTGAGTTGAATTTTGGGTCGTTATTTTATTCTTACTTATGACTATCTGGAAGTTTGTTTGTTTGATTATGGCTTGTTGTGAACTTGATTTATCATGTTTTGAAGTTGAATTGAACAAATAACACGCGTTTTTAGATTCCCGGTATTGTTTGTGAAGCGATAATCATGTTTACCGTTGCGTTTACTTGAGTTTAAGTGTGTTTAGTACAATGTATGTAATGTTGATTTTTTACATGTACATTGAATACTAACTTGTTTTTTCTTGTTTCGAATGTGAATTGAATAATAACTTGAGTTTCTTTGGTTTTAGTTTCATTTGTGAATTGAATTTCTTGAATGATCGATTACTTGGTTCTTGAATTGTTCGTGTGCATCATATAAGTTTCTTGAATTCTTTTATATGTTATGACTTATCCTTGATGTTGTTTTATATGTACAACGCTCATTCCCTGTGTTTCCGTGAGTTTGACCTTCTTGTTTCAACTTCTCGACGTTGTTGTTCAGTAAATCCAAGGTAAATTTCTTCCTCAAATTACAAGTATTGTGATGAATTTGTCTGAAATTGCGTAAATCATGCATATTATGTTTTATTATGTAGTACTTGATGAACACAAGTGTGCATATTACGAAACTTGGTTGGAAGAAATCAAAGAGGAATTGTGTCAATATTTTATTGAGCAAAGAATCATATATGGTATGAATACATTATTGTGTGAAAAGTGTTATGAATATGTTATTGTGTGAATACAATATTGAACGTGTTATTATGTTCATACCTTGCAGGACCGGGACCTTGAATACATAATTGATGAGTGTTTTGTTCATACATTAGGTGCGATTTAGTTATTATTAGGGTTGATTTTGTTAGGGTTGATTTTGTAAGGTGATTTTGGTAATGTTAAAAATGTGAATTGAATTACAATGGTGTATATATATTTTGGATAACAATGGTATATAATGGTATTTGTATATAATCTCTTTGTTGAAATAACGGGATTACGATTGTAAATTACCGGTTTATGAATTACAGGTTTACGAATTACAGGTTTATGAAATAGTGCTGCAAAAAATACAGTTTTATGAATTATATAAATTATAGGTTTATTAAAAACCCTAAGAAATCACTTTTTCAGGAAAAGTGCTGCCTTAGGCCTACCTATGAAAGTGCTTTTTGAGAAAAAGAGCTGCCTAAGGTATACATAAGACAACGCTTTTAAAGCGTTGTCTTATCTACTGTAAGCGATCTTTAAAAGCGCTTTCATAAAAACCTAAGCAGTTTTCTGAAAAGTGCTCTAAAGATGCCTCTGAGAAACATAAAAGGCGTTCTAAAGTAGGCCTAAAGCGCTTTCAAAAAAGCGCCGCTAAAAGCCTACTAAAGAACTTTTTGGGGAAAAAGCGCCTTAGGTAGACCTACAAAGTGTTTTGCCTAAACAAAAAGCGCTGCTAAAATCTATAGCAGCGCCACCTCTGATAACACTTTAAAAGCGCTTTTAAAGGCCAAAAAAAGCGCTTTCGTAGGTCTTTTTTGGCGTAGTGGATAGAGTTAGATCTTTATTTAAATTTTTTTGGACCTTTTAGGATTTGTTTGTTGAGCAGGATAAGAGACACGATAAGATATATGTATAAAATCCTATCTCAATCAAGTGTTTGATGACATAACATATATGATAAGTTAATCCTAAAACGTATTATATCTTGCTCATTAGGTTTAATTTTTATCCTAAATATGAGCTGAGTTAGAATCTGACGGGATATCATAAAAAAATGATGTACTAATATACCCCTATAAAATATAATTTAAAATAAAAAATTATATATAATAAAAATTAATTTAATATTAAACTATAAAATATGTATGCTTTTTTCATAAATGGAATTTGATAACTTTTTATAATATAAAAAAATTAAACGCTAAAAAATTAAAATATTTAAAAATAAAATAATTATTAAAATTTTAAAAATATGAATACTAATTTTTTTATCAAATTAAATATATTTTTCTGCAACAATAATTCTATAATATATATATATATATATATATATATATATATATATATATAGAAAAGCAAAAACATATAAATAATTAGTTTGTACATGTACTCTCAGTTTTTTAAATTTAAACTATTGTCATCGCTTGTAAAACCTGTGCTATCGCACGGATCCTGTCTGGGTTCATATTACACGTCTATCTGACTATCGTTTATAAAATATGAATTCATTTTTTAATCGATTGACATTCACATAGTTATAAATATAGCCTAATAATATGCACCAACTTTTAAATATCCATTTGTAATTATAATAAACTGTATAGCCGATTCTCTAACTTCAATTATATAAACAACAACAAAATAATTTTAGAGATTGACATTAAAATGAACAGTATACCGTTGACATGTCATAGATACGTTCACATCCACCCGTTTTGATATACAAATTTCACGTTATCCATAGTATCTTTTTGAACTAAAAATAATATTTGTAACTTATTCCCGTTTATAAAAATATTTTTAACTTATTCATGTGAAAAACAATTGAATAAATAGTTGAATTACGTTTCGTTTGTAAAAATATTTGTAAATTATTTATGTTTCGAAAAATAATTGTAAAAATAAGCATTTGTCGTATCATCTTAAATTTAATTAATCAATAGTGATAAATATGTGTCACATAAGTTTTTACCTTTGATCATTTATTTTTTATGATTATCATTTATCATTAAATTTTCATGAATACCATTTAACATTTTTATATCATGATTACAATTATAAAGTTAATTTGAAAACATTCTAATATGTTTTAGTTATTTCAATCACTACTTCATCAGACCATCGTTTATAAAGTATGAATTCATTTTTTAATTGATTGACATTCACATAATTACAAATACAGTCTAATAATATGCACCAACTTTTAAACATTCATTTATAATTATAATAAACCGTATAGCCGATTCTCTAACTTCAAATATATAAACAACAACAAAATAATTTTAGAGATTGACATTAAAATGAACAGTATATCGTTGACATGTCATAGATACGTTCACATCCACCCGTTTTGACATATAAATTCCACGTTATCCATAGTATCTTTTTGAATTAAAAATAACATTTTTATAAAAATATTTTTAACTTATTCATGTTAAAAACAATTAAATAAATAGTTGAGTTACGTTTCGTTTATAAAAATATTTGTAAGTTATTTATGTTTCTAAAAATAATTGTAAAAATAAACATTTGCCATATCATCTTAAATTTATTTAATCAACAGTGATACATATGTGTCACATAAGTTTTTACCTTTGATAATTTATTTTTTATGATTATCATTTATCATTTAATTTTCATGAATACTATTTAACATTTTTTTTTATCATGATTACAATTTTATTCTTATGTTTTTTCTTATGATCATTTAACATTTAATTTCTATTCTTATGTTTTAGAATGATAAACTAAATATTTAATTTTGGAATGAAAAAGTTATAATTTATAGTAAGAAGGATATTTGTGATTTTACCGATACTTGGTCCTTATATTTAATATTTATTAAAAATACGTGATTTTTAAATTTTTTTATAATTTCAAATGTATTCGAAAAATATTGTAACACCTTATACATACATTGCTTAGGATATATGCATATGACATTAAAACGGCATATAAAACGATCATACATAAGCCGCGGTATTAGTACTGATTACAAATTCTTGTCGAAACTGTTATGGCCAAAAGATACAAGTCCAAAAAGAGTACTAATACATAATCCAAAGAGTACATAAAGGGAAAGATACAAAAGAATGAGGATCGCCATGTGAAACATCATCACAAGCAAAGCCATCTTACCCTTGCCACGATCCTACCTCGAAGAACATGAAAATAATAATTGGAATGGGGTGAGATTACTAAATCTCAGTGAGCCTCCCTATCTTAGGGATTCGCTCAGTTCTACAAGGTACATGCATAAAAAATGGATTCACCTAGAATCTGGGGTTATGCCTCACAGTTCGATACAAGTACATCACAAGAGAACACCACCACTAGAAGTCCCTTGACTAACCAGTGAGGTGTAACAAACACAAAACTAAACACAAGAAATATCCAGACCCATACCCGTGTACGAGGAATCCAGAAGTAAGTTCTACCTTCTATCTAGGTGAAGCAACTCGTTTTTCAAAAACCATTTAAATTTTCAAAACAATGAAATCACCACCTAATTTTATTTGTTCTAAAAGAAGAGCGGAAAATGTAGATAAAACCCACGAGAGAAAAGAATAAGGCGCTCTCTGAAATTAAGAGATCGAGTTCGGAGTTGGTTATGCAAGGGAATGTATTAGCACCCTTACATCCATCGTACTAATGGTACCCATTTAGTTCAAAGTGTGTTTGTGTGTTAGTGTGAAAATTTACGATCTTCTAAATTTTGAAAAGAAAGAAGGAGAAGAAATGTTTTTATTATTTTGCTGCGCCTTTGGTCGTAAGACTTAGTGCCTACGTACTCCCTCGTGCAATGGGAAAGTCGAGGCGTAGTTCGGCTAGAAAATGATTGTTTGTTGATTGATTTTAAATGAAAAGACAAGTCGTCATTTTTAAAGGAGAAGACTCGTCTAACGCCCAAGGTGTGATAAAGAATAAGGACTACACACCAACATGAGGGAGGTTTGAGAACACCTCTAGTACTCAGTGGAAGTCGAAAACCTTGGGAATAGAGGAAGAAACATCTCAATTATAAATGAATCATATCTAATCATGAAAAGGTTTTAAAGATAAAGGTGCTCGAGCGCACAATAAAAGTTTGAATGAGTTGGAATTGATTTTAAGTTGTGGATGACAAGTATTGAAACATTAGGCTATCATCTAATGATTCGGATACTAGAAATTGGCGAGTGAGCTCAACCAATCATCTCTCATCCCAAAATAATTTATTATGAAATTGGTGTTTTGAGTGAGATAAAATATTTAAATTATTGGGCTATCATCCAACAATCTAAAGACTTTAAATTCGATTAAATCGTCGGGCTATCATCCAACAATTTAAATGAATGTCACTTTACTATTTTAATGCGGATAGAAGTATTTAGTCTATTGGGCTATCATCCAAAAATATAAAGACTTCCAATTCAATTAAATCGTCGGGCTATCATCCAACAATTTAATTGAATACTGCTCAAGCCTTTTTGACATGGATAGAAGTTTTATCTTATTGGACTATCATCCAACAATCTAAAGACTTCAAATTTGTTTAAAACATTAGGCTACCATCTAACGATTTAAACAAATTTCATCCAAGTTTATTATGAAAAATATTTTTGAAAAACAACTCGACGTTGGATCGAGGTTTGAGAAGAAGACTCGACGTTGGATCGAGTTTTATTGAAAGTGTTTTAAATGCTTGTTGAATGGAGAAAGAATCAGGTTATGATCAATCAAGCCAAAAGACTTGATCAATCTCGAGAGAATAGCAAACTATTCCCTACTATTGAACCCTTATGGAGATGAGAAGAGTTTGATATGTGGACCAAGGCGCGAGAGATGGAAGAAGATCTAAATAATTGTAAATAGCAAATAAAATCAACAAAGCCCATACAAGGTGGTCAACCTAAGTATAAAACAATTAAATTACATGTGTACTAGCAAAGTGGGCTAGTCTACTATAGGCTCCTTGTAAAAGGTCGAGATCAATACATGTGTGCATGTGTGGTCACCGACTTACGGGTTTAAAAATGATTTACAATTATTAGTTAAAAAATGGTTTTTTTTGGTTTTGTGTAAGTGACAGTTAAATTAAATAATAAAGTAAAAACGATTAAATATTTATTACAAGCTTTTGGGGAGGGATACATCGATTATAAATGGGGATTAAGCGGTAAAATAAAATGGAAAGCGGTAAATTATTTACAACGCAAGGGATTAGGATACAATTTTTGAATGGGGATAAATTGAATTAAAGAGCGATAAATTAATTAGAATAAAAGCATACAAACAGAAACTAAATGCGGTGAAACTTAAATATCGATTATTGACCATTTGTATTTTAATAGATTAGAATAGGTTATAGAAATTAATTCTAAGAAAATGTTATGCGAAGAAGATTATTATAATATAATTCGAGCTTATTTACGAATGAATAGATAAAGTATAATAATAAAAGTAATATGGATATAGTATATATTTACAATATTAAATATAAGAAATAAAAATAATATGTATAATTATATTTACAGTATTAAATATAAAAAATAAAAATATTAAATATATTGTATGTACATTATTAAATATTAAATAAACAATAATAATAAAAATGCTAATGATAAAAGTGTAGATGTGCTAAAAGAAATTGAATATTCCGATCAATCCTCGGATGTCTACACAAGTAGCAAAATGTTAGTAGCATAAAGTAATAAAATCGAAAAAAAATGAAATTAATGTACATGAACAAGTGAAGAAACAAACAATTGATTATAATTGAAACTGCATTTTAACCGGTTCATCAATCCATAACCATAAAATTGGTTTCCAGATAAAAACATCAAACCATTTTGCTATTAACTAACCCATTCCATTTAAAGAAAAAACAATAACATTGGATACCCATTTATTGAAATTTGGTTCTTATTCCTAATCCAATTTACTCAAATGTTAAAAAACATCTTTTAAATTTCCAACATAGACAAAACCATTACAAAAATTGAACAACTGGAATGACAGTTAATTAATTTTTTTAGTTCAACATTAAATATAATATGATAAATATTATTCTTTTCGTTTAAAGAAAAAACTATAACATATTTTACACAAGCGTGTTTGAAGGATAATACAGTAATGGAAGTTGAGTTTCATCAATTAAAACATGAATTTCCATGTTGAAAATCAACTTTCATAATACGCCACCAAACACCAAACTTACTTAATAGAAATTATTCACAAATTGAATATTATTAGAAAATAAATAACACAGTGAAACAAAATAAGGTATGTTGAATGCACCTTTCAATGTTTTTCAACATTGTATGATAAAAGTTTCAAAATGAAAACCAGATTTCACAGTATGTTTCAAGATTAATCAGAAACACAATATCACAGTATATCAAAGTTTTTTCATGGATAACAGTATAGCAGTTATACAGACCGAAGGGTATTGAGTTCACCGAAGCGCGTCGATGTCTGATGAAAATCGCGCGGCTGCGATTTGTTGATCTCCGCGATGGGTGAGGCGATGATGAATTGAGGCGTTGAAGCAGCAAAATAACGTCGCGGCGGAGGCTTTGCGGCAGCGTTGAGGAACGGCGTGAACAACGCGAATGAGTGGTGATGAAGCGGTGGAGGTTGGGGTTCGGCGAGGCAATATGCGGGGCGAAGGGATGGATGAAGTTATGGCGATGGGTGTGAGGAAGCGGTTGAGGTTTGTATTGAGAGGGCATGTCGTAAGAAGAGGAATGAAGGAGTTTCTTTGTTTATAATTTTTTGTTTTATTTTTCGATAGGCTTTTTCCTTTTTCTTTTCCCAACGAAGTAACATACATATATACAATACAAATTAGGTTTAGCAATATTTCAATAATACCTAAAATGCCCTTTTGACAAAATGGGCCATAAAAAACCAAAAATTAATCTATCCAACAATATTTTTTTTAATTTTTAGAGATAAAAATTGGATACTTAAAATTGATAAAAAGCGGTAAAAGTTCGATTATAAATTAAAAAAATAAAATAGTACATTAAAATAAACTACAATTTCAAAGATTAAATAAAAATTATCTAAATGGTTAAAATCGAAATAAAATGATAATAAAGAATACCCGACTTTAAAATATTCACAGCTAAAAAACGAGTCTTCGAAATGTACCGAAAAATTAGGAAAACACATTTTTATGATTTAGCGTCGTAAATTTATAAAGCAGTGAGTGAAAGATGAAAACTTGAAATATTTTCCCCGCTAATTTTCGCACAATGTCGGATCACTTTTAACAGTCTGTTTATAAAACCAAAATATTGATATCATCGATATGTAAATAATTTAAAAAGATGCAATAAGCAGTGAAAGATAAAATGAATGAAGTGGAATAAAGGGTATTTTATAACTAAGCGTTATCTGAATTATCGATTTAGGACTTTCGATCGGTTTAAATCACGAAATGATGCATATGCAATGAGTGAATTGTTTTTAATATAAATACAATGCGGTAGAAAAATAAAAATTTGGGGTGCAACACTAGGCTACACAAATCACACCCTGAGTTACCCAAATGCATAGTCTCAAGAGACTCGTATAAGTTCATACGCATGATGAGTCGGATCATTCCTATATGGAACTACATCCGTGATGAGTCCACAGTGACATTGCCTATATGGCGCCACAACCACGTCGATCATCCATACATCGATGGGTAACGCAAATCTGAAACACCTTTTAACCGCGCAGCCGGGTGAAAGCCTAATGGTCTTGCCTATGTGGAACCATTAGAGGTGAGTTAAATCTACGGTGGTATTGCCTACGTGGCACCACAACCCCACTATACCAAGCACGATGCTTACATCCGTTGGAGCGCCCTTAAGTGGTCCACTCGGGCAGCGCCCATGATAGTAGCTCGGTGTGTATGGCGTACGAATATCACGATGATTACCCCGTGGAGCGCCTTAAGCGACCCACTTGAGTCATCGAAGCGGTAATAATAAATTGGACTCGATCCATAATCATATGTGATTTATCACCTAGTAGTCTAGGTCTACTTCAATTCAAGCATAAACCAACCACCACAGCAAAGCGCATCACCACCAAGGCACTGACATATTCAATTCGTTTACCCGCGATTGGAATTCACATGATCATGCAATATTACTTAAAAGGTAAACACAACCTAAGCATGACATTCATACCAAGCACCATTAGTTTCCATGGTCATTTATATTAATCTTAATCACATGCTAATAACATGAATATACTCAATCAGATCGTTGTACGAATAGTTCCCGCAATTGGAACCATTCTTCACTTGGGAAAAGAAATAGTTTAATTCTGTCTAAGGGCTAAGCGGGGTCATGCCGCTGATCACCCCCTGCGAAATAAATATTTCCAACTTACAGTGGGGCGCGCTAGCGCAACCGCTGAGTGCGGTCTGCGTTCTGTAGAATAATCAAAACGCACCCAGTTCTGTTTTGGGGGTTCCAAACCCCAATTCTCCAATTTCCACCCATTCTCACAGTGATTAGTCACGAAATACACACATACAACATTGTATCTATGGATTATAACACACATGCAACAACAAATTCACTTCAAATCCCAAAAACCCAATCTTTAGAAAATCCCAAGTTTTTCCCCAAGGTCTCTAACTAAGAGACTCACCTTAGAGATGGAGTAGAAGCTTGCTAAACTAGAATCGGAATGGTGAGGAGACTTGATTATGCTCGCATGCAAGATGGAGTGAAGGTTTGAGCTTGGAGTTCTTCTTCCTTCTTCCTTCCTCTCTCACGTTTTCCTCTCTCTTTTTATTTTCTCCTTCTATTTTTCAGATTTTGGTAAAATAATAATTAGTAAGGGTTTTATTTATTATGACCAATTTGCCCCTTAACTAAACTAAAATGCCAAAATACCCTTTGATTCATTCTTAACCAATTTGGTTAGTACCATTTTATTGTTATTCTTATTTCTTTATACCATAGAATAATTAAGTTTGGTATTACAAATATTTTAAATGAAATAATTATTTGATTAAAATTTGATGGAAGATCATTTTAATTGAAATAATTCTAATTAGAATAAATATCATTAATAAATGTAATATTTATCATTCATATTCTCTTGGTTTTGTAAATTATATCTCATACTTAATGTGAAATATTAAGTAAATATTAATTTTATTTAAAATGATTAAATATGCAAACTAATATATGAGGCATAAAAGTCATGTTTATTAGTTTCAATTAGATTATTTGTATGTGTTCAAAAAAATTTAGATTATTTGTATAGACTTTTCATTTAAATAATATGTAATAATATTTCCTAGGCAATGTCACTTGTGGACTCATCACGGATGTAATTTCATATAGGAATGATCCGACTCATCATGCGAGATGAACTTATACGAGTCTCTTGAGACTATGCATTTGGGTAACTCATCGAGGTGTGATTTGTGTAGCCTAGTATTACAACAAGTATGCTACGGAGGATAATGTTCTTCCCTAATCGAGCGTATGATGCCAAAAGATGTTGTACTCTATTGGCATGAGCTATGATAAGATACATGCATGTTCAAAAGATTGCGTTTTGTTTGAAGCAGTATGCATCGTTAAATGAGTGTCCTAAATGTGGTGCCCTCGATATAAGAAAAGTTGTCTCCGAAAAATTCTAATGGTATTTTCCTATAATCCGAGATTTAGACGGATGTATCGTAGTGAAACCGATTCAAGACACTTGACTTGGCATTCGAGATGAAAAATTATTGATGGAAAATTTCGACATCGGATTCTCCACGGTGGATGAAAATTGATAATGATTATCTGAATTTGGAAAAGAAGCAAAGAAACCTTAAGGCATTGTCGATGGAATGAACCCACACGGTATTTAAAGTATCTCGTAGCACATGGCACGTGATTCTTATGATTTATAACCTACCTCGTGGCTATGTATGAAGCGTAAGTACATGATGTTATCTATGTTAACCACGGGCCTAAACAACGGAAATGACATAGGCGTATACTTGGAACCATTAATCAAAGATTTGAAGATTTTGTGGGAGAGCGGTGTGGAGGTTTATGATGGTTATAGGAAAGAAAGTTTCAACTTGAGGCGATGTTGTTTGGAACAATTAACGATTTTCCGACGTAAATCTATCCAGTATAGTATTAAAGGTGAAAAAGCGTGTCATATACGTGAAGATGGAACCGATAAGATGCGATTGAAACTTTGTCGAGAAGAATGTCTTTCGACCATCGTAGATTCTTAACTTCTAAACATCGATATCGTGGATGGAGAAAAACATTCAATGGAATACGAACAACGTAGAGCTCACTTTGGATTGACGGTGATCAAATTTTGAAAAGGAAAAAGATGTGAGTATTGGTTTGGCAAGCCTTTTGCATATAAAGTTATCACGGTGGGTGGAAGAAGAGTCGATTTTTTTAATTTCCATATTGGAAATCTTTGTATATAAGACATTTTCTTGATGTGATGCATATTGAAAAAATGTATTTGTGATGTTATTGATACGTTACTCAATATAAAGGGAAGTCTAAGGATGACCTTAAAGCAAGGAGGACATGGTAGAGATGGGAATAAGAACTGAATTGGGACCGATGAAGAAAGGGACGGACATATCTACCACTTTGTTTACACTCATCTAGAAAGGAGAAAAAATATTGTGTAAGTTTTTGAGTGAAGTTAAAGTTCGAGGCTACTCATCAAATATTAGAAGACTTGTGTCTATGAAAGACCTTAAGTTAAAGAGTTTAAAGGGCGTGATTGCCATGTTATAGTGGAACATTTTCTCCAGATAGTATCGTTCTATTGCCAAAAAAGTAAGAAGCGCAATAACTAAATTGTGTTTTTTCTTCAAGTCAATTTGTAGTAAGGTGATCGATTTGAGATCTTAGCAACATTGCAAAAAGAAATAGTTGTTACTTTGTGAGCTTGAAATGTATTTTCCTCCCTCATTTTTGACATAATGATTCATCTTGTATCTTGAAAGAGACACAATTGTGCGAGACCAACTTATATGAGATGGATGTACCTGCTTTGAGCGTTATATGAAAATATTAAAAGGGTATGTGAAAAACGAAGTCGACGGAGGGTTGTATTGTTGAGCGATACATTGTTGAAGAAGCGGTTGAGTTTTGTCTGAATATTTTCAAATGTTCAATCAATTGGACTCCCAAAATCTCATATTGTTGAAAAAAAGAAGGTAAGAAGCTGGAAATAAAGTTGTGACAATATCAAGGTCGAGCAGGATCAAGTGCATTTGTATGTTACACATGAGATTGAGGTTGAGCCGTATATTGAAATGCACAAGGGTATTCTTGAGGTTTTAAATCCGAATAGAAATGAGAATTGGATTGTCGAGAAACCTGATAGAGTTTCATACCATGGTTTAAGGAACATATTTATTCAAAGTATCGTCTATATCCATACTCGATGTGAAAGGTTGAGATGTTTAGCATATGGTCCAAGTTTGGTTGTGTTTTCTTATAAGCGCATCTGCATTAATGGATACACATTTTATACCAAAAACAAGATGATAAAAGTAATATGCAAAATAGTGGTGTCACCTTGGTAGTGAAGCAATGCACACATATCAAGTGTGAAGGACTTAAACCCGAAATTTGAAAATCTATCGTATTTTGGGGTTATCAGATATTTGGGTGTTTGATTACGAGAAATTTTAGATTCCTATATTCGGTTGCAAGTGGGTTGAAAATAATAATGGTATACGAATGGATAAGTCAGTATTTTTGCAAGTGGATCTTAATAGGGTGGGGTACAAAGATGAGCCTTTCATTCTAGCCTCTCAAGCTAAAAAAGTGTTCTATGTCACTGATCCGACAAGTACGAAATGGTCTATAGTGCTTTTATCTAACAAAGTAATTGACGAAAACATTGGAGATCAAGGTGATATTGGTGTTGACATTGAATCTTTTACCAGAAATGATCAAAATGAGAATGAATCATGTATTAGAAATGATCATAATGAGGGTATTTGGATCAATCCAACCGTCTGTGTTGTTAAGAGATGATTAGAACATATTCCTACCAAGAAAAGAAAGAGATGTTAGTGAAAAAGGTAATAATATATATAATTATAGCCTATATCATTCAATAAAATTTAAATATATGTCATTTCATTTTTTTTCTTTATAGTATATATGATTATGGATTTTTATATTTGTCATTTCATTTTATTTTATTTTTCTTTATTACAGGTCAAATGGCTAATAATCAAGATACTTTAGAAAATGTTCCACAAGAAAATGTTCCACAAGATACTTCAGAAAAGGATATCACATGAGGCATAACTATTATGCGAGAAATCATCTGTGATAGAGATAGAGGAGTTACATATAATGTAGATTGGAATAATAAGGACCAACTAATTGGGTCTAATTCTGCAAAGCTGACAAGCTACATCGGTACACTTGTTCGTATGCACATTCCGATCGCCACTCCTAGATGGAAAAAAGGAGAGTTGGACGAGGCTAAAGAAAAAATTTGGACTGAGATAAATGTATCATATATGGTTGTTGTTATTTGTTTTATATTAACAATAATGTGTTTAAATTACATATAATAACACACTCTATGCGTATGTTTTTTTGTAGAGGTCCTTTAGCATTGAAGATGCCCGCAAAAAGTATATAATGGGTTTGGCCGAAAAAAGACACAGAGGGTGGAGAACTTTTTTAACAAATAAGTATCTTAAAGATGACGAAGGAAATTTTGTTGAAGAGGATCCTAAGCGTCCAAAGAAATATGAGAGCTTCATTACACACGAAGAATGGGTGGCTTTTGTAGGCCAAGAAGAGCGAAGAATCTCAAGTAAGTAAGCCGTAAATCATGAGAGGCGTCAAAACCGCATATCCATATAAAAAGAGCATTTGGGATATGCACTTATAGGAAAAACTTGTAAGTAAATATCAATTCTACGATCTTATTAATTCTCTCAATGTGTTATAATTGATGATCATATTATTTGTAATAATGCGTAGTTATAAGAGGCATAAGTAATGAAACATCACTACCCACACATGTGTTGTGGAAGGAAGCTCTTGTTGGAAAAAGATCAAGTTGTTAATCCATTGGAGAAAGTTTAATTGTAATTTATAAAGGAAGTATAATGGTTATTATTGGTTTAGGGCACTTCATGTTGTCACTATACCTATCGTCACCGACTTATCGGGTAGTTGGCAAGGAAAAGTACACAACACTTTAGGAGATTTACTTCACCATAGATCGCTCCGGATGGACACATGAAGGTATCGATTGATGTTGCTTTAGATTTGAATCGTTGCTACCGGTACGACATTATTTGAGACCACATTCTGCGAGATGCGATAGGATCTTTTAATGGCATGACCATCGAACCTCATTTTCATAGATGATCGGTATGTTGAAAACCATTATGAATCTTTAAGTATTCAATGTGATTCGACCTCAATTTTTACATGGTAATTTTAGACTCCTACAAAACCCGCATCTAAGGATAAAGGTTTTTGTACGCAATGATCCGTTGCAGCAAAGAGATGCGTTTAAAATGTTAATTATATGATTAGAATAAAAACGCATAACTTTATATCTTACATAAGTCTATGTTATTTTAGGTACCTTTTCAAGGTACAACAAGTGAGCGAGAAAGTTGGTAAGTACCACCAAGAAAAGGTTCTATCCAAAATTTGTGCCTAGATTTCGGTGAGTGTCTTGAAACACTAGTGGGCACATCAAATTTGATGAATGGTGGTATTCGTCAAATGGATATGGATGCATGTTTCTTTGGTTTTCCTTGTCTTTCAATTGGACAAGAGGACATGGAATAAATCTTTCTTCATGGAGAATTAGGCGTCGGTGTTATCCACTCGTACATCCATTAACTGAATCAATATATTATTTAATTGGTTGAACATTTTTTAAACATTTAATTGAAATAGTCTAATATTAATTATGTTTTTATTTAAGGATGTTATATGACAAATTGATGCGTGGGAATCAATTGTCAAATAGATTCCATTTGTGTCTTCCTCTCGTCGATGGAGGCGACAATTGCTAGGGAACCGTCGTAAGAGAGCACTTGGTCGATAGATTCATGGCAGCGGTCTGACTTGTATCTTTTAGCGTATAATTAGAGGTTAGATTTTCATTCTAAGTTCATTTTAATATTTGTATTTTTACATTAAAATTTTCATCTAAATTGTTGCTTTAATTTTTAGATGTCCTTTGGTTGTTGCTTTCTATCGATCCCATAAAAGAAGTTCTATTATCGAATCGGTTGGCGGTGATTGGACAAATTATCGGATATGAAGTTAATGATTGATACGTAAGTGACATTATTCTAAATATTAGTGTGTGTTTATATGTTTAACTATTTCTATGTCATTGTTCTAAATAAATATTTTAATTTTGTCGAGATCAATACAAGTATTCCGTTGTCAAAGGAAGCTGGGTACCACGGTCTAAATCAAACAACATTAATTGGATCAAAGTGCGGTATATTAATTTCCACAATTTTCTTATAATATTTATGCTACTTGATAAAACAATACATCTATATATTCTTATTTGTTTTTCTATACGATGTCCCCAACAACAAAGCGACATAGATTACGGATACCGTTTTGAAGTTTATCAAAGAAATCATTCAAATGAATGAAATAGAGATTCGATCACGGTATGAATTTATAACTTAGGATTTGTTTTATTATTTATCGGATATTTCATATGATTTATTACTTTTAACTAAATCATGCATATTTTTGTTTTGTAGTATTTTGATGAACACGAGTGTATATATGAAACTTCAATTTGAAGAACTCAAGAGGAGTTGTGTCAATATTTTATTGAGCAAAGAATCTTATAAGGTATGAATACATTATTGTGTGAAAATGGTTATGAATACATTGTTGTGTGTATACAATCTTGACCGTGTTATTATGTTCATATCTTGCGGGATTAGGACCTTGAATATATATGTACATTAGGATGATTTACTTAGTGTTATATAAATGATTTTGTTAGGTTGATTTTAATTATGTTAAAAATATATTAATTGAATTACAATGGTGTATATATATTTTGGATAACAATGGTATATAATGGTATTTATATATAATATTTAAATTTAATATTTGGATAAAATGGTATATAATGGTATTTGTATATAAGATTGTAAATTCTTGGTTTATGAATTACGGGTTTATGAAATAATCTTGCAAAAAATCGAGTTTAAAATTATTTAAATTTTTATTTTGATGAAAACCTATGAAAGCGCTTTTAACCTAAAAGCGTTGTCTTAAACCACCTATGAGGCGCTTTTGAGTAAAAAGCGGCGCCTAAGGTATACCTATGAAAGCGCTTTTAAAACCGCTTTCATAGGTGATCTAAAACAGCGCTTTCACCTAAAGCGCATTCATAGGTGGCCTAAGCAGGGCCTTTTTACGGAAAAATGCTTAGGCCTACTTTAGAATGCCTTTAATGCGTGCAGCACTTATGAAAGCGCTTTTCAGAAAAAGTATGGAAGCCTACCTATAAAAAGCGCTTTTTAGTGGCAACTTTCATAGGTAAACCTCTGGCTTTTCCTAAACAAAAGCGTTGCTAAAACTCTATAGCGATTGCCACCTAAGAAAGCGCTTTTAAGCGCTTTTAAAACCAAAGCGCTTTTGTAGGTCTTTTTGGCATATAGATCTATATGCAAGCAACAACATGAGTTCCTCTTTCATTTTTCAGAACAAATTGAAACCAAATCTTAGAAAAAATGAGAAACCAATATAAACCAAAAACTCATATCAACAACCATGCTTTAAGCTGCGAATATAAACAGTGATTCAAACAAAAATTGATTGAGAACCCATTAAACCTTGCTTCGAACTCATTACATCTTCCATGCCTGAATATTGAGCAAATGACTTTTGAAGAAGATAGTTCATGGTTCGGAGAGGACATTGTTTCTTATATTTATGGTAGTGTTAGGCACCACCCGTAAGTTAAATAATTTGTGTTCTCCAGGTGTAAT
>CM038794.1:121876673-122012409 GCA_021764765.1 Vicia sativa
GATCTATGGCTTCTTTAAGACCCATGATACAAGCTTCATATTCTATCATATTATTGGTGCAATCAAACGTCAACCTTGCAGTGAAAGGGATGTGAGACCCTTGGGAAGTGATGATTACAACACTGATTCCTTTTCCATAAGCATTTACAACTCCATTGAATACCATACCCCAACGGGACTCTGGATCCGGACCATCCTCAAGTAACGCTTCATCACAATCTTTCATTTTCAAATACATCACATCTTCATAAGGGAAATCAAATCTAGCAGATTGATAATCCTCAATCAAGCTAATGAGCCGGTCGCTAGCTAACACTACTTTTGATAGCTTTCTCAAGCAGACTAATATCATATTTAGATAACAACATATGCCAACGGAAATTCTCCTCATAAGAGCGGGCTTTCAAAAGTTTACTTGATTGGATCCATTCTAGAGATCAACCAAGTAGTGTGATTCAACATATATTGTCACAGACATTTATGTGCCTAAGCTAAAGCACAACAAGTTTTCTAGCATAGAGTATAGTGACTCATAATTGGTGAACTTCTTGCTCGGATAATAAATGGCATACTTTTCTTCCGGTTTCATCTTGTGGCCCAAATAACGATAGAGTTATCTAACATAACTAGATATGTAACCAATGGTTCTTCAATAGGAGGGAGATACGAGGCTTAAGTAAATATTCTTTAATACTTTCAAATGCCCTATGGCAATCATTCTTCCTATACACAACCTTGATCTTTCTTCGAGCTTAAAGATTAATTCACATGTCGCATCTTACGGGAAATGAACTCGAGATATAATTCAACGCCTAAAGTTTTGACTTGGATTTCAATTATTGGCGGATGCATCTCTTGAATTTCCTAACTTTATCAAGATCAACTTTGATTCCTTTCTATCGACAATGAAACCCAATAGCTTCCCGTAGACAGAAACGAATATATATTTATTGAGGTTTAAGGAGACAATACTTCAACTCAATGAAACAATTTCAACAAGTCTTCCAAATGATCTTCTTAGTTCGGGACTTGGAAATCATATCGTAAACATATACTCCAATCTCTTTGTGCATCGGATCATGGAATAGGGTCGTTATGGCCCTCCTGGTACGTGCATGCTTTTCAACCCGGCGGCATCACTTATAGTAGAATGTTCCCAAGGTGTAATAATCATTGTTTTCATGTCTTAGAAGCCATCTTAATTGATTATATCCGAAAATCTATCCATGAATGAGAACGTTGCATTTAGTTGTACCGCACCAACATATTAATATGTGGAAAAGGAAAATCATCTTTTAGACTAGCTTTATTCGTATCTTGATAATCAACACACATGACCTTCCCATCCTTCTTTGGAACTAGAACAATATTGTAAATCCAATAAGGGTAGATCGATGTCAAAGGAAACTTGCATCAATTTGTTTCAAAACTTCCTTTAATCTTTATTGTCATATCGGATGAGTTCTCCTAACTTCTCGCTTGATGGTGGACACCGGCTTTAATGACAAGTGATGCTACACAATATCAAGATCTAATCCTAACATATCTTGATATGACCAACCAAATATATCCACACATTCTTTCAACATCTCAATCAAATGTTTTTCACACGGATGTAGTAGTACTCAATCTTGACCTCTTTCACATCTTCATCAAAGCCGAGTTAATAACCTCCAATCCACTTTGTACGGTGAATGGTATTTTTCATGCCTCGCAACCGCGTGAAACCTCTTCGGGATCTCATCAAATTCTCTTATTAAGCCACATAAACATGATGTTCAAAGTTGTGAGCGCAAGGTGGTCATTGTTTTCAACGGTTTTATCAATTAATTTGCATATATGATTGTAAGAGGATGTTCAATTATTATTTTGTTATGAAAGGTTTTTTTTATGATTACCATTTTCCAAGAAAAAGATGAAAATAAAAGACACGATTTGGAATGAAAACAATTTTTTTTATTAATCTTAAATTACAAAACAACAGATTTTGCCCATACAACCACACTTTCACCTCAAGTAGTGAAAGGATTGTTATTTAATTTAAACAAACAAATGGGAATTACTTTGAAATATGAATGCAAGTAGGAATATCAATAGCATTCAATTATGAACTTTGGCTTCATGCATCACAAAGTTGGATGTTTCCTGCTCCGGTCCATCTTACACAATAGCATTGACTCTTGGAATGGTCGGATCGAGATAACCAGCATTGCGGAAAACATCTTGATACTTGACAAAAGGGGATCTTAGATTAAACACAATAATTTCATCTTCGCATCAAAATCTTCTTTGATGTTGGCAAGGAAGCACGATCATCTTAGCATTTCTCTTTGTATAGCAATGATCAGCATCGCTCCATCCTCAAATAAACCCAAGGTCTTCAATGTCAGAGATCATCTCTTAAAGTAACACATCCCCAAGGTTTCCTTCATAGTTAGGGTAACAATTATTACTAAAGTAAATTAATCTTTATGAACCCATTTTCATGTATCTCCACTGGAGTTATCGTGTTCAGCTCTTCAATAGCATGTCGTTTGATATACCTAGCATATGCTTTGTCAGGGATCATGACACCGTCATCAACATTCAAAAATTCATTAACAGATGCAACTTCACCTTTAGGAAGAACCTCATTGTAAATGAAAACAGCTGCATCTTCATTACTATATTCAGACTTCTCAATAGGGAGATACTCATCGCCAGTAAACATACTCATCATCATATTCTCAAACGATCCCCATCATGTTGACATCATTGTATAACAACCTCTACTCACTACAATCAATAGTACTCTGCCTAATAGACGCTAGATACCTCTTCTGACAAGTTTGCAACCTCGATGGTCTCTGCTACATATGGAACAATCAATGTAATTATGCGCTTCTTGACCTTCCAGAAAACAAAATGCATCATGCAAATTAACCAGATCAACATTAGTCCCATTCACATCACAAATTTGGATTTCTCTAAGAGGACCATAAACAACATTCACTTCATTTTTAGGTTCATCTTTCAGCCTGGTAACTTGAATAAGATTGATAGACGATCATTTTTATCTTATCACAATCACGATTATAAGCAAAGATGGTTTACGTAATATCCAACCCTGCATAGAGTAGCGTGCATTTTCACAAGATCTCCAATAATCAAATTCACATCATAAACTCTGCTTTCTCCATCGATCATATTCACAGTATTCCTATTTTCATGCTTAGGCAACGAGTTCTATTGCACATTTGGACCCATGTCTTGAAGCGACGTAAGACCTTATCCGGCCACTTTTGCATTTCCGATTTCAATGGATAACAATTCTTAATACTATGTTCGGGAGCTCCTCGATGATACGCACAAGTCTAATCAGCCTTGTAATAGGAAAAGGATTCTAGAAAGACGAGGAGCCCTAGGTTGCACCAAGTGTCTATGAATCAATCTTTGGACATAATTCCGTACGCCAACGGATAGATCAAATGGTTCTCTTTCGTGCCTCGCTTCATTGAGAAAGCACTTAAACTCCGCGGGACGCAGATCCAAAGGATCACACGGTTATGCTTGATATGGACCTCCTCAATTTTCACACCGATTAGTTTTAAATAAATAAAATAAAATGCGGGCGTGCTATTGATATCGTCACCACTTAAGTAATCGATCCAGCTCGTGAACGCTGTATGTTAAAGCAAACACATCAAATTAAATTCAAAAATACATGGCTCATTGTCATTGGTCAGATAGACTTATGAAAACATTCATCAACCTCCGATCGATAACTAGTATCAATAGAGTCATCATCGAACGCCTTTATCTCATGAGAAAGGTAAACATCGAGTAAATCCGGGGGAAAATCATAGAAGAAATCGGAGAATCTGTAAGAGCATTTTGAAGGGATTAGCACCTCACCACCCGTAGTAATGATCCACTTTCTATTTCTAGCTAAAGGGTGTCATATCTATGCTTAATCGCTACTAATGCAAAAGAAACGAAAATAAGAAACCACGGGAAAAGAGGAAGTATTTACAAAGTTTGCTTGATCGAACCCGTGAGTTGATACATACGATTCTCATGCAACGGAAAGTCGAGCCGTAGTTCGCCTCATGTGTTTTGGTGGTTTCGTGTTTTACTTGTGAAAGGTTTTAACTAGTATCCAAAGTAAAAGAGTTTGGTTGGTGGTCGTTTACCTTGTTTATTTAAACCATTATTTTGTTTGAAAGAGAAAGAAGTTTTAGTTTTATTATATGCAACATGCAAAGAAACTTTAGCAAAACAAAAGGGACTAGCTAAGAACTAACCCTAATATTGTCATGCAAAGGTATGACCTATGGTTGAGGATAAGGAAATCTTTACCTATGTTGACATCGAGGATGTAGATCCTAATTTACGCTTAAAGAACCAAACCTAACCAGGGAACCCGCGAGACAAGCAAACACATCACAGTAGAATTTCCCAAATGGGTATTTAAATAAACAGAGGTTCCTTAACACGCTCCAACTACTTAAGCTACCATCATCTTATTCCTACTTCTCATGGCAAAAGAAAGTCAGAAGTCCTACTTCTCATGATATCTAGGAAATGTAAGAGAATGCAATAAATAAAGAGAACTACCGAACGGATAAAGAATCAAGAGCAAAGCTATAGAAATACAAAATTTCTGGCATCGCAACCATGCACAAGAGAATTTGCCCAAAGCACTAAAACAAGCGGAATACGTCCACGCATCCAAGTAACAATGCCCGCAGAACAAGAACAAGCAAACACAAGGAAGCAGACGGGGTGTACAGTCCACAACAGTGTATAGCGGAGTTAACGGAAAAGGTAGAAGAAAATATGGGATTTAAAAGTGTGTTTTAATGTATAAAAATTCAATGTCCTTGTAAACTGAACAAAAGCATAGCTAGGATGACTACTGCATTGAACGAGAAAAATGTAAAATGTTGGGACCGTTAAGTTTGATATCTTCGCTAAGCTATGTAAACAAAACAAACAATTTGAACCAAGATAAACCGTAAAAGGAAAATTAGATAATAGTGAAGAGTTACAAAGGATGAACTTATGTACCCACCACCTTACAAACCCTCATTCCATTCAAAGGTTAGTTAAAATCGACAATTAAGAAATTTGTGGATCTTCCAAGCAAAATGTTACAGTTTTAAGCTATAACTATGCCCTCCTATGCTAAATTCCTTAAAGAGATTCTTTTCCAATAAAAAGGATAATGAAAGGATGCTTATTGCTGTAGTGCAATTATTCAAGACACAATGCCTCCTAAACTAAAGATCCCGGAAGTTTCTATTCCATGTAATTGGCAAAAGCAGATAAGCCTTATGTGATCTGAGCCAAGATAAGTGTGATGTCATATCCATATGCAAGAACGGATACTTAACTCGCACTAACTAAAATGTCTGCTCAACTTGACAGTCAATTAAATCCCGCGAGTTCTGAATGTTGACGATCCTAATTCTATATACCCACGACATTAATGGACATAGGGAGGACGGTTACCCCAATCATTCTTGAAGGCCTTTCTTAGCCACTGGCAATTATAGATGTAAAAGAGGAAACTTACTTTTGAAGTAGTAAAGAGAAAATCGAATTTATCCTCTCTCGCCTCAGCACCGCAATTGAAGATACTTGTTACTTCATGGATATCATCGATGAATGTAGAAAAGGTTCAGCTGAAAATAAAGACAATCTCGATGAAAATCCAGAGAATCTAAGTGAATGCTTAGCTCAAGACCCCCATACACAAAATTTAAGAAAACCATCTTAGAACTCAAACACTTCCTAAAATCTAAGGTATGAATCGGATTAACTAACGAGCGAATAGTCAACGCAGAATTATACACCGAACCAAAACTTTACAAATTCGAAAATATCCACGCATTAGTGAATATCACCGATCTTAGGAATAAGTCCTCTATCCTGAGATCGTGATTATGCTAGAAGACGAAACTCAAGAGAACACCGTAGGAGACTAAACCCGATTATGAGCGTGAAAAAGAAGTTATGAAGGTTAGATGGAATCATATATCCTATATCCATAGAAATGGGTTAGCCCTGCATGTCAGACTCAAGAAAGCGATAATCAAGAGCAAAATGAGAAAGGAGAAATAATAACTAAAAGAGTTGAACTGATGAGAATGTGCATCAATATCGAAACTTAACAAAGCCAGTGAAAGATCAGCCTTTACCATTTAGATCGAGTCGGACGCTTAGCGTACTCATTTCTGCTTCGATCGCTACTGTGTTCTAGATACCTATTCATCCCGATGACCAAGAGAAACAAAATGCCCATTTGGAACCTTGCTATAGAAGAATCATTTGTTTATGCAATGCTCGATTTCCAAAGATGCATGATGGCAATATTCGCGATTTTGACAATATTATGGAAGTCTTCATGGACATTTTCCGTCCGGACAAAGTTTCAAGAATGTTTAGAAATAGAAAGCGCGAACGCTGGGTGAAGGTTAACTAGTGCTTAATTGGGAGAAATGCCATTTTATGGTACAAGAAGGAATTGTCTTAGACACATTATATCCAAAGAGGAATCAAGTCGATTCGCAAAATCGCATTGAAACCTTCAACCTGGAAACCGTTAGAAACCGCTTTTGGGACACGCCGGTTTTTATCGACAGCATTAAAGATTTCTAAGATAACTAAACCCTAACCGAATTATTAATGAAAGATCGTTCATCTTCGAAAAAATGCTTGTAAGCCGCTTCCACTTAAGAAAGCATTAATTTCTCGCACTATCATGCAACCCGATTGAAATGAACTTTGAAATAATATGACGATGATATGTAGGAGCTTTTTAGACATGAAGGATAAAGACTCACGCCATATATTATGCTGTAACCGACGGCGCAGATGAATTACGCTCATCGAGAAAGAATTTTAGCGTTGATCTTCGCGTTAGACAAGTTCGCTCCTACTTAGTAGGATCATGCAAAATTATCATATACACCGATCATGCCGCTATTAGATATCTCCACTAAAAAGGACGCTAAACTAGACTTCGAGATGGATATTGTGCAAGAGTTTGATTTAGAAATCAAAGATAAGAAAGGAACCGAAATGCGTAGCGCATCACTCAGACTAGAAAATCTTAAATATGAACAAGTGCCGATTGATGATGAATTCCAAGATGATAACCGATTGCACTGAAGACACGTAACCGTGATAAACTGCTGAAACCAATTTTAGCTACCTCCTCTCTCGTATGTCGATTTTGTAACATACCGCAAGCGTACCAATCGACTTACTTATCAATGTAAGAAGAAATTCTTCCATGATCTTAAACAATACTATTGATGAACACTTTTCAAGAGAGGTCCCATGGAATTTTACCATGTGTCGAAGAGATTGAAAACATTATAACACATGCATTTGCACCTACTGGAGGACATGCTAAACATCCAAAACATGTGCAAAGATCTTACAATCCAATTGCCTAATGATATGGAAAGACGACATGCCACCATCTTAAATGCTATTAAAGATACGCATGAATATATCTAGACGGACGAAATGCCACAAGGCATTTTAGAATCGAAATTGATCGATGTACTTTACGGGACCCTTTCCATTCATCCGGTATAAGTATATACTGTCATGGATTATGTTTCAAAGTGGATCGAATGAAGAACAAAATACACCCGAGTGGTACTTTGGTTATTCAAGAACATAATTTTCCTAGGTTCGGCATACCCCGACTGTAATGTTTATTGTGGATCCATTCATTTCCAAAATTGAAAATTATTGGAAATATGAGTTCGACATCGATACTACATTACCATCCTCAACTAGTTGCAAGTCAAGTTTCAAATCGCGAGATAAACAAATCTTTGAAAAATGCAACGCCCGTAAAAGGATCTTAAATGAAGCTTTTGGGATATAGAATCGCTTATAAAACTCCATGAACTCTTTCATTTATGGTAAGTCATGCCATCTCCATGAAATAGAACACAAGGCACTGGGCCATTAAGAACTGCTTAATTAATGCCACGAGAAAGGATTCCGGATATTAATATTGAAGAATAGATAGGATGCTTATAAATGCTTGGATTTGACAATAAAGAAATGTCACGATAAGCGAATCTAGGAAGAATTTAACATAGGTGGATGAATTAACTCACGACAAAATTATCCGAAAATTACGTATCAGTCCGACCTTTCAAATTACTAGTTTATCCAAGTGGTGCACAGAGATTAAGGGTCATTGAACTGCGATAGTACGGGCACGCAAAACATTAATCTAAGTCGAGGAAATTCTCAAACGATATCCAGATTTGTGTCACAAGCTCGATTAGAAGACTAATCGTTACATCGCTGTGATACATAAAACAGTTATCGACAAATCGCTTTATATTTATCTTTATGCACCATTCTGATTCCGATTCGATTTAACGTCGACATGCAAGACAAGAGACAAGAACAAGAGGTCAAGATTAGCAACGAACATTCTCCATATGAGGATCGAGGCGCTTAAGTATTTGGAGTCGGATCATTTATTTGCATGGTATTTTCCTTTATTTCCTTTTCAATGCAATTTAAAATACATTTATGCAAATTTAATCAATGCAAAATTAAGCAATTCTACTTGAGCTATAACAAAAAAATATATATAAAACAATTTAAACGACGGCAAACATTATTCAACTAGTATTAATTGTTCATTATAAATTAAGAATTTGAGAATTAGCAAATTAAGTATCGCTTTTAACACTTTAAAAGATGTGTCGATCGATTTAAGTACCCAACAATTTTAAACTTAGTTCTAGATTAGCCTCAGTTGAATGGACTTTAAAACAACAAACAGGTCGATGAATCAATGGAAAATTAAGAAATTGAACGATGAAATGGTCCTTAGATCTTAATCCAACAATAGTAAAAATTTAATGCAAAATAATCATTAGATGAATCGATTTTCAATTACATCGATCCGCAATCTTATGAAAGTACCAGACTGAAGATAAGATCAAATTCACTACCGACTTTAGCGAGGTAGGGCTTAATGTGATGCCAATGAAAACTGAAATAGAATATAGTAATAGTCGAGCTATAGTGATACTAATTTAAATTCTCGCTGTCGTAATTGCTCCGTGAGCACTTGCTCTAACAAAATCAACCTGAAGCAAATTGATGTACGATCTGTCATTTAGTGTTTCGGATTTTCATTTTACTGCTTGTGAGTAATCGCGAGTGTAGAACGTTCATAAATAATGGAAAATATTTCATTTTATTTCCATATTACCGGATTATTTCGAATTGGACAACTGAGAGAGAAATTAAGAGAAATATTTGATAAAGTGCAAGTGAAGAAAATTAAAGCAAAATGATGATCAAAGTAAAGTTTTAACCAACGGCTGTGTAAGCAAAGCAAATTATGATGAGGTGTTAGATCTCCTAAAAAGAGGCTCCATAATTCTGATTAACCATAATGAGAAAAATCCGATAATCCATTGACAATATTTTGAGAAAGTGAAGAAATGGAGAATGGTTACACCCTAATATAAAAGGGCACCTAGGAATCATGAAGTTTAACACACAAAATGTTGTAGATTTTTCTGATCATTGTAATGCAAATGTGACATTATTAAATTCCTGACGTTGGACAATTTCTTCGAATTATTTCAAAGAATATTAATTCGTGATTTATGTACGTATTTAATTAATTGTCAGAGAGATATTTTGCCATGAATTTATTAATGCATTAAAGTTAATTGGATGTCGCTTATGAATATGTCAGAATTATTTAAATATCGATGTAACGAAGTTAATTTAATGGATCCTTAACCTGATTATATTTTATAAAACTTTTTTCCACGAAGTTATCTAATTTATTTTGTTAAAAAGTTAGAAACCAACAAGAGCGAAAAGTTTGAGGTTAATAAACTATAAGATTTGAAACCATTAGAGCGATGGTTTAAAATCAGCAAGAGATATGGTATTGTTTTGATCATGTTTTTAAAACCAATTAACTTTATTTATTTTCAAAAGTAATTTTAAAATCAATGGATAGCACATCAGAGTTTAAAATTATAATTTCTAGAGCGTAAAGTTTGGAATAGATTTTAAATAACTGTCGAAAAGAATATTTTAGGAAACAAGTCGTTGAAAGTCGGATTCTTTAGAATTAATGATACCGATATTCGATTATTATTTTAATTAAAATTAAGTTTTATTACCCAAAAATTCATTTATTTATCTCGATAGCTATAGCTTTTCGCAAGTTTCAGACATTAGTCTGACGAGTAGTCCCTAAGTTCATATCTTTAAACTACGGACAGTATCGAGACTTGTCCCGATTAATTTAGACGATAAAGTCGCGACAATAAGGTTGAGGATTGATACGGACTTTAGAAATCATCCCACTCAATTCGAAGTTTCCAGCTAAGAGATAGAGGTCCTTTAGTTGATGAAACGCTCAAAGACTAAAATTCGACTGATCGGGGAAAATGACCTTTGAGAACCTTCTTCGTCTATTCTCGATCTTCAAACGAAGATCATAGATAATAATGAGAGGGAAATGCCAGTCAAAAATCAACAGAAAATACCCAAAATGAGAGATATCACTCCGGAGTGCCCAAATGCGCCCGAAACCCAAATCCACTTTATTGAGAAATGAACGAGCAAATCGCTTTTGGGTGACATTTGGAATTGAACATGGTAACCTCATATGAATGCTACATGCCACTACATGTATGTTTTATGCAATGTAATTATAATCTAGAAATGCAAAAGAGGGTAAATTTTGGTACAACAACATGTCATCGCTTCAACCTCTAGCCTCTCCAAATTGAGGTTTACAACCGTAAAATCAATTATTGGACGGTACCATTAGATTCATCTCTTCAAGAAGATTCTAATGGTACCCTCGTAAAAATTTATTTAAAACGAGCAAGGCTTGGTTTTGAAAACTCAAATAATAACGGTGCACTTGTTTTTCGTAAAATCGTGTTCAATTCTCAACAAAATGGAAATGGTGAAGACCACGAGGATCGTGAGATGGGGAGAAATAGTGCTTTGTTTGGGACGATTTAGAAGGAATTTACTAGAACAAAGTTCACTTTCTGAGCTCAAGCTTGACTTAGGTAGCAATATTCGGGCACGATTCTTCTTGCCGATGGTGTGGTTATTTCAAAGAAGTTCAAGGAATAAGAATGAGCAAAGAATTTGAATTGGAGTGCTTTAAGGATTTGAAATCATGAATTTGAGGTATGAGAGTTTGGCGGTTTTTGGCTATAAAAGCTTGAGAAAAGAGTGATAGGTCCCCATTTATAGGAAGCAAATGGAATCAATGGAGGGTGAATGATGCAATTTGGAGCGGAATCGTGCACACCTGGATCATGAGCAAAATGTGACTTGCAAGGTTTCAAAACTCAGCCAAATTGTGCGTTTTGATGTGCTAATTATTTTTGGGAAGTTTCTAACATGATTAGTCACGAAAGAAAGGCTTAAGTTGGATTAAAAAACAAATTATAACGCAAATGCATAAACTAGTGGTGAGTTCGAAATAGTTTTTGAGATAATCTTTGCATTGAGGCCTAATCAAATTTACTCGTGCATTTTCCAATTTTTCTTGATCCAAATGAACTCCTAAAAGATTAGAACACAATGCAAAAATAATCACTTCCAATGGATGCTTGAGCTGAGAGATATAGCCTTTAGGATTTGAGAAAAAAACACTGAAAATCGGGCCAGGCCTTGGTTAAGCATGGCATGCCTTCTAAACGTGTCCTATAATGTTTTGCCTTCAAACATGGTCTTCCACTCAAAATTTTCTCTTAATTAATAAATATGGTATGAACTAGACCTCTTGAATGGCATTTTGCAAGAAGAACCACCCAAAAACTCCAAAAATTGAGAAGTTATGGTCTTGTGAAGTTGATGAAAAATTATGAAATGACCGATAATCTTTTTATCTCTTCAAGCAATCTCCAAACCCTTTCAAGTATTGAGACATAAATGGAGACAAATTTCACATCCTCAAGATTATTGTGAAAAAATAATTACATAAAGGTGATAAATGATGATCAAGTTATGATCTCTTAAAGTTGATGATAAAATGAAGAAATTCACCAAGGACTAGTAACTGACTTCCCAAGTAATTTTAAAAGAACTTTCTATTCTTGCCAATTGAACTAAGTTATAGTAAAAATCCTTAGGTTCATTGTGAAAAATAATGAGCTCAAGGAAACAAGGATTACCAAGTTATGATCCTTTGAAGTCATGCAAGAGAGATGAAGCATCAATCTAGAGAGCTTGCACACTTTGACCCTCAAAGCAACTTCTAATAAAAAGTCCTTTAAATAATGAAGACTTGTTATAGATCTTTTAAGAGGCTCATGGATTTGAATCACTCACAAATCTCATGTAACAACCAAGATATGGTCCTCCGAGGTCTAAAACCCTAATTCCAAGAGCATGGCTATGACATGGAGAATTCTTTCAATTTTGATGATCTCTATTACAAATGGAGCATGTCCATATGATGGGAGATTATTAGATGATGATAGGAGTCCATAGTAAGAATAAACACTTCAATTCATTAAGAATTGATGAGACATGCTTTTGTGATCCAAAGCTCAAATTAGGTCAACCATTTGAAAAAACTTAGCATCCATGGGATTCCTTTTTCTAAATAGACATAACGCTGCCCATTAGATCTTGTCAATGATGATAACTTGATGTACCCCACATGATAGAGCTTGATAATTTCTTAAGACTTGGTGAGAAGGCATGGAAATGAACCCATGAACCTATAGAAATCTTGAAGAAGAGCTTTTGCATCATCCTCCTACCACACAACATCTAAAGAACAAATAATATACATATCTTATGGTTATCCAAGTATCAAATTCCCTACACCAAAATGTACACAACATGGTGCTTGGTGATCCCTTCAAAGGCAAACCCGAAGATAAGAGAGAGAAAGAAACCTAGTTTGTGATCTTTGTGCAATGCAATGGTATGAGATGATAAATAATCTTAGGGGGAAAATTGGGGCACAACACATTGCTACTATTGTAATAAGTTTGGTCATTTTGCTAAATATTTTTGGTCAAACAAAGAAAGGAAGTAAGAAGAAGACACCATAGCCATATGAGATTCTGAGGGTGAACTTGTGCTATTGTTGGCTTTTGATTCTGATGGTATATATTTGGTAGATTAGTGGTATATGGACACTGACTTCTCAAATCACTTAACATGAAACAAATAATGGCTCATTGATTTTGAATCTAGAAAGATGACAATGATCAAATGTGCTGATGATAAATACCTTAATGCTGAAGGTATGAGAAATGTCAAAGTCAAGGTGAATAATGGTCAAAATGCTCTAATCAAGGATGTTTGGTATGTTCCTAGCATGAAGAGTAATTGATGTGCGTGGGTCAACTTATCGAGAAAGGTTTGTTGACTATCATGAAGAAAAATCTCTTGAAATTCTATAATTGCAATCGTGTCGATTATACAATCGAAAGGTGAAAGAAATAGAATATTTAAGGTGAATGTGGAGACAATTGAAACTAAATGCCTTAGTGCAGATGACACTGAAGGTGACAGTAAGCTATGGCACAACAGATTGGGGCATCTAAACTTCATAAGCTTATGGCATTTGAGTTTTAAGAAGCTAGTACATGGAATTCTTAATATTGTGAAGACTAAGAAGTAATGTGATATGTTCATGAAAGACAAGAAATCTAGATTTCCATTTGCGTCGGAAGTATCCCAAAGATCAAAGCATGCTTGGGAGTAGTGCATTCTCGATGTACGTGGACCATTTCCAGACATTCACTTGAGTAAAAAGTGTTTTATGTCTTTTTTGGATGAGTTCACAATAATGATATGGGTTTAAGCATGAGGTGCTTACAAAGTTCCAAAAGTTTAAGGTGAAGGCTAAGAAACTGAGTCGTCATAAGTTGAAAGTTCTCAGAACTGACGGTGGACGTGAGTACAACTATATAGAGTTCTAGAAGTTTTTTGAAAGTAATGGAATTAAGCATGAGGTTACTGCTCTATACACTTCTCGAGCACAATGGTGTTGCTGAAATAAGAAACCAAACTTTTCTTGATATGACAAGGAGCATGTTGAAAGAGAAGAATCCGCCTCACACCTTATGGAGAGAAGATGTTTCCACTTCACCTTATGTGATTAATAGGTGTCTAATGAAGAAGTTGAAGGAAACTATTCCTTTTAAGAATTGGACTGGAGATAAGCAAAGTGTAGTCAATTTATAATATTTAGTTTTGTTTGTTACAAGCATGTTCCAGATGCTAAGAGAAAGAATCTGGATGATAGACGCAAAGTAATGTTCTTGATTGGATACAACAATACAAGTGAATACACAATTTATTGTCCAGTCACTAACAAAGTTGAATTCAACAGAGGTTTCATTGTGAAAGAATTAAAAGCATGGGAATGGAGCAAGTCTCAATATAACTCTGGTGTAGTATCAACACCTGAGGTAACTTCTAAAGATTTTGAAGACGAGACATAGTCAATATATGAATTCGGTTCAAGATGAGAGAGTCATAAGACGACTCAAGCGGAAGGTGAATCTAATTTTGATCCAGTTATGATGATGATCCGAATTTGTGGTAATAATTCTCTAGGTGGATCTATGAAAGTGGATCTTCTAAATATGTTCCAACTTCAAAGAAAGACCATAATGTGATATTATTCCATAATTTGAAGACTCTTCAACAAGTCGATGTGCCACAAAGAATCATACAAATACTAAGGAGATTCATAAAATTTGACATGTTGCAAGACACTTAAATAGACATTGAAGGAAAGTCATTTAGTGTGCTATATTAGTACAATTTGAACCGTTAGTACTAAAGAAGCACTCAAGAAGAAAGTGTCAAGGCCATGAAAGAATAACTTGAGGTTATAGAAAGAATACGACTTGGAAGCTAACCGAAGCCCAAAGAAAGCCATCAACGCCGATGGGTTTTCATGATAAAGTCAAGTTATATGGATCAATTGGAAAACAAAATCAAGGTTAATAGCTAGAGGATTTCTACATAAACATGGTTAGATTAGTTTGAGGTGTTTGCATATAGCATGGAATGAAACAATTAGATTATTGATTGTCGAATGCCCCAAACTTCTTTTAGAATTACCAACTAACCCCACAAATCAACACAGGGTCTTTTCGTAGATGGATTTATTATGGAATGGGCTACCAAAAGAATATGCATCTTGTTGGTATAAGTAGTACCAATCCATCCTTATAAGCCTTCCTTCAACCATGCGCCTCATACCGCAAAACCTCGTGATCTCTCTCTCATTGTGTTAGGTTTTCCTCTAGAATGGGCTAAGAGTGTCGCATTGTTTTGCCTCATGCACCGACAACTACTCCTCGCCTCGATGTTACATGTAACCACTCTTCGCCCTCTTGACCTCGGATGTTAGATGCCAACCGCCTTCGCTTGATTCGCCCTAAGGTCACCCATCCCAAAATTGCTCAATAGTCAAGCACGCTTAATTGTGAAGTTCTTATGGAATGGGCTACCAAAAGAAGATGCATCTAGTTGGTATAGGTATCACAATATCATTATAAGCCTTCCTCCAAGCATGCGCTCATACATGTACAACATCATGGCCTCTCTCATTTCAATGTGAATTATATTGTTCCTAGAAGCTTTTAGAGTGTCTCATTGTCCTTCATAATGCACCGAAACCATTCTTTCACCCTCGTGTGTTACATATAACCAATCTTGCCTCTTTGGCCTCGTGTTTTATAATTGCTATAAATGCTAATAGAACTTGGCCTATGATGCATCCGATGTGAAATATGTATTTATGAGTCATTATAAGAAGAGGTATATGTGTCATAATATCCTCGGATTTTTTCAAAAGAATCATGAAGGGATAATTTACATGTTACATAAAGCATTGTACGACTAAAACAAGTTCATAGAGCTTGGAATATGAAATTGATTCATTTTCCAAGTTGCAAGGATCTCGTAAAGTGTGAGATAAATTATGACTTTACGCTTAGCATATTTTTGAAAGCAATATGATTGTGGTGTGTCTCAATGACGACATGTTCTTAATAGGAAGTTGTTCAGATGAGATAGTCAAGTTCAAGAAGGTGCTGATGAATGAGTTTCAAATGAATGGTTTGGGAAATATGGTATATTTTATAGGAATGAAGATTACTCCGAAGGGTATAATTTTGCATCACCGAAATAGGAAGTAAGATATGATGTTAAGTAATTCATATTCGGTACTATTCTAACTCAAAAGTAGAAGCTTATGAGATTATTATTCCAGAAGTGTGTTTGGTTTATGGGGGTTGGTTTGTTTTGTTAGCTTGTTTTAGCAATGCCTACGAGGCATAGTTTTCTTACGTGTCATGTTGATTTTGGTGTATTTAAACACCTTGGTGCAACTAGTTTTCATTATGCATAAAAGAGTTTCTTTCTCCAAAATTTGTTACAACTATTTTCTCTCTCTTCTTTCTTTCTCTTCTTTCATCTTCATCTTCAACCTTGTGCACAATATTTGTGACTTGTGACATGACAACGTCTGTTTGGTATGAAATATTTAGGTGAATATGGTGGTGTTTTATTTTTCCTATGAATATTAATTCTATTTTTCCGATAATTAGATCAATAGGTGGTAGAGTTAGGATGATGGGTCATTTTTGACACTATGTTATTTGGTCAATTTAAAATTTCAATATAATATTGTGTTTTTATTGTCTTTTTATATATATATATATATATATATATATATATATATATATATATATATATATATATATATATATATATATATATATATATATATATATATATATATATATATATATATATATATATATATATATATATATATATATATATATATATATATATATATATATATATATATATATATTTTTAAATTATTAAATTAATAATAAGAACATCAATAATCCAAATTTGATAAATCACGTTTAAGACAAAATAATAAAATGTAACACATTTGATACAATCACATAATTAAAATTATTAAAGCAACGACTAGACCATTCATAATTCAAAATAAATCAATCACGTTTAAAATACAAAATTGAAATATAACCAATTACATCAAAATTTTGATATCTCCAAATCAACATTAAAACCGTGGGTAAATATCCAAATCAACCCTTCAATTTCGAAAAAATTCCACTTTGATTGCATGTTGCCATACCCATCAAAGACTACAAGACTAATTGCATGATACAAAAAATATCGACTAATTTGATTCACAACTTTGCTCGCAATACTTCAAATAAGTCAAATTCTAGCTTTTTGTTTGCTACTACTATGATATGTTACAAAGTCAAACATTGTGGCTCTTTCTTATTATTTAATTCAAACATCCTACGATAAAGAATCTAAATTGAGACAAAGGAATCATAAAACAAGGGTTTGTGTAAGGCAGTAAGGGAAGTTACTATCATGATAGTACATGCAACACTATCAACCAAGAAATTTGTCACAAAAGTCTAATATTTCTGCTTGACTAAAATGGAAAGGAATCTAAATGACATAAAATGAAAAACTCACACGGTAATGTTCTTAAAAGTTAGTGCAACACAATTTCTGCAAAATTATTCTCAAGACTTTTATATCAAAAACTTATGCAGAAGGATAAGGGTTGCAGATTGGTGGATTTGATGGATGCAGTGGTTAATGGGGGGAGTTAAATGACAACATAAGTTTTGTTTTGGAAAACTTGCAAATTATTAATAATATTTTTAATATGTTATTTAATTTAATATGTTATTAATAAGTTTATGGAAATTAAGAAAAGTCTTACGATGATCTTTCAAATTACTTGTTAGCACTTCGAGCTTTTGTTCCAAGTATAGTGATAGAAATACAAACACTTATAGTGTATACAGATGACTGAACTGTTGTTATTGGGAAACAAATATTTCACCGACTATTTTGAGCATTCCAACCATGCATACAAGGTTTTGCATATTGCAAGTCTATACCGCAGATTGATGGTATATGGTTATATGGTAAATACAAGGGTACACTACCAATGGCGGTAGCACAAGATGGAAATAGTAATATTTTCCAGCTTGTCTTTGCCAATGGAAGGTGAGAGACGGATGGTGAAGGTTCTTTCTAAATAACTTGAGAATGCATGTAGCTCTTCAACATGATCCGTGTTTGATTTCACAAACACGCATCTATCGAAACCGACACAAAGAATCCCGAAATGGTTGGCATAGTCTTCCGCTTGTCCATGTTTATTGTATCGTATATATTGCATGTAATTTTGTTAAGAAAATCAATAATCGAAACCTCCGAAAACAATGATCATCATGGGTAAGTATCTTTTATACACTTTATGTATCATTAATACTATACCATAATATTAATCCATTTTTTCTTATACCATATAGGGCATGCTTTAAACCAACCAACGTTTAGGTATTATCGCCAAAAGATTGACATGACTAACAAAGGATGCTTTGAGGTGGATAGACAATATTTCAATTGAAAAATGGTAGGTATTTGATGAGGGTCACGTTGGGGAACATGACAACGAACATTTTCAAGTCACTAAATTTTGTATTCAAAGACACTGTAATTTGCCATCACGACAATGGTACAAGAAACGTATTATAGGATGTGAACACTTTGTTGAAAAGGGTGCAAAGTGGAGTGCAATTTTGAATTTTGGCCAAACATTTACAGAAGCGTGTGAAGGTGATGAAAGAAGAAACATCAAAATCCTCCACGCATCGGGTAAGCATTTCATTAAATAACAACACTTTCAGGTGAAGGAAACCATTTACCATAGTGAGGAAAGCTTATGGACGTTACAAGGTCAACTTAAGCAATGGTCATGGATCGCATAAAGTTTCAAGATACCGTGTCCCTTGTTCACATGTTATCGCTGCATGTTCTGGTGGTGCGTGACACCTATCTTTTATTGGCTAACGCTACAAGGTGGCTAATCTATTTGGGGTTTACAACACAAGTTTTCCATTCTCCGTTAGATGCGATTGCCCACTTATAGGGAGATCGATACACATAAGAAGCTTATGTTTTAGCCGATTTTAAACATATATTTCTTGATCCGTGCTTAGGTCCGTTTGGTGGAAGTAGATGGAGGGAGGGAGGAATATTTATAAACATATTTGTTTGGTTCACTTTTTATAAGGGGAGGAGGGAAGATAGGGACCAAAATCTCTCATAGACTCATTTTGCCCCTCCAAATTAGGGGATTTGAAGGAGGAAGATTTATTTATTATAATTTTATTATTTTCCTAATTTATCTTCAATTATTTTCTTAATTCCAAAACTATCCTTATTGAATTATTAAAGACTAGATTTTTCTCGCATGTTATTTCAAATTTCATTTGTTGTGGATGTTATTTGTTGTTGCTCTAAGGTGAATTTTTTCCTTTTTATTTTGTTGAAATTTCCTTTTTGATATTATATTTCTTACGTGTACATTGTTCTATAGCATGGTAGTGTTATATGTTGATATGATTATTATGATATGTGAAATTTATGGTTGTCGTAAGTGATTTTTTGTTGATGTGTATCCTGTAATTTAACATTTAATTATTATGATAAGTGAATTTTATGATTGTCGTAAGTAAATTCTTGTTGATGCTTATCCAACAATGTAACATTGTCGGCAATATTGTATGCTAGTGCTTCAAGCCGAAACACACTTTTAATTTGTTTATGAATATTTTGTTTACAATTTAATATGATTTCTAGATATTTTGTTTAAATTAAATTTGGGTGGTTTATGAATGAATAAGTTCTTATTTGGTAAAATTTACTTAAAATTATTTTTATTAAGTACAAATGATCATATTTGTAAGGACAAAAATGTAATTTAATTTTAAAATTCCTCACCTTTCTTTGTGAATCAAACATATATATCGTTAAAAATACTTTCCTTCGCTCCCCTCCCCTTCTTTAAACCAAACATATGTTTAGTTAAATTCTCTCCTCCTCTCCTTCATTCCTCCTCTCTATTAATTTTCTTCCCTTCCCCTTTCCTCAGTTGAACCAAACGGAAAGAAATGTTTATATAATAGAAAACGTCATTCTCAAAGAGTACATGGATTTTGACTATAAGTTAAATAGCGGAGAAATACAATTTGACAGTAACCTGATAAATTATAAATGAATATTAGTCAATCATAAATTGATAACTAAAAGCACCCTACAACCTGCTACCTACATATAGAATTATATGAAAATTACTTGCACTTAATCTATGGACTTTACCCATTTGACAAATTTTTTTCTTCTTTACGTAGCTTTAATTAGACATTAAAATTTTGAAATTTGGTTCACAAATTTGAGAATAAAGTGAATTTTTAATTTATTAAAACAATGACATCTTTATTAGTGGATGTCAATAATTCACCTAATAAAGCAAGGATGTTGAATAACTTCAATTTGATGTGTGTTTGATTTTTTTCTTCTTCATTTTTAAAATATAGATTTGACCAAAAATCACATAAGATAGAAATAAGCTTAATTACATTTTAATTGATTTATTATTGTCAATTCATAATTTTTATTATTCTATTTTGAATTTCATGACATGCACTTGTAACATAGTAAATGACCAATTTAGTATATGTGAGAAATATAACATCAAGAAAATAGGAGAAAATTAATTTAATATTTAAAAAATCATAACACTAAAATAAAAAAGTTAAAATAATAAAAGATGAAAAAAATATTTATCAAAAAATCTAAAACAGACTATACGGGGACAAATTACAATCGGCCTCTTGGTCCAATATCTAGATTTATATCCTCCTTATTAAGGATGTTTGTTCTTTGTATCGAAACCCTAATCAATTGGTGTGTTTCTTTGGTCTTCTCCCTTTTCGCATACGTTATCTTCACAATTTCAAACATTTTCATCATTGCATCACCTTCACCATCATCTCTACTTGGGTTCAGTTGTTCTGTTGGTTGTCGTTCATCATAATGACGAGCACTTGTTCGATTCAAATTATATGCGATCAATTTTAAGGGTGATTGCTTCTTCCATCATCATCTTCAAAGTAGTTGTTTTTGCGTCGAGGGGTTCTTTATTACTTGAGATACTTATGAATCTTTGGATAATAGTCTTTCCTTCTAAGTTCTGAATAAGGTATTCAATTCCCCATTTACCTTAAACTTTGAAGTAGTGTCTGAATTATCTTTCATCCATCCAATTTTGGGACATACCCAATAATTAATATCCTCTTTCACCTCTTTTCTCTTTTGTCTGTTGTGATTAGGTTTGACTTTGCTCCTATCTTTACTATTTTCAGTTGAATCGAAGTTAGTGTCGTATTGTTATGTATGATTTTCCTTTATCTTTCCTTTTTGATTTTGAGAATATTTTCATGCTTTTGTTTGTACTAACGTTGTTGTGTTGTTTGCTCATGTTGTCATACCCCAATTTTCCATAAGATGTCTATGATTAACATATCATTTTTATTTAAAATATATACTATTATATTTTAAAAATAATTTATTTATTTATAATGAGGGTTTGAAGTAGTAAAGAGGGGTGTATTCCTTTTTTAAAAAATCATTGAAATTAGCATTCCAGATTGCTAAGCCCATTTTGGCCCATTTCATTCTTTTCTAAAGAGCCTACTTTTCTTTTCTAATTTTAGTATATTCTTTTTTTACTTATTATGATTATTAATAATTATTCTTATAATATCATTATTAACTTTATCAAAATATTAGCATACTATTATTTTCTTTATTATATATATACTATCGTTAAATTATTATTATAATTTTTATAATGAATTTTATCATTTTTAAAGATATTATTATTAATATTATTGCTAAAAAAACAATTTTTTTGTATATAGTTTTAATATTATTATTAGTTATTGTAATATTGACTTTATTATGTTTAAAGATATTATTATTAATATTATTGCTAAAAAAACTATTTTTTATATATAGTTTTAATATTATTATTTGTTATTAGTAATATAATTATTATTATTAGTTTTGAATAAATGTTAGGCAATTTCTTTCTCCACTTAGTGGGGTTCTTCTTCACTCTAGTGAAATATCAAAATACTTCTCATCTCGTAAGTTAACTTAATTTCCCAAATAAGGTGAATTTGTAAGTTAACTTGAAATAGGGGATCGTAAGTTAACTTACTTAATTACTTAATATTCCAAATTTATTAGGATTAAAATACAATTTATATTTTACTATTTAATTAAAAATTAATTATTAAGAAAAAATCCTATTAGAAATAATTATTAAGAAAAAATTTGTATATTTCTTAATTATAATATCAGATGACTGTTACATAGGTTTTGTTCTACTTTTTTAATTCTAATATCAGATGACACTTACATAGGCTTTGTTCTACATTTCTTAATCTTAATATCAGATTTACACATGCTTTATTCTACCTTTCTTAATCTTATTATCAGATGACTATTACATAAATTTTGTTCTAACTTCTACTTGGGTAAGATCTCAAACCATGACTGGCAAGCATTTTTATTTATTTATTTATTATTGAATCCTAAATTTTACATTAAGCTTTTCTATTTTGTTTATTGTAATTGGTGAGGTTTATATTTTTGTTATCACTTAGGCTTGCTAAGTGAGACCAAATGATTATATTTTTGTGTTAATGAGTGTGTTAATATTTTTCTTACTTCTCTTAAGGAAATTGTATCATGATAAAACAAAAAAGTGAGACTAAAAGCTAATATTAAAAGTGAATAATAATAATCGATATATTTGAAATTTAAATCTGATGAAGAATTAATAATCGAAGAATTTATATAATTTTTAATTATGTAAATTAATATAAAAAAATTATTAAACAAAAAAATTCAGTGAAATATCAGAATTATGGAAAGAAAATATTTATATTATTTTATATTATATTTTTTATAGTTATATAGACAATAATTTAATATATTTAATAAATTAAGCGATGCTAAGATTTTAAATTTCAAAAATAAAGTCATTTTGGAATAAAAAATTTATACAATTTTTATGGATAAAATAAATTTGACTTGATTTTTCTTAATAAATAATAGGATTTGATACAAAATTGTATATTATGTTTGGGTAAAAAGGATATATTAATAATAATTCAATTTAATTATATTATTATAAATATATTATACAATTAATACATATCAAGTAAATCAAGGCAAAAAATCAATTGTATCTCTTGTATATATGTAATAGAAATCACATGAAATAAAATAAAATATTCTATTTTCTTATATATATATATATATATATATATATATATATATATATATATATATATATCTAAAAATTAAATCCTAACAAATTTGGGATATTGGGTGAATTCGTAAGTTAACTTACGAATTCACCCAGAAAGGTCAATTTGTAAGTTAACCTACGAATTCACCCAACAAGGTGAATTCGTAAGTTAATTTACGAAGGGTATTTTTAGTTTTTGAGGGGTGTGGGAGAAACCTGTTAGTGTTTTAAGTTGGCATTAATTTTGGTAAAACTAGGCTTTAGCAATGTCTTGATAAATGTCATGACATTCGAGATGAAGATAAACCTACTTGCTAAGGATGTTAAAAGACACCGAACCGAAGCTAAAGTCGTTGGAAATTTGTAGAAATATTCGATGTCATAATGTATGTTATGACATTCGCAGTGACATTCTGCTCGCGAACTGCTTTTCCCGAGACTTTTCGAAGTTTGTCGAGCTGCTATATTATTGTTTTTCCGTTATTAAGCATGCTCACGTGGCTGCTAGGTTAATCTTAATTAGACCTAAATTGGTTGTTTAAAAGACCATGTTTTTAGGATTAAATTAAGTGAACCCTAGCTATCTTTATGGAAGCCCAAACCGAAGTTTCGTGGATCGCTTCTATAAAAGGAATTCAACCCTTATATCGCTGCGCCTCGAATTTATTGAAGATATAGAGGTTGTTATTTGTGTATCGTTGAAGTAGTTATTGTATTGTGTAATTTAGTTTCTTTGTGAGCCAAGCAACTATCAATTGATAAGTGCATTGACTAGGATTTGTTTGTGGGTAGAAGCTTTGAAGCAAGATCAAGATAGTTTATTTAAGTGTGTCTTCACAATTCAATTAATCAATAGGTTGATATCACCGCTGTGATCGGGGAGTGAGTAGGAACTCGATCTAAGTAGGACTTAGGTTGAAGTTGCATTGGGTAGGTTTTAAGTGAAGGAGATAAACCGTTGGTTTATTCTCGAATTAATTCTACTAATAGTGAATTTCCTCCCGCTTGGTAGCCCCTATGTAGGTGTAGTTAGACACCGAACTGGTAAACAACTTCTTGTGTTCTTTACTGCTATTTACATTTATTGTGTGAATCTGTTAACAGAGTGTCAGATAGTGTGTCATAACATTCTCTGTGACATCACGTATCTGCTGCCAGGAATTTCAAAACCTACTAGGTGGGTGAAGAAATTCCCTAAATATTATTACTAATATTATTATAGCAAAAAGGCCTCTATTTATCGTCTCCATCATTACCCAGAAATGCAAAAGGGCCCAGATCTAAAACGCAAAGAAGCCAAACCCAGAAATTCGGAAAAAAAACGCCAAAAAGCATTCCTATAAAAAACGCATAAGACATTAATAACGAAAATCAAATAAAATCTTCTTCTTACAATGAATCAAATCAAATATATTACAATCATTACAAATCAATTCCATAAATAATTTTCCTAAATAATCTATTCCTAAAGACTATAAGAACCCTAGGAATTGATAAGAAGCCGAAAAATTGACAAAAGAAAGAAGAAAAGAAGAAGATATCTAAAGTTTCGATATCCAAACCCAGATCTCGAATCACTGGCTGGCAACGTCCCCACCGTTTTTACCTTCCGCCGCCTTAAATCAATCATGTACGAACCAAGACTTAACTAGAGGCTAACCTGTATCCTTCGTGATAATCAGCGTAACCATCACATCGTCACGGATCCGCATTTTGCCATTTCGGTATGATGGTTTAAAGTTTGATCTTGACATTTTCTATTAGCCTTTTAGGGATGATGGTTTAAAGTTTGATCTTTAATATTATTTTATTAATTATAATTGTTACTAGTAATTATTAGTAATAATTTGCCTAATTCAAATTGGAAAAGATGTTTAGGTTTAACTTTTTCCTTTTGTTTTTTCACTAATAATGATGATATTTAAGTGGACTTTAATTATTTGTTATTATTATTCTAACTATCATTAATATTAAATCAATATTTAAAATCAATTAGTAATTAATTTTCTTTCTAGTATTATCATTATAATATTTTAATTACTTAAGTTATTCTTTATTCTGTTTCTACTAACTTAATTTAATTTCTTTCTATTAGATAATTTCGTTAATAAAGACAATAACTAATTATATACATAAATCAAATATTTTTATTAAATTAATTTAATATTTTATATTAAAATATTAAAATTTGCATAATTCATCAAATACTCCATTCATGAAAGCAACACGTGACTAATATTTAGCCATGCTATGAGACTATATTAAACTCTCCTGAATGGTGTGATTTGACATTGTTTGATGGGATAGTGTCAAATTAAATGTTGTAAGGAGCATTTTAGATTTACTAATTGTTGGTGAATTATTAAATTTAGAATTAATTATTAGAAATAATAGAAATTATAGGTTGTTACTAATTATATGGTTATGATTTAAATGATTAAAATAAAATAGTAAGTAGAGATATGATAAGGACAAGGTGGTAATTTTAGTGAGGTGAGGATAGAAAAGGGAAACTAATATTAGGGTCCTAATGGTAGATATGATTATAAGGTAAAATAAGAAGAATATTTCTCATTAGTTGCATCAGAAAACAAGGAAAAAGCAAAAGAAAAAGAGAAGAGAATGAGAAAGGCATTAGGGCAAGAAGAGGAAGAACACCATTGTTGGGAACCTAGAGTAATCTTCAATTCTAAGGTAAGGACGAGGTTCCAACTTTCTAAAGGGTAGTAATCCTAGGTATGTGGGATTTGATGTATTCTTGTTTGTGTGAATGTATTGATTCATGAATTGGTTGTTTTGTGTGAAAGTATTAATTCATAAATTGCTTTTTGGCATGATGAATTGATGTGGAAATTATTGGTTTTCGTGTTGTAGAATGATTTCATTAGTAGCTATAATGTAAGTATGTTATGTAGCATTGTTGTTGCTGATTTGTGTGTAAAATTCTGGTTTTGGGGGTTTTAGAAAAAGGAAAATCGCAACTTATAAGTTACATAATTATTTTAAAATAATAGTGGAACCGTGCCCATTATATGGTAACCTGCTACCACGAGAAAATGCTTTGGGAGAAAACGTGAGTGGTAACCGATTCCCACTGCGAGGGTAACCAGGTTCCCACACGCGAACCAGAAAGGGAGAGTTACTGTTTAGCCTTAATCAGCGCCCATTATATGGTAACCGGTTACCACTGTACAATTTTGAAATTTTTTCCAAACTTTAAAAATCATAACCTTGTGATCGGGTGTCCGCTTGATTTAACCGTCGAACTACTAGAAGCTAAAAACATGATCTTTATTATAAAAAAATTTCAAAACCAGAACTCAATAATTTTGGGATTTGTATTTGTTTTGGTGCCATATGTTGTATGTTGTATAAATCAATGTTGTGTCGCATTGTATTATTGTTGTTGGTTTGCAGCAGTGGTCGAAATGGTAAGGTGTTGATTATGTTGGAATCAATACTTTTCATTGTTGGTTGTATGATTTAGTTTCATGCATTCATGTGGCATATGTTGTTGTTGTTGGCTCAAATCCTAGATGAAGTGGTTACGGCAGGTGAATACAATTATTCCCTATGTTGATGGCTCTAATCCTAGATGGAGTGGATTAGTAGTTAGGTGGACCAATTGTTCACGAAAATGGTGACCCCGATCCTAGATGGAGTGAATTCGATGGAAATCTCGGTACTGCATGCATGGTGTCTATGTCGAGTTGTATTTCATATTGGTTGTCGATTGTTGATTGTGAATGTTGTATTGCATGATTTATGACAATTATGTTGTAGGGATGAGATGTTATGCATGATAATTTTGTATATCTCTGATTATACTGTTCTTTATATCGTTATGATATCTCACCCCTTCTGTTGTTATGTTTCCTTTACATGGGTAACGTGAAGATACTCAGGAGTAGTTTAAGTAGCAGGAGTCGAAGAGGTTGCTCTTCTTCTTAGTTCGAATCAACATTATGCTCTGATACGTAACACTCGGGTTGGGGATAAAAGTTTGAATGATTTGTTTTAATTTGGTTTTGATTTTCTGTTGTTGATTCCAAGAGGAGCAATTTAAACTCTAGAATGATTATTTGAAGTTGATTTGTTGGATTTGAAATATTTCCGCTATTTCCATTAAGTTTTTGATTCAGACCATGTTATGTTTATTCCAATTATGTGTTATGTATCAAATTGTATGAGCTTGAGGTTTTTAGAAGCATGTGACATCCTGATTTATGTTGTATGAAATTTTAAAATTACTCTGATAATTATATAAATATATCGTGGGGAAATCAGGGTGTTACAAACAACAAATTATTTTCCTACTAACATAACAAAACTTCAAGAACATTTTTTGAAAAAAGGATTAAGGAGAATTACTTTCAAAATTAATTGCGAACTACGCTCACGATCACTCAACTTACAACCTAGACAAGGTTCAAGTATAATTTGAAGGTAATTCTACGCAATCTCTAAAAACACCAACCAAACAATGAGAACTACGAAATTGACTATGATTCTTCGCAAGGATACATAGACACTGTTAAAACTAAGGCGTAGTCCACTTATTAACAAAGTAAAACCCTTTCCTTAAACCTTTAAATCTAAACCCTAGTATCCTTGTGAACAATATAGATGAAGGGTTCCTAACACCTTCCCTTCGTCTAAATTAATCAAGAACTTAGAATCTCTAAATTAACAATTAGGGTTATTTGTTATTCCTCGTCTTAGGAGAAAATTTAATGGTGGCGACTCAAATTTTAACCTTACACATGTTACTAATGTTATTCTTTATGTCCTGAGTGGAGGTTTGTTTTCTTCCATGCGCAGCCTGTGGAGGAGTATCCTCTTTGTACTAGTTATTTCTACAGTTTTTATGCCTCTGGTTAACCCATGTATTACTATTGTGTTGATCTTGAGGTTTCTCAATAACTTGTCGCCTATTTTTCCTTTATCTTTTATCCTAAGTGTTAGCGTTCTTGTTTTTGTCTAAGGTTCAATACTTATGGTCTCCTTGTGGTCACTATCATGTATCTCTCTATCTTCCCTGGCTTTTCCTTTTGCTTTGTACATGGTTTTAGCATTCGTACTCTTTAAGATTTTGTCGATTATGCTTTTTGTTTCTGCCAAGCTTTTGGTATTTATCAGGACTTTGTTGATTTGATATATATGTATGTTGTAGTCACTTGGATTCATAGCATGGCTAGTAGAGGGTTGACCTCTTCTCATATCAAGATTTCTGATTTTGCCATTATCTAGGTAAGTCTTGTTCAACTCCTTGATGTGTGGTTTGTTTTTGTTAGTTTTATTTCCAATTCTCCTTTGTCGATCAACTTTTTTATTTATTTTTTCTCTGGTATCCTTTTGCTGCCCCTTCTTATTGTAATTTCAAAGTGCGCCTAAGAGGGGGTGAATTAGGTCTTTAAAAAATTTATTCGATTTTATGAATACTTGTTCTTATTTTTCTGGTTTGGTGTATGAAATAGTATAAGTGATTATTTCTTTTATGGTTATGATATGATGAAAGTGATAAATGCGGAAAAGTAAAGAACACAAGGATGTATCCTAGTTCCCCTCACAATCCAAGAGTACTTCAATCCCCTTTCAACACGAAAGAGATTTCACTATTGTTAGACTTTGTACAAGCCATATACCAAGACTTCTCCTACAATCCTCTAATAATAAACCACCAAGAAAAATCCTCTTGATTTTCACTATACACTAAGAGAGCAATCCTTCTTAATGACTCTTGTTTCCAATAACTCGAAAACAAGTATACAATACAAACAATCTTATTTTCAACCATTCTGAAAAATAAGATATGAATACAACATGTATTTTGAATAGATAAGTTTATAGGATGATTATCACTTAGAGTGATTTATCAATGAAATTGATCTTCTCTTCCAATGACAATAATTTACAATAACTTAGAGAAATAGATTGCTCAAGATTTCTGGTTTATGTAATATGAAAGTATGCAGAAAAATCTTGTATGAAAGATGAACACTTGAATGTGAATTTTGAAATTTGAATGATAATTAATTGGAAGAGGTGTAGAATGAATTTGAAAATTTGAGTATTTATATGTTCATGACACCTTTTAGAAATATCATAAGTATCTTCATTTGAATCATGAACAAGTGTCAAGATTAGAGACAAAGTTTTAGTGAAAGGGTGCATGCAAAGATTCTGATTTTTCAAATTTGAATGTGAAATCGATTGCACCTTTGTGCAAATCGATTGTACGGGCTCTAACTGAAATATTTTTGAAAAATAATTAGTAAGAAATTGATTGTACCAATATGCAAATCAATTGCACTTAGTTAAAAAATTGAAAATTTTCAGATGCAATTGATTGCACCTTTGTGCAAATCGATTGCAACCTCAAACAAAACCTTTTAAGGAAAACATTCAGTATGCAATCGATTGCACCTATGTGTAAATTGATTGCACAGTTAAAAATTGTAATTTTTACTTTGAAACTTAGTGTATTCAAATGTATATGATATGCAATCATGTTAGGAACTTTGAGCATCTATGACTTAAGTTTAGGTAAATATTATCATTATACCTTCTTGAAATACAATAGCTTGAACCCAAAGCCTTGAACCATGATGATTTAACTTTGAAATGTAATTGCTTGAATTTGTACATGATGCTTTGAATTTTACTTGAGACTTTTTCCATTCTTTTTCTATGATCATTTGCTTCTAAATTTGTCTTCACAAAAACTAATATTTTGAGAGGATTGACTTCACATTCTCCCCCTTTTTGATGATGACAACCAATTGAAAGTTGAGATGTTTGAATTTTTAGAACAAATGAGAATCTCTTATGTGAATGCTCCCCCTATATTTAATAACTCCCCCTAAATCAAATCTCTCCATTGATTTGAGATGATTTTACATCTTTGGATGCAATGATTACAGATAAGTATACATACACATACACATATATATCTTCTCCCATTTGTCATTAGAAAAAGGATGGAAAAGACTTATAAAGTATATTATAAAATTTTGAAAATAAAAACAATTTATACCTATGAGTTTCACCTCATGTGAGTGACTTCATCAAACGTTCATCCTTGAGGAACTTGAAACCTTTGTCACAAAGTTGCCTTTCTAAAAGATTTTCTTTAGTCCTTTAACATAAAGTATATCTTCAATGAATGTGAAAGTTAGAGTGTCTAACTTTGATTATGCCAAGAATTATTCCTTTAAGGTATTCCCCATATTTGAAACAACCCTTGACTTTAAAACTAGATTTAAAAGTTAGTTTATGTCTCCCATCAAGAAGCTTAGAACCATCACTCATCAAAACACCATAGATTTTAAGCGGTCCTTAAGCCAACCTACAAAATAAATTAAGTTTGATTTGGTACCCAATATAATTTGGGTCCATCATATTTAGTTCCCTTCTTAACCCACACATAATGACCATTTGCCATGCTAAAGTTTCTAACATAGCAAGCATTAGGTGTATGACCAATAATACCACAGTAAAAGCAAGTAGGTTTGAAATGCTTCTATATCTAGGAGTATAAGATTTATTCTTAAAATGTCCTTTTCTTTTATGATAATAATGAATTTTTTGTGCTTTATTCATTTTTTCCTTATTGGATTGGTCACTTGTCTTAACAAAGATAATTTTACTAGTACATGGTTTGTTAACATTTGAATAACCAAGACCACTTTTATCATTAGAAAATCTTTTTTTTTCTAAGGACATTATCCAATCTATTTTTTCTCTTTTCATACCTTTCAAGAACCTTTTTTAATTGGACAATTTGGAAAGAAAGTGATTCACACTCTTTGCATATAAGATTTTGTTTTTCTTTTTCAAGAAAACTTTGTTTTTCAATGATGTCAATCTTTTATTCAAGAGATGATATATATTTCTTTTGAGTTGATACCTTTTTATACAAGATGTTATATTCATTAAGTAGTTAATTAATAGCATTTAAAGAATCATTATCATAAGAAGATATTTCATTACTAACCTCTTCTTCTTCTTCTTCATCGGAATGATGTGTTGCTATTAATACAAGATTTGCATGTTCTTTATCTGATGATGAACTCATTTCATTACCATCTCATGCTACATATGCTTTCTTTTCTCCTTCTCTCCTTTGAAGTGTTTATTCTTCCTTTCAAGTGTAGGGCATTCACTTTTGACAAGACCTTTTTCTCCAAATTCAAAGCATTTAATCTTCCTTGGTGGTGCTTCTATTTTAATGATATCAATTTTCTTTTCTTTTCTTAGGAGTTTTTCAAACTTCTTGATAAGAGCATCATCTTCACTACTAGTGGAATCATCCTCTTGATTGTTATCATGATTTATGATCATTGTCTTTAAAGGTCTTTTGAATCTTTTACTTGGATTACATGCTTTTTAAGTCTTGCAAGTTTCGTCTCATATTCTTGAAGTTTTCGAACAAGGTTGCGAAGTCATCGTGGATAAATTCTTCTTCTGGATGTTGCTGTTTTTGATTTCCATTCCTGTTAGAGATCTAAGCACTTTAAGATTTAATTCATCGTTAGTTAAAGTCTTACCGAGTGCTTTCAAATGATTTGTCAAATGCACGAATCTTTTCTCGTAAGTTGAGGATTGATTATCGTGGTGCATTCGAATAACTCGTACTTTGAATTAACATATTAAATCTAGATATTTTAACTTTAGAGGTTCCTTCATGAGTTTCTACCAATGTATCACATATTTCCTTTCCCGTTGTACACGCGGAGATACAAAAGAGTTCATCCATGCTAAGAGCACCTTGAAGAAGATTGATTGCCTTCTTGTCATAGAGAACATTTTTCTTATCATCGCCATTCCATGATGCCTTAGGCTTTGGTGTTCCAACATCATTGACAACACATGTTGGAATAAATGGACCATTTTGGAAAGAATCCCATATTTCTTCTCCTTGCGCTTCAAGATGAGCCTTCATGTGAATTTTCCAAAAATCAAAGTGTGCACCACAAAACAATGGAGACTTGTTGTTACTACCACCATCTTTAAAACCGGTTTATGATTTATTAAAGACATTCTAGATCAATAGGAGCAGGTTACATATAACCTGCTCTGATATCAATTGTAAGTTCAGAGTGCGCCTAAGATGGGAGCTGAATTATGTCTTTAAAAAATTTATTCGGTTTTATGAATACTTGTTCTTATTTTTCTGGTTTGGTGAATGAAATAGTATAAGTGATTCTTTCTTTTCTGGTTATGATATGATGAAAGTGATAAATGAGGAAAAGTAAAGAACAAAAGGATGTATCCTGGTTACCCTCACAATTCGAGAGTACTTCAGTCCCCTTTCAACATGAAAGAGATTTCACTATTGTTAGACCTTTGTACAAGCCCTATACCAAAACTTCTCCTACAATCCTCTAATAATAAAACCACCAAGAGCGATCCTCTTGGATTTTCACTAAATACACTAAGAGAACAATCCTCTCTTAATGACTCTTGTTTCCAACAATCCTGGAAAACAAGTATACAATACAAACAATCTTATTTTCAACAATTCTGAAAAATAAGATATGAATACAACATGTATTTTGAATAGATAAGTTTATAGGATGATTATCACTTAGAGTGATTTATCAATGAAATTGATCTTTTCTTCTAATGATAATAATTCACAATGACTTAGAGAAATATATTGATCAAGATTTTCTAGTTTATGTAATATGAAAGTATGCAGAAAAATCTTGTATGAAAGATGAACACTTGAATGTGAATTTTGAAATTTGAATGATAATTAATTGGAAGAGGTAGAATGAATTTGAAAATTTGAGTATTTATATGTTCATGACACCTTTAGAAATATCATAAGTCTCTTCATTTGAATCATGAACAAGTGCCAAGATTAGAGACAAAGTTTTAGTGAAAGTGTGCATGAATTTGTGCATGCAAAGATTATGATTTTTCAAATTCGTGCAGTGTGCAATCGATTTCACCTTTGTGCAAATCGATTGCACGGGCTCTAACATAAATATTTTTGAAAAACAATCAATAAGCAATCGATTACACCAATATGCAAATCGATTGCACTTAGTTAAAAAAATAAAAAATTTCAGCATGCAATCGATTGCACCTTTGTGAAAATCAATTGCAACCTTAAATCGAACCTTTTCAAGGAAAAAAATTCAGTATGCTATCGATTGTACCTATTCGATTGCACAGTTAAAAAATTATAATTTTTGCTTTGAAACTTGGTGTATTCAAATGTATATGATATGCAATCATGTTAGGAACTTTGAGCATCTATAACTTAAGTTAAGGTAAATATTATCATTATACCTTCTTGAAATGCAATAGCTTGAACCCAAAACCTTGAAACATGATGCTTTAACTTTGAAATGTAATTGCTTGAATTTGAACATGATGCTTTGAATTTTACTTGAGAGTTTTTCCATTCTTTTACTATGATCATTTGCTTCTAAATTTGTCTTCATAAAAACTAATATTTGGAGAGGCTTGACTTCACACTTATCATTCTTATCAATGATAGTGATGGATTTGAAGTCGCTTTTTTTAGGCTAAGTTACACTCATCACTTGTAAGTCTTTGTTCTCATAAGTAATAAGATTTCCACCATCCGTAATCGTCCAAAATGTTAATATAGTGAGCTAGGGAATGTTTATCCATTTGTTGTATATTGGTTATGCACCACTACTGTATGTTTTGGTTTGTTATGTTGTGAATTTGTATATTTAACTACGAACCAAACTAAACATAGGTTGTCCACTAACAACTCATAAGGCAATGTTCAATAGTTTCTATTTTGTTATTACACCTAGGGCAAAAAATGTCTCTAGGGGTTAATTCTCCTTTTGTTGAGGTTGTCCTTCACAAGGAGTATAGGTGTTCAAAACCAAACCGACCAATAGAAAATCGTAAAATCGAACTGAACCAAACCAAAATTGCAAAAAATTACATTTGGTTTGAATTTTATTTGAGTCATTTTCTAATGTAACCACTTGTTTGGTTCAATTTGCGATTTGTATTTTGTAAGTCAAACCAAACCACATTATGTTGTAAAATCTTACTAACAAATATATATTTCTTTAATTCTTTAGAGAAATCAACATGTATTATGTGTATATTTTATCATACTATTTGTATAATATTTATTTTAATTTATAAATCATAAAAAATAAAATATTATTCATTTATAAACACTATTTTCACAAAATATATTTTGTCGTATTCTTTGTATAACATTTATTTAAGGATGCAATCTTATGTATATCATTCTTTACATTTAAATAAAATTATAATACACAATTTAATGTATCAAATTATAGATTTATTTTGACAATTATAAATTTTTTTATGGTAATGTATGAACGATTAAACACAAAATTATATTTTTCTCTATATGTGTATGTATGACTCAATACTTTTTTGTAAAAAAACCGAACCAACCGAACCAATCCAAACTACATTAGTTTGGTTTGATTCAATTTTATTTTTAAAAGCCAACCAAACCAAACCAAACCAAACCACACGTTTTTTCTCTTGCAGTTCGACGATTTTTGTTTCAAAATCGTCCAAACTGCACCGCGAATAGCCCTAATAGGTGTCACACATGTAATGCGAAATATATAGCGGTAAAAAGTTGAGACCAAGTCATCAATTGACTTAACTCACAATGAAATTTGTCACCGCAATTTATTATTTCCAAAGGGAAAGGGAAAAGAGTGAATAAAATCCACAAGAGAAATAGATATCGAGGTACAGGGGTAGGTTATGTAAATGGAAGATATTAGCATCCTAAACATCTACGGTACTCCGTATGATCTACTTTGTTTATTCTAATCATAAAGTGTGTTACGCAGGATCTATTTTGTTTATTCTAATCAGAAAGTGTGTTATCTAAAGGCTTACTTGCTAAAGAGAGTTAATGAATGAATATTTACAAACAAAGAAAATGAAATGTTTTTTTTATTATTGTGCTCACCTCGGTTTCGAAACCTCATGCCTACGTATCCCCGTCGTGCAATAGAGAAATCAGAGCATAATAGTTCTTCTAGAAAAGAACCAAAAACTCTATGTTGATTGATTTTAAACGAAGAAACAAGTCATATTTTTTAAGAAGACCCGTCTAATCGCCCATAAGGTATGAGAAAGGGGGACTACGCACAAACATGATGGAGGATTTGAGAACACATCTTGTACTTAGAAGGAAAAGTCGACAACCATGGGGATAGAGGAATAACATCTCGATTATAAATGAATCATGTCTAATCTTGAAAAAGGTTTTAAAGGGCAAAAGGTGCACGGGACATAAAAAGGTTTGACTGTGTTAAATGTTTTTTTTGTCTGTTTGAAAGGATTTGGTGATTTGAACCACATTAAAGACTATGATTGAAAAAAGTACAAAGTTAGGAATGCACTACCTCATACTTCCCCCCCAATGCTTAAGGCTCGTGGGTTGTACCCCAAAATTTACCCTCCTCTTTCCCGCGTTATTTTTGGCTTATAATTCCATTGCATAAAAATACATGTCATACCATGCATAGCATTCATCATAAGGAATATCAGATTCCAAATATTCCAAACGACACCCAAGAAGAGCTCATTTTTCAATAAAGTGGATTCCGGGTTTCAGCGCATTTTGGGCACTCCAGAAGGTGTATCTCTCATCTCCTTGGGCATTTTCTGTGGATTTTCGACTGGCACTTTCCTCTCATGATTATCTACAATTTTCATTTGAAGGTCGAGAAAGGATTTTGTGAGGAAGGCTCTCAAAAGAGTCATTTTCCCCGGCATGTCAAGCTGATTTTAGTGCTGAACCGTGTGTTTTGGCTCACCGAAAAGGCTTTATTTTCTAGCTGGAAGCTCGGAATTGAGCGGGACCAATTTCTAAAATTCCGTATCAAGGTCCTCTACAACTTCCATTTGCAACTCGAGAGCTAATTTCCCACCGATCGGTACCAGAATTTTAATCTCTGAGCTTGATTTTTAAGCTGAACCGAGCAATTTTCATCTGATGCGCGAAGTTCGAAAAATCATATCTCACTCGATTTTCATCGAAACGGGACGGGACCGGTGCCAAACATTCACAAATCTTGTTAGCTTCAAATGTCCAAGAGATACGCATGTGTAAATTTCGATCAGAGGATCCTCGTCTGAGGCATTTTTCCCACAGAGCGCGGATGAAATTCTGCACGTGTCAGTGGTCTAAAACTGGTGCTGAAACTTCAAAAATTCTTATTTCATTGACCATTTATCGGATCAAGTTGGGATTTTGATTCATGCAAGCAAAATCGCATTTCGGACACTTTTCATTTACATTCCGACTCCAAATTCGCACGGATTTGGCAATTTTGGGTTAATTACGAAAATTATTCTGGATAATCATAATTAGCTTGATTAAGGACCCAAAGCTATAAATAGATCTTTCTCTCACAAATAAGGGGAACACATTCATTTGCTTAATTTTCCACTACTAAACACACTCAAATTTCTCAAATTCAAAAAGCACAAAACTCAAAACTAAACTCTAACTTTCCTCCAAGCAACCACCGCAGCCACCACCGACCTCGCTCACCACCGGCTTTAGGAAGAGCGCTTGACACCATTAAGCGCCATCTGCGACTCGGTTTTTCCATCGTAGCTTCTTCTACTTCAAACTAGAGAATTCTCTCCTCCTTCTATTCACATTTGACATGGAAGGAACGGTTTAATCTCGATTTTCCCCTCAAGTTCAAGATTCAAGAGTTGCTCTTCATCTTTCTTCAATTTTCCATTGGTCTTCAAGCTTTTCTTCAAGGATTCAAGCCTAATTCTGAAGATTATCTACAATTCCTCATTGATTTGGTATTTTCTTTGAAGAGCACAAGGAATTCCTCTCATTTGACTCCAACTTCAAGTGCAAGTAAGTGGTAGGTTCAAATAAGCACTTATTTTAAGCTGTTTCTGATTTTTTAGCTTTTCTTGAAATTGAATATTGAAATCACATGAGAATTCAATGTAGACTCTAGGTCTTGTACTGGTTCTCTTGGACTCCTTGCTTTGAATTGAATTTTGCCGCTTTATTGTGTCGGAATGAGGATGTTGTATATAGATGTATAGGCTCTTGCATATGAAGGTCTCTCCTGCACATAAGCCATGAATTCATGCATTTTGCATCCTCTAATGCATGCTCATGCATTGAAAGACATTTAGCTTGATTGAATTGCATTGATACATGATGAGTAAAGCATAGCTTGCATTTGTAGTGTGTCGACATGTAGTTTCCAAAGCACTTTGGTCACTAGGTACATTGTGCATTGTACATAGTTCATGCACACGCATTCCAAGTGCTTGTGTTAATGTGCAATTAGGATTTGACACGATCATTCTTTGCTTCTCCATGGCGTGCCTTGTTTTATATCGGTATTTTCATGTGGAACATTATGTTGTCGACAACTTCATGCAATCATGTTCATGCATTGGTCTCCGCCATGCATACATTGGATTATTTGATCATCCGCATTCCACACGTGTTCATTCCTAGCATTGTACATGAGCATTGAAATCCCTTTTGCATTGCACTCTTAGCTTGTTCATGCCTAACCATACATGTGAGAACATTAGAGTTATCCATTTGCATTCCATATATGTCCATGCACAACATTGCATACATGACCATGGGAACCATTAATTCACCATTCAGATTCCGATATCTATACATAGCATTGCATGCGAGCATCGGAATTGTCATTCCCCTCTAGCACACCGCACGTGTTCATGCATAACATAGCATACATAAGCATTGGAATAACTGTCCAGCTGTGTGGATCAACCTTTTGGCATGAAAACATCACAAACAGGTGGTCAGGTGCAGAAAATAATTTTTTCAAAGAAGCAGTGTCGCGCCACGCCACCGTAGCCGCTGCTAAGCCCAAATGTTCGATTTCGGTCAGGCATATGCTTAGCATCGACTGCTGCTAAGCGCGGTCTTCTGGTTTATTTTCTTTTTTTGATTTTTTCGATTCTAATGGTGAACAGTAGTCACCCTAGCTATGCTTGGCTGGCTTGCACCCATTTCTTGGACACACGACGATGCAAGCGACTCGTCCGATATTCACACACTTTCCTTTGCTTTGCGGGTCTAACTCCTTTGCGGTTTCTCATGCTTGTATGCCCACGTATACACTCCTTGTACTTGCCTCTTGGGTCCAACTCCTTTTTGCGCTTGTTGTGCGTTTGTATACCCAATGTATACATCCATTTGTCTGCTTTTTTCAACTCCTTCTTCGTGTGTGTTTTGCATTTGTACACCCACGTGATTTCTATACTTGTTCTTGGGTCTAACTCCCTTCTTGCAGTGTTTTTGTGTTTGTACACCCACGCGGTATCCCTTTGTTTGCTTTTTGGGTCTAACTCCCTTCTGGAGACGTTGTTGTCCTGAAACACAAGGGCAAGATAAAGTTAGACCTGAAGGATAAAGATACATTGTTGAATAATAAAGCTTTTGTGCAATCACACGATCATTCTCGTGCATCGCTTCCCTAGCCATGTGGTATTTTGAATGTGACCGAATTTTAGTACAATAGATATGACACACTAAATCCTAACATTAAGACTTATTTATACTAATTCGACCATAACGGTCCTCAACCATAAGATCTTGCCACGTTTAGAACATGCAGACACCATGCTTCTTGCTTCCACGTTTCGAACTGCTTCTTCAGCTGCTTCAACTCCTTTATCCCGCTGCTTTGAATTTCAAATGTATCACCTCACTGATTTCAACCCATTTCCTCCGATACAATTCTATTGCCCGATCGCTTGTTTTACACATATCACCATTATTTCCGTCGAATTCTAACTCAATACATCCATTCAAGGCTAATTTTTCTTTCCAAACTATGACATTCACTATGTTCCTCAATACTTTAACATCATCTCATCTCGAGCTCCATGATCCTTCTTAATCACAAGATATCAAAATCTTCAGCTAACAAAATGCCCCTTTAAAATATGTATTTCGAATCCCTTTTTAAGAAATACTTATTTTAAATATATCCACAAGATTTTGATGTGACCCTTAGTAATTATGACCCTGTTACAAGATTTCCATTATGTCAATCACGATGACCCCTGGGTTTCCGAACCGCTTTCACACAGTAACCACGGTATGGTGCATTTATTAAAAGCAATGATCACCCTTAATCATGCTTATTACCAATACTGACTTCACGCCACCTCACCGTGTATCCAACCCACGTCTCCCACGTAACTTGGCATTAGTTGATGAGTGTTTCCACTTCCTCACTATAAAACCAAACAAACTTTAGTCTTTTCACTTTTTCCACACTCTGAATCTTCTTTTTCCTCTCTTTCTCGCAAAGAACCCTAATCTCTTTAATCAAAACCCCAACAATGTCTTCATCAACATCCTGTGTAAAAGATTTCTAAGAAGAAGAATAAGAACACCGAACAATTTTGGAAAGCAAGGTTGGCACTCACCAAGGTCAATCTGTACTTATACCCTGTGGAATTCCAAAGAGCAAGAGCTCTTATACTCCTCTCGTGTATTAATCCCTTACTAACGCTTCGAAAGAGATTTGCCCTAATGGGTCCTCTTACGGTTTTTGAGATTCTTAAGGATACACGAACCATATTTCCTGTTTGTTACGATTTCAAACCTTTATTCAATACAATGGAAACCCCTAGGGTAGGAACTGATAATGTCAATGATCCTGTTGCTCCAAAGGACGCAGAAACTCCTATGACTACCCCAAAAGATCCTTTCATTCTAGACTATGTTAAAAACAACTTTAAACCATTTCGATCTTGTCCAACCGATAGCATATCGTAACCGAACCCAAAGTGGAAGTTAAAAGTCACATCGTGGGAGGAATTAGGTATCTATAATTTCCTGAAATTATCCAAACCAAAGCTCACATACCATCCTCTCGTTATTCGCATCCCTGTATTTCTGGGATAGCACCTATAATACCTTCCACCTCCCCGGAGGGATGATCACACCCACATTCTTCGACATAACTGCCATCACTGGACTAACACCAGTAGGGGAAACATATGTTCCTGATGCTGAGGAACATTCAAGTATTATTGATTTCGATATCAAACCAGCTTCTCCAAATTCATTAGTCATTACCATACGTAAGTGATAGTGTTCCGATGTTGAACACATTGCCTTCCTTACTCTTTGGCTATCAAGATACGCTTTCTCGCAGAAGTCACTTCTGTAGCTAGTAGGTTCATTCCTCTAGCAAGAGATTTGCATGAGAATGGGAGGATTAACTTAGTGAACTCCAGCTAGTTGACCTTTTGAGAGCCCGAGATCACCTGCTTCGAGCTTGAAATCTCATACCCAAGAACATCTTGTTAGCTGGTCCCTTCGGTTGCTCCAGCTTATGGCTAAACGCTATGTTCGAGTCTTCGCCTCCACGCAGATACTATTAATGAGCAAGATCCGTAGATAGTTGATCAAACGCTGAGGGCACGGTCGAGGAGACCTCGATCTAGTGATGACAAGGCCGATTTCCGTGTTTCATTTTCAAAGTACATTATGCTTCTCCAAACAACATGAATTTAACGAAACTATGGCGCCTTTTGCTTCGAGGACTCATGGACCATCATGGTTCACTATGTCTCTTCTGAGGTCGCTAAAAGCAAGGAAATCCAAGATATCCGGAAGGCCTTTTATTACCAAGACTAATCTCCTCAAGAATTACTCCGACCAAGAACCGATCCTCTTATTTGCCTATCAACCTAACTTCTGCTTCGAGACAATTTGGTTCAGTCAATTAATACCGAACCCTTGTTCCAAACTCAAAGCGCCATTACCTCGGTCGAACTTTTAAAGCCAGAGATGCCAAGCTTCAACAAGAACAATATCAAGAGTTCGCCTAATTCAACTTAATCCCTTCAACCTCCCTTATCTTCAAAGAGTTTTCTAGATTGGTGGATTAAATTCTATCAATCTTATATGTTTGACACTCTACCATTCAAGCTAAACTGACCGCTGCGCTCGGTGTGTGTACATAAAAGAAAGGTATGTTGACCCACGCCAAGAGATTAAAGCTTTTCAAACTTACTCAAACTACTTATGATCCCACGCTAAAAACCATCAGATATCGAGCGGCTCAAACCTTGAGGGAAAAATTTAAAGAAAAATTTCTAAGTTCCAACTTCCTTCGTGGTTGTCACCGAGGATAGGTATAGGTTGGCACCAAATGCATCCACCTAGATTTCAAAACTACCTACTTCAAAATTGGCTCGCTTGGTTTCCTCCATATCCTGGTGGTTAATTTGCGCTAAATGCTCAAATATAAATCCCACAAGAAACCAAAGCCATCCGAGACTGTGATATGGGCTCGACATCGCTTCATAATTTCCTGTGATCTTCGCTATGACCTTCCGCCATGTCGATTCTTTCGAATGAGGGCTAGTGCGTAATGATGGGAAATCCCAAATATTTATTACTTTCTTTGTTTTAACTGCTTTAATTGCTTCGATTTCCCTCGTGATCAAGACTACCGCATCAAGACCAAGGAAGGAAACAGCTCAACAATCCCACGAGACAAATGATGGTGTGCCTCAAGTGACTCCAACAATCAATCTCGCAACTACAACAACGAACACCGCCGCACCCACTCCAACAACTACTCAAATCACACCACCCACAACAACTCGTTCGATTCAAGGTAAACAACTTATCCCGGTATTTAAATAGGTCTGATTTTTCTCAGAATTTAAGTCTAAATTATGCTTTGTACCATTTCGACGAGTAAACTTCCTCCAACCACTCCAAAAAGAGAAAACTAGCACCATTGGGAGGACTCTCAAATGGAGAAAGTTCTCCAACGCTTTGAAGAAGAAACAAAAAACGTACCAAAGGATACCGACGCCTCGGACTTGATTCAAGAGATGTTGCTCCTCACACCAATCCAAAATTCCACCTTCGACCTCCAACGTAATGTTGGAACATAGACAAGAATATATCTACGATAACCCATGTGAGTTTACTTCAATTCTTAAATGATTATTCGACCTTAGTTATCGCTTAATCTTTCTTTATCTATGTAGGATGATTCGACCCATCCCAACCACTTCGACTCTCCTCCGAAGCATCCGCCTCCGATTCACTCTTCTCCTCATGGGATTCGAATAATCCAAAGGCAAAATGTAGGCTCTTCTAACATGGCACTCCCAACCTGAGCTTCGATCGACCGATGATCAAGGCACTCGCCTCCTCTCAAGGAGACCAATGCAACAATGCCCGAAGACGCCGCGTAGTGCCTCCAGAGGCTCTTCACCCAAAATCCCTCCAGAATCCTCAAGAGTGTGAACAAATACCTCAAACCAAGAGGAAAGAACCACCGCCTCAAGAGAGTGAAGATTCTAGCGAGGAAGGTCCGAGGATGAAGAAGGAGAAGACGCCAAGAAGGTTCGAGCGAAAGGATTGTGGTCCGATGTCGATGGTGATCGTAATGATGACATCGAGGTGGTGGATTTGATCGATGATGGACAAGATGATGGAAACGTCAATAATGACGGTGATGGTCTTCGTATTAATGAGCAAATGGACTTCAAATGGATGTTACTCCATTACGTATGGAACTTCCTCGGTCTTCTCATTTCAAACAATGAAGAAGAATTAGCCAATTTGAAAAGAAATGACCCTATTGGGTACATGAAGGCTAAGTTGGCTCAAAGGATATTCCACTTTCTACGATGTGCCGGTTCGACCTCTAATGCAATGCCCTCTAATGATAGGGTTGTACTTCTTCATAGAATTAGAAAACAATCCTTGATGTGGATCTATTCAAGTGCTTAAACAAGATAGTACCGCTGCTTCATCATGAAGGGATTATCGAACCAAGTTGACCTCACTACCGCTCTCCGGAAGTTAGTACCATCCTGCTCGAACTTCGCCTTTGTTGGATAATGTGACCGGATGCCTCCTCCGTGATGAATCACGCAAATAAAGTCCAAGAGAAAAGAGCTTCAATGGATGCCCTATGAACATGCTTCAAGCTTTCAAGAAGTCAAGAGCAAGCCACGCATATTAAGCAAGCTAGAGTCGACTATGAGCTTCGATCTCAATCCATCCTCCTCGGGAGAAACAGATTCAAGAACTTCAAAGCAAGATCAAAGAGGCCCAAGAAGAACAAATTGCCTACGAGTCCAACACCTTGGGAATCGATTCAAGAACTTTAACAAGGGCCTTGTTGAAAAGAAACGGAGCAACTCAAAGGTGAAGTTGCCATCCTCGGAAGGTGCCAAGCGCTACCCAACAAAGACTTGAGTCTTTCAAGAATATCTTCGACCTACCGAGGAACAATCCCCATTTCTGAATCTTGATTATTTTGTAACTCTTATATTTTGATTAAATGTTTATTCGTAACGCTGAACAATGCCATTTTGGCAATTATGTTACCATTTTGGCATTTCATTATAATATTATGACTACGTCGTTAGTATTCGAATCTCCTGTGCATGGTTTATACTTTTAAATACTTCCCATTTACCTTTAGGATTCGCTTATCATCCGCCAGCTTCTATTTCATACGCATTGTTCGAAACGTTTTGCTATTCAAAAAGGGCCTTCCCAATGAGGTGACCATTTACCCAATGCTTTATTCTTTTGTCCATGGGCAATATGACTTTCCATACTAAGTCATTAACGTTGAATGTCTTACCTTTACTCTTTGTTATATGCCCTCGCCACTCTTTCCTTTTGCCTCATTAGATTTCCAATGCATGTAGTCTCGACTGCCTCTAACTCAACTAACTCATTCACCATCATTTCCCAATATAATGACGAGGGAGTTCATGTTGTCTTTGGATTCGAACTGACTGCAGATGAATTTCTACAGGCAAGACTGCATCATGGCCAAATGTTAGTTGGAAAGGTAGTATGGTAGCTTTAGAGATGTTCTACGTGCCCATAGTACTTGGTCTAAAGTTTTATGCCAATTTTTGGCTTTTTACCAATGTGTTTTTTGATCAAACCAATTATTACTTTGTTGGCTGCTTCGACCTGACCATTTGCTTGAGCATAATATGGTGTTGATGTCAATAGTCTAAATCCCATCTCCTGAGCGAACTCTTGCATCTTTCTATAAGAAATGCACTTTGGTCCGTAGTTATGCTTTCCGCAATCCGAACCTATAGATTATTTGTTTATGTATGAATTCAATAATAGCTTCTGATCTGCACTACTAGTGGTATCGCTCGATCCACTTAGTAAAATAATCTATTCCTACCAAGATGTACTTGACCTTTAGACGAGGCGGTGATTGATTTCTCCTATTAAATCTAACGCCCATCCTCTAAAGGGCCATGGTTTAATGATCGAATGCAGCTCACCGCAGGAGCATGTTGAATCTGCATGTTTCTCGACATTCTTCACATCCTTTAGCCAAGTCTATGCAATCTTTGAGCATGCTAGGCCAAGACATACCATATCGAATAGCAACCACTTCATCTTGTGGCCTGCTTGATGTGCCCCACATGCCCCATTATGAACTTCTGATAATGCTAGATACGCCTCACTTTCTCCTAGGCATTTGAGCAATACACCTTCTTGGGTCTTTTTGAACAATTCATTTCCCATAAGGACATATGATAATGCTCTATATTTCGTTTTTCTATCTACGTTTAAGGTTGGATCCTTTAGATAGCTTACAATTGGGCTTCGCCAATCTGCATCTGATACGGTGTTTATGGCTAACACTTCGAATCTATCTTTACCACTACAACCTAACTTAATATTTTCTAAATCTGATGGTGTTAGTCTGGTAGCCATAACCCTACCTCTTATTTCGATCAACTCTTTAAAGTTTTTTGTAGAGACTTTATAACCTGAAGCCAACTGTGCTAGGTCATTTGCTTCTTGATTCTCTATTCTTGGTATATGTTGGATATTCATGTATTCGAATTTTTTGATCAATCTATTAGCTATGACTTAAGTATGTCATCAAATTTTCCTTTATGCATTTATATTCCTTTGTTATTTGTTTGACCACTAACTCTGAGTCACCTTTAATTTCGACTTTAGTTGCCCCCAATTCCAACAAAGCTTCAAGTCCAACAATAAGCGCTTCGTATTCAGCTTCATTGTTTGAGCAACGAGGGCCATCCAATTTATACTTGAATTTTGTTGGAATTCCTTCAGGAGAAATTATAAGAACTCCAACACCACTACCCTCTTTGTGAGTCGAACCATCAAAGTATAATTTCCAAGGTTGCGTCCCAACATAACCCATAATGGTCTTTTCGACCAGTGAGTGATCCACAATGAAATCAGCAATTACTTGGCCTTTCACAGCTCTCAAAGGCATGAAGGTTAAAGAATATTCGTTAGGCTAAAGCCCATTTACCCACTCTACTATGCATAATTGGTTTTGACAAAGATGTGTTTGATAACATCGAAATGAGAGGAGACATAAACATCAACAAAGTTTTATATAATATTTAAGTTTCATACAAGAGAAGTATAAACATAGGCATAACTTTTCTATGTTACTATATCTAGTTTCTCGATCATTTAGCACCCTACTTAAATAGTATATAGCTCTTCGATGCCATTACTATCTTCTTGTGCTAACATACTACCTATAGTAAATTGTATAGATATGTACAGCCTCATGGGCTTTCCCATGAAGGTGGAGACAAGATAGGAGGTTGAGAGAGGTATCTTTAATTTCGCCAAGGCCTCCCGATGTACTTGACTCCACCTCAAGGCTTGGCCTTGTTTTGCGAAGTAGTGGAGAGAATGCTTGAGTCTTTCCACTTAGATTCGAGATGAATCTTCTAAGAAAATTTATCTTCCCAGCAGAGACCCAACTCTCTTTGATGTGGGTGCTTTAGTCTCCATGATGGCTTTTGTCTTATTTTGTTGATTTCGATTCCTTTATGAACCAAAAAGCCTGTAAGTCTCCCGCCTCGCACAAAAATGCACATTTAAGGGATTCATTTTCGTTATGTTTTCATTCTTTCGAATGATTGGCTCAGATGGTGCAGATGAGTTTCTAAGAGATGCACTTGATGACTATGTCATCAATATACACCCGCATAAAAGTCTCAATAAAATCGTGAAAATGGAATCCATTGCTCGTGGTAAGTGGCCCCAGATTTTTCAAACCAAAAGGCATCACTACCCACTCATAGGTGCCTAAGGTTCCCTGACAACGAAATGCTGTCTTGGCAACATCCTCTTCAAGAATAAAAATCAAGGTTATAACCGTAATATCCATCTAGCATGCTTAAGATTCAACCCCAGCAGTAGTCTATTAACATTTCCTGTGCCATAGTAGTATTGGTCTTGGGGTTGCCGATTTAAATCCCTAAAGTCTATGCATATTCTCGTGGAACCATTTTTCTTAATAACAGCACTATATTAGCTAACCATTCGACATACCTTGTGGTTCTCGATGAACTTGCAACGCAGCAACCTTTCGACCTCGCCTTAATTTCGTAGCATCTGGCGCGAACCTCCTAGGAGTTTGCTTGATGGGCTTCGCCATCCTTAATTGGAAGTCTGTCTACTAACTCTCTTTTCAAACTGTGCATTTCGTCAGTAGTCCCACGAAAGCAATCTTTATTTTGCTTGAGGATTTCGATCACCTCTTGCTTGAGACTTGACCCGCCGCACTTATATAGGTTATTCTTTTGTGTTGTCATCCCCAATTTACCTCTTCGAGTTGATCCGTACAACATCTTAGCACCTATGTTTGTAGGATCCTTCAAGCCTGTGGTTCTATCATATATGGCATCTAGCCTTTGTTCTATTTCATTTTCTAGGTAGTGAGTCTTCGAACCAAATTTCTTCATGTTATTATTTTCTTCAACTATACTGCTTATTTCCCAAGTCGCATCCATTTGCACTGTCATAATACTCATTTTGTTGACTAGGTTTTGTAGTCATGAAGTAACTCGATGCCTCGATGTTCTCCACTATCCCATCTTCTCTCCATAGCACTAACCTTTGCATTGACGAAAGAACCGCCTCACGCCATGAATCCATTCTCTTCCTAACAGCGGTGTAGTTGTTGGCTTCGATTACCATGAACATGGTGGGTCTCAGCTCAACCAACGGTTAACTCCACTTGCACCACTCCCAATGTTTGACCAACTTTCCTTCATATTTGATAGAACCATGTTATGCGGTTTGACATCACTTTCTTGTATTCCCATTTTTAACATAAATGAGGCATTAGATTAACCGCGCCTCCATCTACCAGACCTTATTCACACCATGCATTAACCTTTGCTCGAATGAACAATGGCTTCAAATGATTCTTCATCGGCTGGCTCGGTGTTCAAGAATGCATTCGCTTCTTCGACGGCGCCATTATCCATGACATAATAGCAACCGGCCTATGTTTCATCATATCAATGGTATCATCCTCTTCCTGTTCTTCGATTTCGTTTCGCGAACTCGGAAGGTACACACCACGCTGCGTTTAGGTTGAGTGAGGATTCTCCTTCGATTCGGTTATCCGTCAGATATCCTCATCTTCCTCCGCCCCGAGTATATTCTTTTGATTCATCCGTTTCGTGTCGCAAAAGTCTCCTACTAACGGAGGTTTGTTTTCGCTGCTTGCTTGTCGTTGGTTTGTTAGTCTTGGACATCTCTTTCTTGCTGGTCGAAACTACCTCTTCAACTGCCAGCATTTCCTTCTCAGCCTTTCGAACACGTTGTTGCCTTCGCCATTGGGATCTTGACATGGGATTCTTCCCTTTATAGTTTTCAAGCCTCAACTCTTCTTTTCTTTTGTTGTTGAACTCTCGACACCATGGCGTGACGCGATTTCGCTCATTGCTTCTCCAATTATCTTTCCCTTATTGGTTTTGACGCAGACCATCTATCGCTGGTACTTCAAGAGGATTCGAATGTTACTCTTCGAGCACCTTTGGGGTGGACTATCGCTTTCTTTGATTATGATTGCCGTGGAGGTGCCGACTCTTCCGACCCATCTCCTTGTGATTCCAAAGATGGCGCGAAGGAATGGTTTGAATGCCCGCCATGTTTTGGTCATATCTGCTGAACACCTTGGGCAAATCAAACACCGCTGCCCTTTATGGCAGCGCTAAAATTCCAACACTCTCTCTCCGTGTCGAGGATAGCATCTAAACAATTGATTGTCTTGGCGCCATGACGCTTCGAGCCCTTGGCTCCTTTCGAACTCTGCAGCAATCCTTCGTTGCATGATGCCGCATCTGGGCAAAGCATCATCTCGGTTTTCTGTGGCACACCATGAGGTAATTTTTAAACTGTATCCGCAGATATCCTTCCTCCCTTTTGTATTTTTCCTTCTCAAGATATTTCTCCATTTCTTGCATCTCGTAACAAGGTTTCTCCACGTCACCATATTAACATCCACCTCTCCATCTTTTCATCATCTCCCAACCCGACGGTTCGATGTCTTTGAGTTGTATTTTCGAACTCTCAGGCGTAGTATTTCACGTGTAGTCGAATTTGCCACTAGGCTCCCCAGTGTCCCAAACTTCCTTCTTGGGCTTGTGTCCTTCTACCTCTCCATCTTTTGTATCCTCATCTCCCAACCCGATGGTTTGATGGCTTCGATTGGGATTTTGCACCTCTGGCGCAGTAATATTTTACCGATAGTCGAATCTTCCACTGGGTTCTCCCAAAGTATCCCGATCTCTTTCTCGGGAAAGTTGCTTTGTAATTTGGACCTTTTCTAATTGGCGCCTCGACCTTCAAGAGTCTGCACCACTGTCCCCGACTCTCCCGGCCCTCGTAGCTGGATGTCCTTCAAACCAATGACTGCGCTGCTTAGTCCCTCGGTTGTTGGTGGATGTCTTCATGACTCCATTGTTGACTCCGATCACCCCAACTCTCATTCTCAGTGTTTTCATCTTTCAATGTATTGACCCCTTGGTCTATTTCCACCATATTTATTTCTCCCATGCCTGCAGGCTCGGAGTAGTTGGTGTCTAATATCTAGAGGATCCTCGTCTACCTTCATCTTTGGCTTATCGAAAAATTTAGTCCGCTTCTTTGATTGCATTCGAATTAAGTCCCGAAAGAAAAAACACCGAGGTTTTGTGGCCTAAGAAACTATGATATTTACAAAATCCTCTTTTCTTTCTTTGATCTAAAGGAGGTATTTTAACATTCGATGACACAATCAGTTGACCATCTTTGACAAGCAGGTCAAAAATCTCATCACACTTTGTCACATCAAAGGTGTACACCTTCTTTGGGAATTTGTCGTTTTTTCATTTTCAACAATTTCTTTCCTTTGTGGGAACCAGCGTTTACAAGAGTAGGGTGGGGCTGTTTTAACTCTGCTAGGTCCATTTGACCTCCTCGAATCGGACTCTTGACTTCCTCGGTTTCGACATAGGAAATTCTTTCTTTCTTATTACTTTTGAAAGCCTGCCTTTTCGGCCTTTAGTCTTCGACTTGTCGAACCCTATCGCCAACCGAGCCATATCTCTCAAGTATTGCGTATCTAATTTCTTTCGAATCGAATAGTCAAGGCCACGGTGCCATTTCGACTAATTCATGTTCGGGACTCTGTGAAACATCTGGATTTCAATAGTCCGAACCTATTCAAGTATTCGCCTATGGGTTGAAGAACTTCCTCTTAACACTAGCTAGTTCCTTGACTTATCTGGATTGTCCCATGTAGAATTGTTCATGGAACAATCTTTCTAAAAGGCCTGTATCTATGGATCCGGTGGTAATGTGGTGAACCGTGAAAGCATTTTCGTGAGGGAACTCGGGAAATACTTAATCCTAAGGTTCTCATTATTGGCTATGTCTCCTCGATGAGATACGGCTATGTGTTCAATTGATTCGTTAGTATCTCCAAATGAACTTTGTAAACTTAGGGATCTTGTGTCCCCTTGGTAAGTCCGTATGCATCACATAATCTGCTATGGGAGAAGCATAATTTGACCTCATAATCTGTGATTAATACCGCTTTGGGCCATTATTCTCTATCATGGTGGTTAGGTTATTTTACGCCAAGATATTATCATTTCAATTCTATGGACCACCGCATCAAGATCTTGGTTTCTACCTACCATAACTACTCCTCTAGGTTGTTCTTCTCGAACTGGGCCTCTTGCCTTCGAGCCGGCCCTGTTCCCCAACTCCTCCGTGGTTCCTCTCGAATCAGGAGCATCATATCTTCGATCCTCGCCATTGGTTCTACAACTCCCTAAGTGGTTCTTCTCGAATCACGGGGCATTTCTCTTTGCCCTTGCCCTCGTGTCAAATTCTTCTCTAACGGCCTATAGGGTGGGTCAATGGCTTGTTCGATGATAGGTGGTTCGCTCAAACCACACAGGTTCATCTCGCCTCGGTGGAGCAAAGAAATCGCTATTCGACTCATATTATCCGCATTTTCTATTCGTCACCACGTTCGAACTATTGGGGCAAAGATTTCTTGCATAGTTTGTGCTAATACTCCTATCATGTTATGGTTACTATCATCCATCAATTGCCTAAAAGCCATTTGGTTTTACGTGGGTAAGGCGCTATAACCCCGGACCTTGGTTATTCGTGAAGAAATTGATTAACCCGATCCGATCCTAATTGGGGTGATGCATTTGACGTCGAAGTTTGCAAGCCTGCCATAAAAGATGTTGGCATCCCATAAGAAGGGTTTCGGTTATTACCCTCGAAACTAGGTGGTCTAGTTTGTAGTGGGGTGGCGAAATGGGCTTGTGTCCTCGGTTGTGGGACGGATCCCCAGGGTAACCATGGTTCTGTATTGCCCAAGATCGAATTGTTTGTTGACATGCCACTTGTTCCATTCGTGGCTATATTACTAGTCGAAGATGCAACGATGCATTCGGGATCGCACTAGGCGTTGCGATCGAAAGCACGCATTAGTGCACTCCATGTGGGGCATTTTGTTCCCCTTGTTGATTATTTGGATTAGACATTCTATTATTTCGATTTCTTCTGGGTAAAGGTTGGTTACTATTAGTTATTCTACCACTCCTAAGGTTCATATACCAATGAACTTTGTTTACTCAGAAAGACATTTTTATAATAATTATGGTGATAATTTTCTTAATTTATAACGGCCAAACTCTGTCCCACCAGGTGTGCCATTTTGTTCACAGTGATTTCTGGTGAAACAACCGCTAGTCTTCCAAACTATTGAATAAGCGTTATAACTGTTATGTTATTCAATCCCTCTCGTAACTTGTAGGATCGACTAGATTGATCCTATGGGGTATCGGCCGTTGGTATGAACTTAAGATAGAGATCCATATTTGAGACTTGTTTTTGGATGTTTCGTATAGGTTCAAGTACGTCTCGATTACTTAGTGATACGATCAAGTAAATAATGTATATTTGGTTCGAACAAACAAGAACATTCAAATTCGAAATGGCAAGAAAGTATATAAATGCAGCAATATTCAAATAAACTCTTAAAGTGTAAAAGATTTTCAAAGTAACTGCGCGAAAAGTAAAAGACAGGAATGTAAACAAATGTATATAAAAGCTTTCTGGGAAATAACAGCGTTAATGTAAAAGTTTTTGGAAAAGTAAAGAACTTCAGCGATGGTAGATAAAAAAAACATTTAAATGAAATGACTTTGAAAGTAAAGAAACTCAAAAGACATTGATGCAAGATAAAGTTAGACTGGAAGGATAAAGATACATTGTTGAGTAATAAAGCTTTGGTGCAATCATACGTACATCATTCGTGCATTCGTTTCCCTAGCCATGTGGTATTTTGAATGTGACTGAATTTTAGTACAATAGATATGACACACGAAATCCTAACATTAAGACTCCTATTTATACTAATTCGACCATAACGGTCTGACCCATAAGATCTTGCCACGTTTAGAACATGCAGACACCATGCTTCTCTTGCTTCCACGTTGAACCGCTTTCTTGGCTGCTTTCAACTCCCTTTTATCCCGCTGCTTTGAATTTCAAATGTATCACTCACTCGATTTGAACCCATTTCCTCGATACAATTCTATTGCCGATCGAAGCTTGTTTTACACATATCACCATTATTTCCGTTCGACACTCCGGAACTCAATACATCCATTCGAAGGGCTAATTCTTTTCTTTCCAGACTATGACATTCACTATGTTCCCCTGAATACTTTAACATCATCTCATCTCGAGCTCCATGATCCTTCTTCGAATCACAAGATATCAAAATCTTCAGCTAACAAGAATAAACGCTACAAAAATTAAAACAAAGAAACATTGATTATTAATTTGAAATTATCTAAAAATGATTAACTAACTAAAACTTTATCAAAAGTCTACGAGACTACTTAATTGATATTGTTTTAAAAAATAAATTAAATTGCAAGATCAACATTAATAAAGTAAATATAGATATAGAATTATAAAACAAATAAAAAGGTCTAAAAGAAAATAATGGTGAGTGCATAATAAAATAAAAATCATTTAAAGTAAAATGGAAAGGGATAGCAATTTTTCTCTATTGTCTCTCTCGTGACAGCAACCAAGCTTGACTCATAATAATACATAACAGCACATGCATTTTTCTAGTAATTACATAGCTCACCTATTTAAAACATGGCATAACCAAAGTAGAATTATATGCTATTTCTAAGAGGGAGAGAGAGAAAAATCAGATAACAACCATGAAGATAAAAGTTAATTACACATTTCTACATTTAAAATCATGATATGCTTTCAAACACCAACATACATTTAGTACATAATTTCAAAAGGAAAATTCTCAAACTAATAGATTACTGAACTAACTTATTTTTAACCATTTTTTATGAAAACTCACAATAAAAGAAAAACTACTAAATCTATGTTATCTTTCTTTAAAAAATAATTATAGTTTTAATGATAAATAAGGGAATCAAATAAACAATAAACAAAAGAAAAGAAAAACATGAAATTGGACCTTTGAGGCATGTGAATCCGAAATGAAGAGAATTAAGCGGAATTTCAGCCGGAGTGCGTAGAGGGAGTTTCATAATTTTCACAATCCACGATTTCAATCTTCTACTCTCTCATACTAACACTTTTTTTTTTAAAGGGTGCAAAGAATTTTATGAGTAAATTATATTTTTAGGTATTATTTGTTCTAAAGATTTTTTTTCTTTTCCATCTATCAAACAAAAGAATAATTATTTTCAACCTCATATTCTCCGAAATTTTTTTTTTAGCACCGAAACAAACACACATCTTTTTAAAACTTCTGCGCTTTATTATCAACAATTTCCAACATTTTCCTTCGAACACAATAAGCCACCATTTTCAAAACTATTTTGGCTATTGATTTTCATATGATGCCTCCCTTTTATCGCCAATTTCATTTTTTTAAAATTTTAATTTGTTTTTTTATTTAAACCTGATGATGATCATGATGATCATGATGATTCTGATGGTTTGTTTTTTTATTAAATATTTGAATCAATCATTTTTTACTCAAACACTTTTTTACACATAAATATTTTCTTTCTTTAATTTTACCGTATGATGATTTATCTGATGGTTTTTCTTTTTTTAATTATACTTTAATATTGTGTTCAAAAAATTATTTTAATATTAATTTTTATTTTTTTATTGAATAAAAAGGCCAATTTCATACTCTGGATTCTCTATCTCACACAAAACAAACTTCTTTTTAGTTTTTTTTTCTTCGATTTTTTGTTTTATTTTTAACCATATGATGATTATCTGACGATATTATTTTTTATCTAGCAAATTATATTTTTATTGTTAATAGTTATTATTTTCCATTTAACAATTTATATTACTGTTGTAACTGATCATTTTATCATCTACTGATTTATATTGTTATTGTTACTAATTATTTTATCACCAAACAATTTATATTATTGTTGTTAATATTATCATCAACCCTCCTCCATTCAAGAACCTATATAATTTTTCAAGTTAAATGAATTTGTTAAACCTGACTTTTTTTATAAAAAAAAATATAGTTTGTTTTTTGTGCATGAATTATTGCTCATCGTTATTGTATTGTTTGATCCGATATTTACCATGAAATTTATTTAAACTTTATATAAACATAATTATTAATAAAACTCTTTTTGCGTATGACAATTATTTAAAAAAATTTATGTAAATTATTAAAAATATATATAATAATCAATTAGAATTTTTTTATCGTTAATTAAATGTTTTGCATATAAGAATCAAATTAGAAATTTCATGATATAAATTATTGACTAAATTTACTTTATATAATAATCAATTAACTATTTTAATAATTCAAGTTATTATCTTTATTCCTAACATATAATTTTAATACCTTTTATTTCAATTATGATCAAAGAAAAAAATGTCTGCCCCTCTCCTTATTTCGTCTACATTTTTTTCTTTTATTTTTGTAATCATTTATTACTACTTAGTTATTTAAAGATTACTACGCCAAAATTGAGTTTTGGCAGCACCTTAAAGAAAGCGCTTTCATGAGAAAGCGTTGTCATAAGTTATAAAAAAAATTTCCTTCAAAAAAACGCTCTTAAAGGCTAGCTGAAGAAAGCGCTTTTCAAAAGCGCTGCTATGTGTTGCCCTTAGAAAGCACTTTCTAAAAGCGCTGCTAAAGGATAACCTAAGAAAGCGCTTTTAAAAGCGCTGCTAAAGGCATAGGTAAAGAAAGCTCTTTCTTAGAAAAAAGCGCTACTATATTTGGCCCTAAGAAAGCGCTTTTGAAAAGCGCTGTCGTATGCCATGTTATAATTAAAATTAACCTTGAAATAATAAAACACGATTTTTGTTCATCTTCTCCATCTTAGAACACATTCTCAAAACAAAACGCCGTTCACCCTTCATCTTCCTCTTCATCTTACTCGCTCACCCTCCAAAACGCCGTTCACCATCATCAACAAAATGCTTCTCGCCGCTATTCTCAGGTTAACAAACTGCGTTCTTCTTTTATTTTGCATTTTCTTCTATGATTCCTCTCCGTTTAGGGTTTATCAGGTTCTTATCTCTCCGTTTCTTGATTTGTTCTCCATTTTATTTTCTGATAGGGTTTAGTTATCGCAACTCCTTGTCTCTCCGTGAATGTTAGAACCTCTGCGCAACGACAAGCCACGATCTCCTCCGCCGAGTCCAGTTTTGCATTAAGCTATATACTCTCTGTCTCATGCTGAACAATAACTCAGCAAACTCGTTTATTTGTAGCAGTTCAACATAGTCCAGCCCGACGTTACAAACGGTTCGATAATTTTTCTTTTTCGATTTTATCTGGGTTGTTTCAAATATGATGTTGTGTTAGCAATGTCTCGCTTCTATTAGCATTTTGAATTTAAAATGTTTCTGTGTCAATTTGTGGTACAGTTTTGACGTTGTCATGCTTATCTTTGGTTTAATCTATTAATGTAGAATTCATATGATAAATTGACATATTAATACAATTTCGGTGAAGGTAGTTTGGTGTTATTATCTGGAATTGAATCTGATTTGTAACTAAGACTGAATCAGAATAGGTTTTTGATTTGACTTTATGAATTTATTGAATCGAGTATGGTTTGTGTTAAAGTTAAACACCAAGTTCAATCAATTCTGATTTGTAAACGCTAACATTAGTGTCACATTGAATGTTGTTGAAATTATTTAAGTTCTGTGAAAACATGTGAAAATTCTGCTTCATTGTGTTAATTGTGCCGTTATAGCAAATCGGTGTTAATCTGTTGAGATGTGGATATCGACTTTAGGTTATTGTGTTATTCACATTTTAATTTCAATTGGAATTGTGAGTGAATGTTAATTGTTCTACTTTCGATGAAGGTAATGTTGACACCAGTAATGTTAATTGTTTTAGTTTATACATTTGGTTTTGTGATATCGTTGTTGAGCTTGTTTGTAATTCGTCTTTGATACTGTGAGTTCATTATTAAAGATTAGAGGATGTTGGTTTGAGTGTAAATGTTAGAGATAGTGATTATTGTTTGGGATTGGACTTAAATGAGAAAATCGATTTGTGATACCATTGTATTTCCGATAGATGTTGGATTGATTTGAGTTGAATTTTGGGTCGTTATTTTATTCTTACTTATGACTATCTGGAAGTTTGTTTGTTTGATTATGGCTTGTTGTGAACTTGATTTATCATGTTTTGAAGTTGAATTGAACAAATAACATGCGTTTTTAGATTCCCGGTATTGTTTGTGAAGCGATAATCATGTTTACCGTTGCGTTTGAGTTTAAGTGTGTTTAGTACAATGTATGTAATGTTGATTTTTTACATGTACATTGAATACTAACTTGTTTTTTCTTGTTTCGAATGTGAATTGAATAATAACTTGAGTTTCTTTGGTTTTAGTTTCATTTGTGAATTGAATTTCTTGAATGATCGATTACTTGGTTCTTGAATTGTTCGTGTGCATCATATAAGTTTCTTGAATTCTTTTATATGTTATGACTTATCCTTGATGTTGTTTTATATGTACAACGCTCATTCCCTGTGTTTCCGTGAGTTTGACCTTCTTGTTTCAACTTCTCGACGTTGTTGTTCAGTAAATCCAAGGTAAATTTCTTCCTCAAATTACAAGTATTGTGATGAATTTGTCTGAAATTGCGTAAATCATGCATATTATGTTTTATTATGTAGTACTTCGATGAACACAAGTGTGCATATTACACGAAACTTCAGTTGGAAGAAATCAAAGAGGAATTGTGTCAATATTTTATTGAGCAAAGAATCATATAAGGTATGAATACAATATTGTGTGAAAAGTGTTATGAATATGTTATTGTGTGAATACAATATTGAACGTGTTATTATGTTCATACCTTGCAGGACCAGGACCTTGAATACATAATTGACCGTGTTTTGTTCATACATTAGGTCTGATTTAGTTATTGTTAGGGTTGATTTTGTTAGGGTTGATTTTGTAAGGCTGATTTTGGTAATGTTAAAAATATGTGAATTGAATTACAATGGTGTATATATATTTTGGATAACAATGGTATATAATGGTATTTGTATATAATCTCTTTGTTGAAATAACGGGATTACGATTGTAAATTACCGGTTTATGAATTACAGTTCACAATTACGGTTTATGAAATAGTCTGCAAAAATACAGCTTTATGAATTATATAAATTATAGGTTTATTAAAACCCTAAGAAATCACTTTTCAAAGTGCTTAGGCCTACCTATGAAAGTGCTTTTTGAGAAAAAGAGCTGCCTAAGGTATACATAAGACAACGCTTTTAAAAGCGTTGTCTTATGTATACCTTAGGCAGTGCTTTTTCTTAAAAAGCGCTTTCATAGGTAGGCCTAAGAAAACGGTTTTCCTGAAAAGTGCTTTCTAAAGATGCCTACAGAAAACATAAAAGGCGTTCTAAAGTAGGCCTAAGAAAGCGCTTTTCCAAAAAAAAGCGCCGCTAAAAGCCTACTAAAGAAAGCACTTTTTAGGGGGAAAAACGCTGCCTTAGGTAGACCTACAAAAGTGTTTTTGCCTAAACAAAAAGCGCTGCTAAAATCTATAGCAGCGCCACCTACAGTAGCACTTTTAAGCGCTTTTAAAGGCCAAAAAAAGCGCTTTCGTAGGTCTTTTTTGGCGTAGTGGATAGAGTTAGATCTTTATTTAAATTTTTTTGGACCTTTTAGGATTTGTTTGTTGAGCAGGATAAGAGACACGATAAGATATATGTATAAAATCCTATCTCAATCAAGTGTTTGATGACATAACATATATGATAAGTTAATCCTAAAACGTATTATATCTTGCTCATTAGGTTTAATTTTTATCCTAAATATGAGCTGAGTTAGAATCTGACGGGATATCATAAAAAAATGATGTACTAATATACCCCTATAAAATATAATTTAAAATAAAAAATTATATATAATAAAAATTAATTTAATATTAAACTATAAAATATGTATGCTTTTTTCATAAATGGAATTTGATAACTTTTTATAATATAAAAAAATTAAACGCTAAAAAATTAAAATATTTAAAAATAAAATAATTATTAAAATTTTAAAAATATGAATACTAATTTTTTTATCAAATTAAATATATTTTTCTGCAACAATAATTCTATAATATATATATATATATATATATATATATATATATATAAAAAAAGCAAAAACATATAAATAATTAGTTTGTACATGTACTCTCAGTTTTTTAAATTTAAACTATTGTCATCGCTTGTAAAACCTGTGCTATCGCACGGATCCTGTCTGGGTTCATATTACACGTCTATCTGACTATCGTTTATAAAATATGAATTCATTTTTTAATCGATTGACATTCACATAGTTATAAATATAGCCTAATAATATGCACCAACTTTTAAATATCCATTTGTAATTATAATAAACTGTATAGCCGATTCTCTAACTTCAATTATATAAACAACAACAAAATAATTTTAGAGATTGACATTAAAATGAACAGTATACCGTTGACATGTCATAGATACGTTCACATCCACCCGTTTTGATATACAAATTTCACGTTATCCATAGTATCTTTTTGAACTAAAAATAATATTTGTAACTTATTCCCGTTTATAAAAATATTTTTAACTTATTCATGTGAAAAACAATTGAATAAATAGTTGAATTACGTTTCGTTTGTAAAAATATTTGTAAATTATTTATGTTTCGAAAAATAATTGTAAAAATAAGCATTTGTCGTATCATCTTAAATTTAATTAATCAATAGTGATAAATATGTGTCACATAAGTTTTTACCTTTGATCATTTATTTTTTATGATTATCATTTATCATTAAATTTTCATGAATACCATTTAACATTTTTATATCATGATTACAATTATAAAGTTAATTTGAAAACATTCTAATATGTTTTAGTTATTTCAATCACTACTTCATCAGACCATCGTTTATAAAGTATGAATTCATTTTTTAATTGATTGACATTCACATAATTACAAATACAGTCTAATAATATGCACCAACTTTTAAACATTCATTTATAATTATAATAAACCGTATAGCCGATTCTCTAACTTCAAATATATAAACAACAACAAAATAATTTTAGAGATTGACATTAAAATGAACAAGATATCGTTGACATGTCATAGATACGCTCACATCCACCGCTTTGACATATAAATTCCACGTTATCCATAGTATCTTTTGAATTAAAAATAACATTTTATAAAAATATTTTAACTTATTCATGTTAAAAACAATTAAATAAATAGTTGAGTTACGTTTCGTTTATAAAAATATTTGTAAGTTATTTATGTTTCTAAAAATAATTGTAAAAATAAACATTTGCCATATCATCTTAAATTTATTTAATCAACAGTGATACATATGTGTCACATAAGTTTTTACCTTTGATAATTTATTTTTTATGATTATCATTTATCATTTAATTTTCATGAATACTATTTAACATTTTTTTTTATCATGATTACAATTTTTATTCTTATGTTTTTTTTCTTATGATCATTTAACATTTAATTTCTATTCTTATGTTTTTAGAATGATAAACTAAATATTTAATTTTGGAATGAAAAAAGTTATAATTTATAGTAAGAAGGATATTTGTGATTTTTACCGATACTTCAGTCCTTATATTTAATATTTATTAAAAATACGTGATTTTTAAATATTTTTATAATTTCAAATGTATTCGAAAAATATTGTAACACCTTATACATACATTGCTTAGGATATATGCATATGACATTAAAACGGCATATAAAACGATCATACATAAGCCGCGGTATTAGTACTGATTACAAATTCTTGTCGAAACTGTTATGGCCAAAAGATACAAGTCCAAAAAGAGTACTAATACATAATCCAAAGAAGTACATAAAGGGAAAGATACAAAAGAATGAGGATCATCGCCAACGAAACATCATCACAAGCAAAGCCATCTTACCCTTGCCACGATCCTGCCTCGAAGAACATGAAAATAATAATTGGAATGGGGTGAGATTACTAAATCTCAGTGAGCCTCCCTATCTTAGGGATTCGCTCAGTTCTACAAGGTACATGCATAAAAAATGGATTCACCTAGAATCTGGGGTTATGCCTCACAGTTCGATACAAGTACATCACAAGAGAACACCACCACTAGAAGTCCCTTGACTAACCAGTGAGGTGTAACAAACACAAAACTAAACACAAGAAATATGCAGACCCATACCCGTGTACGAGGAATCCAGAAGTAAGTTCTACCTTCTATCTAGGTGAAGCAACTCGTTTTTCAAAAACCATTTAAATTTTCAAAACAATGAAATCACCACCTAATTTTATTTGTTCTAAAAGAAGAACGGGAAAATGTAGATAAAACCCACGAGAGAAAAGAATAAGACGCTCTACGAAATTAAGAGATGCAGGTTCGGGAGTTGGTTATGCAAGGGGAATGTATTAGCACCCCTTACATCCATCGTACTTAATGGTACCCATTTAGTTCAAAGTGTGTTTGTGTGTTAGTGTGAAAATTTACGATCTTCTAAATTTTGAAAAGAGAAAGAAAGGGAGAAGAAATGTTTTTATTATTTTTGCTCGCCTTTGGTCGTAAGACTTAGTGCCTACGTACTCCCTCGTGCAATGGGAAAGTCAGAGCGTCGTAGTTCGGCTAGAAAATGATTGTTTGTTGATTGATTTTAAATGAAAAGACAAGTCGTCATTTTTTAAAGGAGAAGACTCGTCTAACGCCCACAAGGTGTGATAAAGAATAAAGGACTACACACCAACATGAGGGAGGGTTTGAGAACACCTCTAGTACTCAAGTGGAGAAGTCGAAAACCTTGGGAATAGAGGAAGAAACATCTCAATTATAAATGAATCATATCTAATCATGAAAAGGGTTTAAAGATAAAGGTGCTCGAGCGCACAATAAAAGTTTGAATGAGTTGGAATTGATTTTAAGTTGTGGATGACAAGTATTGAAACATTAGGCTATCATCTAATGATTCGAATACTAGAAATTGGCGAGTGAGCTCAACCAATCATCTCTCATCCCAAAATAATTTATTATGAAATTGGTGTTTTGAGTGAGATAAAATATTTAAATTATTGGGCTATCATCCAACAATCTAAAGACTTTAAATTCGATTAAATCGTCGGGCTATCATCCAACAATTTAAATGAATGTCACTTTACTATTTTAATGCGGATAGAAGTATTTAGTCTATTGGGCTATCATCCAAAAATATAAAGACTTCCAATTCAATTAAATCGTCGGGCTATCATCCAACAATTTAATTGAATACTGCTCAAGCTTTTTTGACATGGATAGAAGTTTTATCTTATTGGACTATCATCCAACAATCTAAAGACTTCAAATTTGTTTAAAACATTAGGCTACCATCTAACGATTTAAACAAATTTCATCCAAGTTTATTAAGAAAAATATTTTGAAAAACAACTCGACGTTGGATCGAGGTTTGAGAAGAAGACTCGACGTTGGATCGAGTTTTATTGAAAGTGTTTTAAATGCTTGTTGAATGGAGAAAGAATCAGGTTATGATCAATCAAGCCAAAAGACTTGATCAATCTCGAGAGAATAGCCAAGCCTATTCCCTACTATTGAACCCTTATGGAGATGAGAAGAGTTTGATATGTGGACCAAGGCGCGAGAGATGGAAGAAGATCTAAATAATTGTAAATAGCAAATAAAATCAACAAAGCCCATACAAGGTGGTCAACCTAAGTATAAAACAATTAAATTACATGTGTACTAGCAAAGTGGGCTAGTCTACTATAGGCTCACTGTAAAAGGTCCAGAATCAAGCGTACATGTGTGCATGTGTGGTCACCGACTTACGGGTTTAAAAATGATTTACAATTATTAGTTAAAAAATGGTTTTTTTTGGTTTTGTGTAAGTGACAGTTAAATTAAATAATAAAGTAAAGACAGTTAAATATTTATTACAAGCTTTTGGGGAGAGGGATACATCGATTATAAATGGGGATTAAACGGTAAAATAAAATGGAAAGCGGTAAATTATTTACAACGCAACAAGGGGATTAGGATACAATTTTTCGAATGGGGATAAATTGAATTAAAGAGAAACTGATAAATTAATTAGAATAAAAGCATACAAACAGAAACTAAATGCGGTGAAACTTAAATATCGATTATTGACCATTTGTATTTTAATAGATTAGAATAGGTTATAGAAATTAATTCTAAGAAAATGTTATGCGAAGAAGATTATTATAATATAATTCGAGCTTATTTACGAATGAATAGATAAAGTATAATAATAAAAGTAATATGGATATAGTATATATTTACAATATTAAATATAAGAAATAAAAATAATATGTATAATTATATTTACAGTATTAAATATAAAAAATAAAAATATTAAATATATTGTATGTACATTATTAAATATTAAATAAACAATAATAATAAAAATGCTAATGATAAAAGTGTAGATGTGCTAAAAGAAATTGAATGTTCCGATCAATCCTCGGATGTCTACACAAGTAGCAAAAATGTTAGTAGCATAAAGTAATAAAATCGAAAAAGAAAATGAAATTAATGTACATGAACAAGTGAAGAAACAAACAATTGATTATAATTGAAACTGCATTTTAACTGGTTCATCCAATCCATAACCATAAAATTGGTTTCCAGATAAAAACATCCAAACCATTTTTGCTATTAACTAACCCATTCCATTTAAAGAAAAAACCAATAACATTGGATACCCATTTATTGAAATTTGGTTCTTATTCCTAATCCAATTTACTCAAATGTTAAAAAAAACATCTTTTTAAATTTCCAACATAGACAAAACCATTACAAAAATTGAACAACTGGAATGACAGTTAATTAATTTTTTTTTGGATTCCAACATTAAATATAATATGATAAATATTATTCTTTTCGTTTAAAGAAAAAAACTATAACATATTTTACCTGCAAAACGTGTTTGAAGGATAATACAGTAATGGAAGTTGAGTTTCATCAATTAAAACATGAATTTCCATGTTGAAAATCAACTTTCATAATACGCCACCAAACACCAAACTTACTTAATAGAAATTATTCACAAATTGAATATTATTAGAAAATAAATAACACAGTGAAACAAAATAAGGTATGTTGAATGCACCTTTCAATGTTTTTCAACATTGTATGATAAAAGTTTCAAAATGAAAACCAGATTTCACAGTATGTTTCAAGATTAATCAGAAACACAATATCACAGTATATCAAAGTTTTTTCATGGATAACAGTATAGCAGTTATACAGACCGAAGGGTATTGAGTTCACCGAAGCGCGTCGATGTCTGATGAAAATGCGACTGGCTAGAGCTGCGATTTGTTGAGGATCTATCGGCGATGGAGTGAGAGCGATGATGAATTGAGACGTTGAAGCAGCAAAATAACGTCGCGGCGGAGGAAGCGATGTTGCTGCGACGGCGTTGAGGAAGACGGCGTGAGGCAAACAGGGACGCGAATGAGTGGTGATGAAGCAGTGGAGGTTGGGGTTCCGGCGAGACAGCGAGGAGTAACGGTGATGGCAGGGACGAAGGGGATGGATGAAGTTATGGCGATGGGTGTGAGGAACTGGTTGAGGGTTTGTATTGAGAGGGTGCTGTCTGTGTCGAAGAAGAAGAGGAATGAAGGAGTTTCTTTGTTTATAATTTTTTTGTTTTATTTTTCTGATAGCTGCTGCTTGTTTCCTTTTTTCTTTTCCCAACAGTAAGTAACATACATATATACAATACAAATTAGGTTTAGCAATATTTCAATAATACCTAAAATGCCCTTTTGACAAAATGGGCCATAAAGCCCAAAAGACCAAAAATTAATCTATCCAACAATATTTTTGTTTTAATTTTTAGAGATAAAAATTGGATACTTAAAATTGATAAAAAACGGTAAAAGTTCGGAGAATAAATTATCCGAAAAAATAAAATGAGTACATTAAAATAAACTACGAATTTCAAAGATTAAATAAAAATTATCTAAATGGTTAAAATCGAAATAAAATGATAATAAAGAATACCCGACTTTAAAATATTCACAGCTAAAAAACGAGTCTTCGAAATGTACCGAAAAATTAGGGAAAACACATTTTTATGATTTAGGCGATACGTAAATTTATAAAACAGTGAGTGAAAGATGAAAACTTGAAATATTTTCCCCGCTAATTTTCGCACAATGTCGGATCACTTTTAACAGTCTGTTTATAAAACCAAAATATTGATATCATCGATATGTAAATAATTTAAAAAGATGCAATAAACAGGCAGAAAGATAAAAATGAATGAAGTGGAATAAAGGGTATTTTATAACTAAACGTTATACGAATTATCGATTTAGACTGACTTTCGATCAGTTTAAATGCGACGAAATGATGCATATGCAATGAGTGAATGACTGTTTTTTTAATATAAATACAATGCAGGTAGAAAAATAGCAGGGTAAAATTTGGGGTGCAACACTAGGCTACACAAATCACACCCTCGATGAGTTACCCAAATGCATAGTCTCAAGAGACTCGTATAAGTTCATCTGCATGATGAGTCGGATCATTCCTATATGGAACTACATCCGTGATGAGTCCACGAAGTGACATTGCCTATATGGCGCCACAACCACGTCGATCATCCATACATCGATGGGTAACGCAAATACGAAACACCTTTTTAACCGCATAGCCCACCGGGTGAAAGCCTAATGGTCTTGCCTATGTGGAACCATTAGAGGTGAGTTAAATCTACGGAGTGGTATTGCCTACGTGGCACCACAACCCCACTATACCAAGCACGCTGATGCTTACATCCGTTGGAACGCCCTTAAGTGGTCCACTCGGAACGCGCCGCAATGGTAGCTCAGGTGTGTATGACGTAACGAATATCCTGATGATTACCCCCTGTGGAAGCGCCCTTAACTGACCCACTTGAGTCATCGAAACGGTAATAATAAATTGGACTCAGTCCATAATCATATGTGATTTATCACCTAGTAGTCTAGGTCTACTTCAATTCAAGCATAAACCAACCACCACAACGCAAACGCATCAGCCACCAAGGCACAACATATTCAATTCGTTTACCCCGAAACGATTGGAATTCACATGATCATGCAATATTACTTAAAAGGTAAACACAACCTAAGCATGACATTCATACCAAGCACCATTAGTTTCCATGGTCATTTATATTAATCTTAATCACATGCTAATAACATGAATATACTCAATCAGATCGTTGTACGAATAGTTCCCGCAATTGGAACCATTCTTCACTTGGGAAAAGAAATAGTTTAATTCTGTCTAAGGGAGCGCGCTAAGCGGGGTCATGCCGCTGATCACCCCCTGCGAAATAAATATTTCCAACTTACAGTGGGGCGCGCTAAGCGCGGCCCCGACCGCTGAGTGCGGTCTGCGTTCTGTAGAATAATCAAAACGCACCCAGTTCTGTTTTGGGGGTTCCAAACCCCAATTCTCCAATTTCCACCCATTCTCACAGTGATTAGTCACGAAATACACACATACAACATTGTATCTATGGATTATAACACACATGCAACAACAAATTCACTTCAAATCCCAAAAACCCAATCTTTAGAAAATCCCAAGTTTTTCCCCAAGGTCTCTAACTAAGAGACTCACCTTAGAGATGGAGTAGAAGCTTGCTAAACTAGAATCGGAATGGTGAGGAGACTTGATTATGCTCGCATGCAAGATGGAGTGAAGGTTTGAGCTTGGAGTTCTTCTTCCTTCTTCCTTCCTCTCTCACGTTTTCCTCTCTCTTTTTATTTTCTCCTTCTATTTTTCAGATTTTGGTAAAATAATAATTAGTAAGGGTTTTATTTATTATGACCAATTTTCCCTTAACTAAACTAAAATGCCAAAAATACCCCTTTGATTCATTCTTAACCAATTTGGTTAGTACCATTTTTATTGTTATTCTTATTTCTTTATACCATAGAATAATTAAGTTTGGTATTACAAATATTTTAAATGAAATAATTATTTGATTAAAATTTGATGGAAGATCATTTTTAATTGAAATAATTCTAATTAGAATAAATATCATTAATAAATGTGTAATATTTATCATTCATGTTCTCTTGGTTTTTGTAAATTATATCTCATACTTAATGTGAAATATTAAGTAAATATTAATTTTTATTTAAAATGATTAAATATGCAAACTAATATATGAGGCATAAAAAGTCATGTTTATTAGTTTCAATTAGATTATTTGTATGTGTTCAAAAAAATTTAGATTATTTGTATAGACTTTTTCATTTAAATAATATGTAATAATATTTCCTAGGCAATGTCACTTCGTGGACTCATCACGGATGTAATTTCATATAGGAATGATCCGACTCATCATGCAGATGAACTTATACGAGTCTCTTGAGACTATGCATTTGGGTAACTCATCGAGGGTGTGATTTGTGTAGCCTAGTATTACAACAAGTATGCTACCAGAGGATAATGTTCTTCCCAATCGAACGTATGATGCCAAAAAGATGTTGTACTCTATTGGCATGAGCTATGATAAGATACATGCATGTTCAAAAGATTGCGTTTTGTTTCGAAACGAGTATGCATCGTTAAATGAGTGTCCTAAATGTGGTGCCCCTCGATATAAGAAAAAGTTGTCTCCGAAAAAATTCTTATGGTATTTTCCTATAATCCCGAGATTTAGACGGATGTATCGTAGTGAAACCGATTCAAGACACTTGACTTGGCATTCAGATGAAAGAATTATTGATGGAAAATTTCGACATCTGGCAGATTCTCCACAGTGGATGAAAATTGATAATGATTATCCTGAATTTGGAAAAGAAGCAAGAAACCTTCGCTTGGCATTGTCTACTGATGGAATGAACCCACACGGTATTTAAAGTATCTCGCATAGCACATGGCCTGTGATTCTTATGATTTATAACCTACCTCCGTGGCTATGTATGAAGCGTAAGTACATGATGTTATCTATGTTAACTTCTGGGCCTAAACAACCAGGAAATGACATAGACGTATACTTGGAACCATTAATCGAAGATTTGAAGATTTTGTGGGAGAACGGTGTGGAGGTTTATGATGGTTATAGGAAAGAAAGTTTCAACTTGAGGGCGATGTTGTTTGGAACAATTAACGATTTTCCAGCATACGTAAATCTATCCGAGTATAGTATTAAAGGTGAAAAAGCGTGTCATGTCTGTGAAGATGGAACCGATACGATGCGATTGAAACTTTGTCAGAAGAATGTCTTTCTCGACCATCGTAGATTCTTAACTTCTAAACATCAGTATCGTGGATGGAGAAAAACATTCAATGGAGATACCGAACAACGTAGAGCTCCGCCTGGATTGACAGGTGATCAAATTTTGAAAAGGAAAAAGATGTGAGTATTCAGTTTGGCAAGCCTTTTGCATATAAAGTTGTCACAGGTGGGTGGAAGAAGAGGTCGATTTTTTTTTAATTTCCATATTGGAAATCTTTGTATGTAAGACATTTTCTTGATGTGATGCATATTGAAAAAAATGTATTTGACAGTGTTATTGGTACGTTACTCAATATAAAAGGGAAGTCTAAGGATGACCTTAAAGCAAGGGAGGACATGGTAGAGATGGGAATAAGAACTGAATTGGGACCAGAGAAGAAAGGAAGACGGACATATCTACCACTTGCTGTTTACACTCTATCTAGAAAGGAGAAAAAAATATTGTGTAAGTTTTTGAGTGAAGTTAAAGTTCCAGAAGGCTACTCATCAAATATTAGAAGACTTGTGTCTATGAAAGACCTTAAGTTAAAGAGTTTAAAGACGCGTGATTGCCATGTTATAGTGGAACATTTTCTACCGATAGTATACGTTCTATTCTGCCAAAAAAAGTAAGAAGCGCAATAACTAAATTGTGTTTTTTCTTCAAGTCAATTTGTAGTAAGGTGATCGATTTGAGATCTTAGCAACATTGCAAAAAGAAATAGTTGTTACTTTGTGTGAGCTTGAAATGTATTTTCCTCCCTCATTTTTTGACATAATGATTCATCTTGTGAAAGAGACACAATTGTGCAGACCAACTTATATGAGATGGATGTACCCTGCTGAACGTTATATGAAAATATTAAAAGGGTATGTGAAAAACCGAAGTCGACCAGAGGGTTGTATTGTTGAACGATACATTGTTGAAGAAGCGGTTGAGTTTTGTACTGAATATTTTTCAAATGTTCAATCAATTGGACTCCCAAAATCTCATATTGTTGAAAAAAAAGAAGGTAAGAAGCTAATTGGAAATAAAGTTGTGACAATATCAAGGGTCGAACGGGATCAAGTGCATTTGTATGTTCTGCACAATGAGATTGAGGTTGAGCCGTATGTTGAAATGCACAAGGGTATTCTTCGAGGTTTTTAAATCCGAATAGAAATGAGAATTGGATTGTACGAGAGCACAATCAAGTTTCATACCATGGTTTAAGGAACATATTTATTCAAAGTATCGTCTATATCCCGCCTCAGTAACAGAAAGGTTGAGATGTTTAGCATATGGTCCAAGTTTGGTTGTGTTTTCTTATAGCGCATACGCAATTAATGGATACACATTTTATACCAAAGAACAAGATGATAAAAGTAATATGCAAAATAGTGGTGTCACCTTGGTAGCTGAAGCAATGCACATATCAAGTGTGAAGGACTTAAACCCGAAATTTGAAAATCTATCGTATTTTGGGGTTATCGAGCGTATTTGGGTGTTTGATTACGAGAAATTTTAGATTCCTATATTCGGTTGCAAGTGGGTTGAAAATAATAATGGTATACGAATGGATAAGTCAGTATTTTTGCAAGTGGATCTTAATAGGGTGGGGTACAAAGATGAGCCTTTCATTCTAGCCTCTCAAGCTAAAAAAGTGTTCTATGTCACTGATCCGACAAGTACGAAATGGTCTATAGTGCTTTTATCTAACAAAGTAATTGACGAAAACATTGGAGATCAAGGTGATATTGGTGTTGACATTGAATCTTTTACCAGAAATGATCAAAATGAGAATGAATCATGTATTAGAAATGATCATAATGAGGGTATTTGGATCAATCCAACCGTCTGTGTTGTTAAGAGATGATTAGAACATATTCCTACCAAGAAAAGAAAGAGATGTTAGTGAAAAAGGTAATAATATATATAATTATAGCCTATATCATTCAATAAAATTTAAATATATGTCATTTCATTTTTTTTCTTTATAGTATATATGATTATGGATTTTTATATTTGTCATTTCATTTTATTTTATTTTTCTTTATTACAGGTCAAATGGCTAATAATCAAGATACTTTAGAAAATGTTCCACAAGAAAATGTTCCACAAGATACTTGAAAAGGATATCACATGAGGCATAACTATTATGCGAGAAATCATCTGTGATAGAGATAGAGGAGTTACATATAATGTAGATTGGAATAATAAGGACCAACTAATTGGGTCTAATTCTGCAAAGCTGACAAGCTACATCGGTACACTTGTTCGTATGCACATTCCGATCGCCACTCCTAGATGGAAAAAAGGAGAGTTGGACGAGGCTAAAGAAAAAATTTGGACTGAGATAAATGTATCATATATGGTTGTTGTTATTTGTTTTATATTAACAATAATGTGTTTAAATTACATATAATAACACACTCTATGCGTATGTTTTTTTGTAGAGGTCCTTTAGCATTGAAGATGCCCGCAAAAAGTATATAATGGGTTTGGCCGAAAAAAGACACAGAGGGTGGAGAACTTTTTTAACAAATAAGTATCTTAAAGATGACGAAGGAAATTTTGTTGAAGAGGATCCTAAACGTCCAAAGAAATATGAGAGCTTCATTACACCTGAAGAATGGGTGGCTTTTGTAGGCCAAAGAAGAGACGAGAATCTCAAGAAAGTAAGTGCCGTAAATCATGAGAGAGCGTCAAAACCCGCATATCCATATAAAAAGGGCATTTGGGATATGCACGCTTATAGGAAAAACTTGTAAGTAAATATCAATTCTACGATCTTATTAATTCTCTCAATGTGTTATAATTGATGATCATATTATTTGTAATAATGCGTAGTTATAAGAGACGCAAAGTGACGAAACATCACTACCCACACATGTGTTGTGGAAGGAAGCTCTTGTTGGAAAAGATCAAGTTGTTAATCCATTGGAGAAAGTTTAATTGTAATTTATAAAGGAAGTATAATGGTTATTATTGGTTTAGGGCACTTCATGTTGTCAGCTATACCTATCGTCACCGACTTATCGGGTAGTTGGCAAGGGAAAAGTGCACAACACTTTGGGAGATTTACTTCACCATAGATCGCTCCCGGATGGACACATGAAGGTATCAGTTGATGTTGCTTTAGATTTGAATGCGTTGCTACCGGTACCTGACATTGTTGCTGAGACCACATTGCTGCGAGATGCAGTAGGATCTTTTGTGGCATGACCATCAGACCTCATTTTCATAGATGATCAGGTATGTTGAAAACCATTATGAATCTTTAAGTATTCAACTGACAGTTCTGACCTCAATTTTTTACATGGTAATTTTAGACTCCTACAAAACCCGCATCTAAGGATAAAGGATTTTGTAGCACAGCGAGTCCGTTGCATCGCAAAGAGAGGTACGTTTAAAATGTTAATTATATGATTAGAATAAAAAAACTGCATAACTTTATATCTTACATAAGTCTATGTTATTTTTAGGTACCTTTTCAAGGGTCACAACAAGTGAGCCAGAAAGTTGGTAGGGTACCACCCAAGAAAAGGGTTCCTATCCAAAAATTTGTGCCTAGATTTCGGTAGTGTCTTGAAACACTAGTGGGCACATCAAATTTGATGAATGGTGGTATTCGTCAAATGGATATGGATGCATGTTTCTTTGGTTTTCCTTGTACTGAAACAATTGGACAAGAGGACATGGAATAAATCTTTCTTCATGGAGAATTAGGCGTCAGTGTTATCCACTCGTACATCCGGTAACCTGATCAATATATTATTTAATTGGTTGAACATTTTTTTTAAACATTTAATTGAAATAGTCTAATATTAATTATGTTTTTATTTAAGGATGTTATATGACAAATTGATGCGTGGGAATCAATTGTCAAATAGATTCCATTTCGTGTCTTCCTCTCGTCTCAGTGGAGCGACAATTGCTAGGGAACCAGAGTCAGTAAGAGAGCACTTGGTCGATAGATTCATGGCAACTGGCAGTACAGAAAGCTTGTATCTTTTGGCGTATAATTCAGGGTTAGATTTTCATTCTAAGTTCATTTTAATATTTGTATTTTTTACATTAAAATTTTCATCTAAATTGTTGCTTTAATTTTTAGATGTCACTGGTTGTTGCTTGCTATCGATCCCATAAAAGAAGTGGTCTATTATCTGAATTCGGTTGACGGTGATTGGACAAATTATCCGGATATGAAGTTAATGATTGATACGTAAGTGACATTATTCTAAATATTCGTGTGTGTTTATATGTTTAACTATTTCTATGTCATTGTTCTAAATAAATATTTTAATTTTGTCAGATCAATACAAGTATTCCGTTGTCAAAGGGAAGCTCGGGTACCACGGTCTAAATCAAACAACATTAATTGGATCAAAGTGCAGGTATATTAATTTCCACAATTTTTCTTATAATATTTATGCTACTTGATAAAACAATACATCTATATATTCTTATTTGTTTTTCTATGCAGTGTCCCCAACAACAAAACGACATAGATTGCGGATACTTCGTTTTGAAGTTTATCAAAGAAATCATTCAAATGAATGAAATAGAGATTCCAGTCACGGTATGAATTTATAACTTAGGATTTGTTTTATTATTTATCGGATATTTCATATGATTTATTACTTTTAACTAAATCATGCATATTTTTTGTTTTGTTATGTAGTATTTTGATGAACACGAGTGTGCATATTACACGAAACTTCAATTTGAAGAACTCAAAGAGGAGTTGTGTCAATATTTTATTGAGCAAAGAATCTTATAAGGTATGAATACATTATTGTGTGAAAATGGTTATGAATACATTGTTGTGTGTATACAATACTGACCGTGTTATTATGTTCATATCTTGCAGGATTAGGACCTTGAATATATATGTACATTAGGACTGATTTACTTAGTGTTATATAGCTGATTTTGTTAGGGTTGATTTTAATTATGTTAAAAATATGTTAATTGAATTACAATGGTGTATATATATTTTGGATAACAATGGTATATAATGGTATTTGTATATAATATTTAAATTTGGTATTTGGATAAGAATGGTATATAATGGTATTTGTATATAAGATTGTAAATTATTTATGAATTTTTATGAAATAATTGAGTTTAAAATTATTTAAATTTTTATTTAAGAAAACCTATGAAAGCGCTTTTAACCTAAAAGCGTTGTCTTAGGCCACCTATGAGAGCGCTTTTTGAGTAAAAACGCTGCCTAAGGTATACCTATGAAAGCGCTTTTAAAACCGCTTTCATAGGTAGTCCTAAGGCAGCGCTTTTCACCTAAAAGCGCATTCATAGGTGGCCTAAGGCAGCGCTTTTTTAAAATGCTTTCTTAGGCCTACTTTAGAATGCCTTTAATGCATTCTGTAGGCACCTATGAAAGCGCTTTTCCAGAAAAGTGTTGCCTTAGGCCTACCTATAAAAGCGCTTTTTAGTGAAAAACGCTTTCATAGGTAGGCCTACGAAAGCGCTTTTTCCTAAACAAAAAGCGCTGCTAAAACCTATAGCAGTGCCACCTAAGAAAGCGCTTTTAAGCGCTTTTAAAGCCCAAAAAAAGCGCTTTTGTAGGTCTTTTTTGGCATATAGATCTATATGCAAGCAACAACATGAGTTCCTCTTTCATTTTTCAGAACAAATTGAAACCAAATCTTAGCAAGAAAAATCAGAAACCAATATAAACCAAAAACTCATATCAACAACCATGCTTTAAACTGCAGATATGAAACAGCGGATTCCAAACAAAAATTGATTGAGAACCCATTAAACCTTGCTTCGAACTCATTACATCTTCCATGCCTGAATATTGAGCAAATGACTTTTGAAGAAGATAGTTCATGGTTCGGAGAGGACATTGTTTCTTATATTTATGGTAGTGTTGGGCACCACCGTAAGTTGAAATAATTTGTGTTTCTCCGTGTAATTATGGCTACAAATGAATTACACCGCTTGTGAAGACAACCAGTTTGGGAAAGCCAAAGTTTCTACCGCTTGGGAAACTGTAGGTTGTTTATGCGTGTGAAATGTACCGGTTTAGGGTTTTACATTGATGGTTGATAGGATATTATTATAATAAATAAAATAATTATAAAATGCTAAGAAAAAATCAGTTTAGGCCAACTCAGTTGTAATTAATGTTAAATGAATATAAAGAGAGGTATTAGGTGTTAAGACAATATTAATCTTTTAATTAGCCCACTTTAAACTTATAATTAGAAGGATTATAGTGTCATTTAACAGTACTTTAAAGTTTATTAATACTAGTAAGAAACCCGTGCTATCGCACGGGTCATCTCTGGATTTACATTACACGTATACTAAACACTCATTTATAAAGTTTGAATTCATACTTCAATTGATTAATATTCACATAAATACAAAATATAAACTAATAATATACATCAACTTTTGTAGATTCTTTAATTTCAATTATATTAAACAATAACAAAATAAAAAATACAAATTTAAAAGATGGACATTAGAATGAATAGTCTATGGCTGATATCTCTTATATATAAAGATTAATAACAAAAAACTCAAATCAATTTCTTCTTTCCACACGATTTAATTTTAATAAAGATTAATTTTTTATCAACCAATCAAGTCGAGTTTACTATTAATCTTTTTCTATTTTAACCCTTGTGTAAATATTTTCCTATTATAAATAAATAAATAAATATTTAAAAGCAGCATAAATAAGAAACAATGAATACTCTTGGCAACTCTGAGATTAAAGAAGGGAGATAAGGGGAGTTTGGCAATTGATTAAATTTATAAACCCTATTTAACTCTGCAAAAGGACTTGAAGTATTTGTGCAATGTGTCATGTTAATTCAAGATTACAAAGAGTTTATTCCCGTATACTAGTGCTTGGAAGAGTATACAATGGTATACAGTATAAGACATGTAGAGGAAAAGTAAAAGTGATAACCGATCCAAATCATCAAATTACATATGAACCAGTTTCAAACACATGGCTAGTTGATCTTACGAAGAAGTGTCTTGCATGGGATAAGAATGAAAGGTGGAGAGTTCCTCAGTTACTCTAACACCCTTTTCTTGCTCCTCAAGTTTCATGCCATACCTTTAAATGGCTGCAACTTATTACTGAAAACCAGTACGTGTGACCAAGAATCATTGCAGCTTTGTTGGAGTCGACTTCTTCTTCAAAGGTTATCAGGACTTTAATGAATCCTAGAACTTCAACAGTGTCCCTTGAAAATCCTACCAGTGTTCTGTGGTAGGGATTATGAATTGTGTCATTTAACCCAAATTTTGTGTGCTTTGTAAAATATGATTATTATTGTGTTGCCTTGGTTGATTAGGCCTCTCTTGACATTGAAATTTCCCATGCACAATGTCAATGACTCAGCCGTGGGGTATCCTTGCCTGTCAATGCTTTTGTAATCTTTTTCAATGAAAGTGATTTTTATGGCAGATGGCTGTCCATGACAGAGAGGCGACATCGCATCATAATGGCTGCTTTGTAGCACAGTTATAGTGGGAAAACCCGCGATATTGACCATTGCAGTGAACACAAAAACCACCATGTATATTCACCATGGCGGATATTTGATAACCCTGCTCACATGTACCTCTTCCTATCATTGTTTGAGGGTCATCATCTTGTCAATCCTTTTGAGATGAGTTTGATTTCTCTATAGGTTGGGGATCCGACCTTCTCTGTCTTGCAAGGAGGTATGAAAACTATATCAAAATAGTATATCTATTTGAAAACAATTAAACAAAGACAACGAAATGTGCAATAAAGGCGAGTTTTGGGGATGAACATATGGGTTGAAATGATTAGGACGTCATAAAAGGCTTGAAGTTTTTTGCATCGCCACACTGAAATTACATTATGTTTGGAATAAACAACTTAGTTTACGATTTATACCATAAACATTTGTGATAATAAACACTTATGTATGAATTGTTTCTATAGCAAAAGATCAACTAAAGTTAACTTGCTTTAGGTATAAACTGTTTTCAATAAATTGTTTCAGAGAACTTATGAAAATAAGACGAAAACAACTTATAAACATGTCATATGATGTTTTTAACATTGTCTTAGATGAATGTTACACTCGAGAAGTCACACCATTAGTCCATTAACAATGAGTATCTTGATTATCACACACATAAAAGACCTCAAATTCAGCATATATTAAATTAACTAAACATCAAGTAAACCCTTACATAGAAAACAGTTTTGCCTTTTGATATGACAGTAAGGCTTTCCTAGCTAAGATATTCTCTTTCTTTATTCTGAATAGCCTAAAATATCGCGTAGTTCCTTTCATCCAGTGATGGATTTTACTATAAAATATATAACTAACTGATAACTATTCCTTCAATGGTTAACTAACAACTATAACTGATAGAATAGAATATTTTGTTATAATTTGTCATAATATTCTATTCTATCAATAGCATGTAAGAACACCTTCTTTGTCTAAACTGAGTTGCGAAAAAAGAACCTTCTATCCTGCTTGTGACTCTAAAACTACATGATTGCTGAAATTCCTGTATCTATCCGAAACGAAAACGCGGTTTCTGGTTGGTGCACTCCTTCCCTGCTGCATAAAATAAGTTAAAACCAAATACATATAAATACGAGAAAAAAAAGTTACAAAATATTATTTGTCTAATGCGAGAAGAGCGACCGCTGTGGTCCAATGCATGAGGCTCCCACGAGGCGGAGTCTGGATGATTGTGAGTCAAGAAAATCTATTCACAAATTATTCAAACCTGTCCTCGTCAGAGTTATCGGCTATGACGTTTCGTGCATAACTGAAAGATTCGGCAGGCTGGTGCTGGACATTGAGATTATCTGCAAGAAGAATAATCTTTATCAGTACAAATACAAAGAACAGAAGATTTTGACTTTTGTTGGATAAATGGCTTAGTTAGGCCCTAATAAGTGTCTATACCGATACCGATAGATAAATTCGAATAAGTCAATCAAAATTTAATGATTCTAAATATGGAATCAATACCATCTGAAACTCTTGATCCATTCATGTCGAGGCCAAAATGTGGTGGACTAGACAAAGATCTTTGTGCAACTTGCAACATTGCAAGACGCCTTCTCTGCAACTCAAAGAATCGGTTTTGCTCGTCAATTTGTAGCCTTGTCTGAAACCGAGTATTTCCGCAATTTATTGGACTTGAAGTGATTTCAGCATCGAAGTCAACATATTGCGGCGAATAACGAACATGGTGCTCGAATCGATATGGATACTTCCTGCATTCAATATTAACTATGCATTTTTAATATACCGATCGACATAAACATGCTATTGAACGAAAGTTAATCAATTCACCTGTCAACAAGTTTTGACCTCTCCTTGTAAGGTTTCACAAGAACTCGGGATCCACGAACATAGTGAGGATTTCCCTCCTCCAGAATGGTTTTCACAGTTTCTGGATGAACAAATGTCACAAACCCAAACATCCTTTCCTGCTGGCACGGAATCCTTACGTCTACAACGGGCCCAAAAGTTCTACGTAGTTAAACAAACACGTTAAAACCGATAATAGGCGCGATAAGAGTTATACATTACATCAAAAACATAACAATTTACCTAAAGTAGTTTGATACATCATCCTCAGAGAAAGTGCTATCAGCTGGAAATGTCAAGTAAAGTTGTTGTGAAGCACTAATATTTTGACAGTCTGTCTTTCCAATGAATTTCGCCGCATCTTCGGCCAAAACCACAGCATGCTGCCCATGAGGCCTATTAATCACAAACCATAACAAACAAGAATAAAACTAAAGTAAAAGAAAAACTCAATCAGTTTCTTACTAAAAAGAATACAATATTGAAAATTCTATATCTAAAATTCTATACCGGTCGATTAGCCGAATGCTGTTTCTCAATCGAATCAGCAGCCTTGTCAAATTGCAGCCCGACTTACCATGTCGCTGGCTCTCAGCTAGGTAACCTTCTGCCTGTAAGGCCTTTTTGTACTTATCATAGTATGCCATTGGAAGTGAAGCAATTGAAATAGGATTTCCTCTTTGTTTCAAAAGTTCAACTATTTCCGACTCTAGTTTGGCCAATGATCCGAGCGAAATCACTTGCTCGTCGTTAGCAGCAGCATCATTGTTTCCATAAAGCTCAGAAACAGCTTGTCCATTATGATAGAACCTACAACTATTTCCATGTCTACAATATCCTTTGCTGAAATAGTAACATGTTTTGAATGGAAATTTACCGTTTTTCTATTCAAACCAGAAACTCTTGAAACATAATCTAAGTAGTAATTATTATAGAGATTAAAGTTAGCAGTTGTAGACTTTATTACACTATCTAAATATCGATGATTCTCCGAACCTAACAATGCGGTACGAGTTTGATTTTCCGTGACGGAATCCATATAACCTACAGACATAAAATCTGAACTAGTATTTCCATCATGCATATTGTAAAAGGGAGATTGAACCTGGAAACTTGCAGGTGAAGGATTTCCCGCGGCCGAGATTGCTAATCGAGTAGCCAACATTTCAAGTCTGATTCTTGCTTTTACAGAAAGTTCATGGATCACATGATCCGGCAATGAAGCTAAGTTAGCAATCTCTTGTTCACCATGTTCATGCATAAGGATATTGCTTATGATCCTTGGAGCATACTCCGGCTCAAATCTTTGAATTTTCTCGAAAAGAATCCTAGTACTCTCAGAAATTTCCATATTTTTTCTTGTTACTGCATTAGGTTCCAAAAATAAAACAGTGAGAAAATTGCCATAGAGAAATCACTCAACAAACTCATAATATTTCAAAACTACTAAGTACGGAAACATGACACTGGTACTAACACTATGACACTGGTAATAATTTGAAGAAATGAATAAAATAAACACAATCATGTAGTTATTGGTTTTCGACACTGATCTGACACAGATCATGTAAAACAAAAGTTATGACCATCTTCATAGTTCATACATACCTTGTCAAAAACAGAAGAATAAGAGAAACAGAATGCAAGTGCTTCAAGCACAAAGCTTGTCAACACTTGCACATTCCATCATTAACCTTAAAATGTAAACAAAACAACTGACTATGATTTTGCTTCTCTCTTCTCTCACTATTATTTATAGGTAGTAATTAAGAACTACACTCTAAGGATTAACACTTAGTTTTTGACTCTTTCACACTTCCACTTGTTCAAATATCATTGATTTTTGGGCTTATTTTTTTGCTTGATACTCGATGACTATTACTTGTTCTTCTACTGAGTGAGTCACAGTGACACCTTTGAATATTTTTAATGAAAATGTTTTTTTTTTTGGATAATTTAATGAATGAGAATAATAATAAACATAATTCGGAAAAAACAATGAGGTGAAACTTAGGAATTGGTCAAACTGAGGGGTCGGCAACATGTGTATGGCACACGAATGTTAGATTTTTGTGTCACTATTCAGAGGGAAAATAGATTAAATATGGATGTGGGGTGTGGTTGAATCTGAACCATTGAATTGGATTTTTAAGATTCTAAAATCAAGGATCTGGATCCTCTCCAGCCCTTTTGGTGTTCTGCTCTCATCTTGACCATTCATCTTCATTTTTACCTCTTTTCAAAATTATTTTTTTATTTTTTTATTCTTAATTAATTCTGAACCATTGGATAAAGGGCAGGAGGGGTGACAGAAGAATAATGGCAGCAGGTGATCCTTTTCCTAAAATCAAAATCTTGTTGGATTGGAACTGGGTACGGGTTCGATTTTTTTTTTCATATTTAAATTAAATGAATTAAATTTTAGTTATCAAATGTTTTTTAATAAAAAGGAGAAATAGTACTATTTTATATTCATGATCAACAAGACAAAAATTAATCAAAATGGTGGTGGTTTGTTGACATTTAATTTATAAGGTGTGTTTTCATTTCTTCATCTATAAAGAGTGGATTCTAATCACTAGATTACTTGATCAAAAATAAATAAATAAATAATAACAAATAATAGTCTAATTGGTTATCATGCAAACATGCATTTTAAGTGTGAATTTGAATTCGCAATACCTATTTTAGTCATTAAATTAAATGGAAAAAATAACGTATCAAACGACATTTTTAATAATGTACGATTGAATATTTGGAAATGCAATAGGTGAATTGAGAAACTAAACTTTCTTATTTGCTTGGGATAGACTCATTTTTAAGGTTTAAATTTGACCTGCGAAATATTACTTCACTCTTTTTTTTATGTACTCTATGTTTGAGGTTGATTGTAAGCCTAATTTCTTTAATAAAGAAGAAGGTTAAAAAGTAGTTTTTTGAGAAGTCTCACATTGCTTAGTGTGGTGAAGCAAGGGGGAGACCAAGACTATATATTAGACCTAAGTTCTTTATTTTTAGATATACTAATCAATAGCACTTTAAGCTTATATTTAACTTTTAGTTTAAATATTTGCTTTGTAAGAGTGTGGGTGTATTAGGGGATTGGGGTGAGAGTCGAGAAGTCTATGTGTTGTAAAGTAATAATTCTCTGGTTGTCTATTTAGACAACAGTTGTGGTTTTTCTCCGATTTGGGAGTTTCCACATTATATTCTTGTGTTGTTGGTTGTGTTTAGTTTATTTATTTTTTCTTCAGCTGTGTTATTTCCTAACAGTGGTATCAGAGCTTCGCCTCGATGAGATATCACAATTCTTAGTATTCTCTGTGGTTGCAGCATTGTCTGATCTTCCACATAAGAAAAGAATTGAGATATTGTGAATGTGCTGAAGAAGGGGTGGTATTGTGAAAGTGTTATTTAGGGAGGTTCTAGCTAAGGAAAGACTTGGTATTTAAGTGTGTCTGTTGTGACCCACCTCTCTTTCCTGTGAACCTACATGGTGCACGTTTTGCAGTGTGCGCGCAACTTCTATGTCTTATTCAAGTGCAATGAAGTTTGACATAGAGAAGTTTGATGGAAGAATCAACTTTGGCTTGTGGAAAGTACAAGTCAAGGATGTGTTGATACAATCAGGATTACACAAGGTGCTAAAAGGAAACACTTCCAACATAGAGGCTGACAAGTGGAAGTGTAACACCCTATATTTTTAATTGCTAATAATTTAGAATTTTAAATTATTAAGTAATTAAATTGAATTTTTGAAGAATTATTGAAATTATTGGTAATTAAATAAATGTTAAAAAATTGAGAAAAATAATTGGACTTAAGTGTGATTAGTAGAGAAAGGGAGGTGGAAATAAGAAAACTCACTAATCATATTTTATTATTATTATTTAATATAAGAAATTAGAAAAGAAAAAGGAAATTGGAACTAAAGTGTGAGAAGAAGAGAAAAACATACGAAAAGAGAAGAGCAAAGGAGAAGAGAATTCAAGAACTCAAGGATTTGGCTAAGGTAAGGGGTGACTTCTCTGATTATTATGATTTATAGGTTTTGGGGATAATAGGAATGGAATGAGTAGATTAGGAATCCCAATTTAGGATGTTAAGGTTTAGGAATTTCAGACCCTAATGCATGATTTTGGTGAATTTGAGTCAAATTAATGTTATATGGTTGTTATATGATGTTATACCATGATGAACATGCATTAAAATTATGTTTGTAGAGCTGTTTTGGTGTTCCATAAGGTTGGGGGTCGAATTTGGAATGAGTTGGGAACCATGGTTGCTGTCAAACTGTTGTATTTTTGCTACAGGTCTCGTGGAAACCAGTTACCCCAAGGTGGTAACCGATTCCCACTGTATTGCGTCCTGGAAAAATTGAATTTTGGCTTGGGTAACCGATTACCTCACTACTGAAAGAAAAAATCACGCTTCTGGATACGTGATAACCGGTTACTGAAACCACCCGGCTAAACTTCCAACTGATAGAGTGTATCAATAGAGTCGTCATCAAACGTTTTTATCTCGCGAAGGAGAAAGGAAAACATCGAGTGAACCTGAGAGGGAAGAAATCACAGTCTCACGACCGAGAGATCTAGGTAAGGGTGTTTGTTATGCGAGGGGAAGAGATTAGCACCTCACACGTCCGGAGTACTCTACGGTATCCACTTCTATTTTCTATTTAAGGGGTGTGTTATATCTATCTATTGTTCAATCGCTATAATGCATGCAAAAGAAAAGGAAAATAAAGAAACCACGGGGAAAAGAATGAAGTATTTACAAGTTGTGATCGATCGAGCCCCGTGACAGGATGCCTACGTATTCCCTCGTGCAACGGGAAAGTCAGAGCGTCATAGTTCGACTCACTTGTTTTGGTGGGTTTTGTGTTCTTTACTTATGAAAAGGTTTTAAACACAAAATAAAAAGGCGCCTAAGGCGAAAAAAAGAGTTTGTCTTGGTTGGTTGCTTTTATCTTTGTGAAAGAAGTTCAAACCATTATTAAGTGTATTTATTTTCAAAAGAAAAAGAAAGCAAGTTTTGGTTTTAATTACATGTGAGGATGCAAAAAGAGAGAAGCAAAACAAAGGAGAGACTAACTAGTACTAGCCCTAATGTTGTCATGCAAAGACTGGACCTATGATTGAGGATAAGAGGAGTCTCTACCTATGTAAACATGAAAGGGATGTAAATCCTAATGTCTAGGCTCAAGAGCTATCCTAACCGAGCGGTCCTAAGGGAAAGCTATCATATATCTGTCTTAGTTGTAGAACCAAGGGATGCAAAGGGATGAAGCAATCAAGTGCTTTGGCAGAAGAACACACATAATACAATGCACAAACAAATGTCACACAAGTGTAGGAAAAGGAGGAAGTCCCATAGCCTACAACAGCAAACCGAGGGCCGGAAGCAACCAGGAGCCAACACATTCTGATGGTTATCATTGAGGCTTCGCATATGGTTATGTATGCAACTACATGTATATTTATACAATCGAATTATAAGCCAAAAATGCGGGAAAGAAGAGGGTAAATTTTGGGGTACAACAATGATGAATATATGTTGAAATATATGAGTTTTAAGGAGATTTAATGATGAAATCATATAGGAAATTGGAATGGTGCAATGCAGAAAATGCAACAGAACGTTGTTGTTTCGCTCGCAGTGTCGGACGGTGGGATGGCGGTGTCGGGCGATGGCCATCGCTCAGGCCGCGTCGGAACGAAGGAGTGGAAGACTTGGCAAGCTCCTAGAGTTTTAGTAGAGCGCTGCTTGGGTGTCATGTGGTGGACGAGGCGAAGCTCGTGCTTTGTCGGGCGTTGATGGGGAGGCCTGAAACAATAAATTCTTATTTTCTCATAACTTGAGTTTTCAGACTTCGATGACGCATCTTTCGAAGTGTTGGGTAGTTGACGTGATGAACTATATTTTAGTGGATTAAAATGATAAAAATATGTAATTTCTAGTAGATTTAATATGATGAAAATAGGTGATTATGTGATGAAATGCGATGATGTTGTACCATGATGTTTGTGATGATGTTATGTGATAACCCGAAAATGTATCGATTATTTAGATCAATTTACACGAATTTTATCCTCATTTTAATTAATTAAATTACTCTTTATTCGTATTGTGCCGGTATTTTCTACGTTTTCAGGTTTTACCAATTATAAGGCATGTGTGAAGAAAGTCAAGAAAAGTCGGATAAATCGTACTCAAAATCCACAAAAGAATATCATTTATGCAATTGTGGGGTGTATGGAAAGAATAGGATGTATTACAAGTAAAATGCTTTGCAAATTAAAAATAATTCAAGGAAGCAGGCCCAACCCACTTCCAACGCGCGAAGCAAGCAAGTCCAGTCAAAAGGTGTAACGACCGTTACACCATGCCAAGCAAGCCCTAACGATCGCTATGACTTAGGAAGCGAACCTTACCAATCCAAGCCTGTAATGACTGTCACACTTTCCCTAACAGTCCGTAGCGATTGCTACGGAGTAGAAGACGGAGGCGAGAAAATCTCAACAACCCGGCCACTCAGCGTATCACCACTTCTATAAATAGGCTTCGATACTCTGGTCTTCAACACACTTTTTCCGCTTTATTTTATTGTTACTCTGCCAAAATTACTTTCAGTCTTATTGTATCGTTTTCGGTTTGTTTATTTATTCTAGTATCTGCTTTCTTTTCTCGTAGTAATTTTCACATCGGGGATTGCTGCGAACCTTTGTCGATTCTAACCTTACGTTAGAATTGCACCTTTTAATTTCCTTCATCGCATTTAATTTTCGGAGCAACGAAAGGCAGATCTCACCAAACTGTGGGAGACACCCGAGGCTTGCCAAATATTCTACCTTTTATTTTCAGGTTTATTTTAATTGTTTATTTAACTATTGGCTTATTTTAATTATTTATTTATTTTATGCCTAAATTATCTGAGATGCATGTGCTATCCGACTTGTCTGATATTATTTATCTTTGTTGCGCTATAATTGAAATATATAACATGCTAGGATAAATTTAGTTATCGGTATGTAAGGTCATATAGCCGACGGGGTTTAGCAACACCATTCAATCTATTCCGTTTTAAAAAGATTAACTTTCTGGTTTCAATTACTAGTTCTTAATGCAAACTGTTTTGTTACGAGAGTAAAATACAGATTAGAAGTTAGGATCAATAAAACGAGAGTTTGAGATAATAACTGGACTTTAGTAATTGTCCATCAACTTAAAATATAGCGAGAGCGCTTTTAAGTTGATTAGGTTTTATTCATTTTCAAAAACTATTTTTAAACTCTAATTGAAACAGCGAGAGCACTCACTTAGGTTTGATTATAGGATTTGAATCAATAATTTGGCTACTTGGATATACTTAGAGATAAAGACGCATCGAGAGTGCCAAAGGGAAAGGAAATATATGTGCTCCACATCTGATACTTTATCCTCAGTTCCCATATAGTGAGGAATGTAGTTCGTAAAGGTGGTGTGTTTAACTTCGAAGCCTATGGTATTGCCAGTTTGCAAAGAAGGATCGAAAGTTTCTCCAGTGGGTCAAAGCCCAGTGATAGTAGCAACATAAAAAAATTGGTGTAATCATCCCACAAGAGAGATGAAATGTGTTATACGCATTATCCTAGAAGTATAGAGAAGCAATTAACATATGTTGGCAATAATCAGGCCCAAATTTCGATAGTTAGATCAAATTGAATATACCTATGTCTTTCCAGGCCTGATATTTTTTATTTCCCATCCTAGCTAACTATTTGAGGTAATTTTTATCATTTGTTGTTGGGCAAGACCTGAATGGTTTTAAGACATCTGTTACGAAGTCCAGTTGAAAGGTTAGTTCAGGTTTATCTTTCTCAGAAGTATCCCTTTCTTGAGAAGTCCCTATGTTTTCTACCCTGGGAGGTGTTCCAATTTTCTCAAAGCATTTGGGGGTTACCTTACTTGTTGTAGGTTTTGTGACACGATAATCAGGGAAAATTTCCTTGCACCTTTCAAAATCACAAGCATGTGTTATCGGACCCATATAACCTAATGTTTCATGAGCTAAAGTGAAATGAATAATTACCTAAGAAGCGTAAATTACATGTTGTTCTTCTTCAAGAAAAAGATAAGGAACAAACTATTGATTTCCGATTGAAATGGGTGTCGTTGTTTGGAGCAAAGGAGTGAAGGAAACATCCTTAGCTTACTTCTCGTGTTTGATGGTTTTGGTACTTTTCTGAGGTGTCATTGTTATCTGAATAATTATTTGAAGGTTGAAGGAAGAAGAAGAATGCTCTGAAAACGAAAGTTTTGGGAAAAGATTTGAAGTGGAAAAGAGTTTGCTATTTAAAATAAAAGAGACTTAAACCGTTTTTTCTTAAACACTTCTAGTACTTGAGTGAGTGGGGAACGTGGAAGAGATTCATGGGTTATTGAAGCGGTTGTGAGTTTTAAAGTTGATAGTGCTTTATAGAGGTAATGATGGGCAAACGGCTACACACGTTTGACAAGACGTTTGAAAATCAGGATCATCACGGCCATGACGTCATAGCAGTTGAATATTGTGATTAGCTGTCCTATGTATGAAAATTCAAAGGCTACAAAAAATGTTTATTTCTGCTACGTTCGAAATACACATTTATTGGGGGAAATTTGTTAACTGGAAATTTCAATCACATAAATATTGAGCTAAAATGACAAGATTAGAAGATGTCTAGTTCGAAGGAAAATATGAAGACATTATCATGAAGATTTTGATGGATCAAGGTTGGAAAGAACCTTATTTCACCAAGTATTGGCAAGAAATTCGTTGGTGAGACTATTAGATTTAATTTCATTTAAAGTATTATCGAATAGGCACTTCGACCGTCACATGGACGTTTGACGCTTCAAAGACAACAGTTTTCAAAATTGAAAGATTAACCATCTTTGTACAAATTACTCTAAAATTACTCAATGTGTGACCATCTTTGTACAAATTACTCTAAAATTACTCAAAGTACCTATGTTCGAGAAATGAGTTTCTGAGAAATGTATATATGATGCATCAGTGTATGTTTATTGTTATTTTCATTCAATTGAAGAATTTTACGTTTCTTTTAAGTTTAAGTCAAGAAGTCTTTTACATTCAATTTATACTTTAAAAGCATTATACCATTGCCTTCAAAACATTAGTTTCATCGAAGGATTCAACATACTAAAGATAAGAAATAAAAAACTAAACACATGTCCTTATGATCAATCTGGTCGATCTTGCGAGTAACCAAATTCTGTTTCAATTTGGAGGACCAGCAGTAGTTTACCAAATTCCTGGGTAAACAGAAGAATATCATCTACCAACAAATTTCAACAGTTTTCCCATGCATGAGCAGGAGGTTAACACAACACCGACAAACGCTTGATTCCAAAAAGTTTTTTTTTGGTAATGTCCTGACTCCCACTCACTTGCTTCTTTAATATCGCCAATAAATTATCTATCATCAAGAAAGCTTATGGCAAAGCATGTGTCCCTAAATAAATGAAGTTGTACTTCCCCGACTTTGAAATTATCTAAAAATGAAAAAGGTATTAATATAGATAAAAAGTCAAAAAGATTTAACATTCAGGGACTATTAAACAAAATACATATTAGAGGCTAAAAATAAAAATACACTAACTTACATAGACCAACATTCTATTTAAGCTTTTTTATTATAATTTTTTTTCTTCATTTTTTTCATAAATATGAAGAAGGATAGTTAATTTTGTATAACAAAAGATAAATAAAACTATAAATTGTCTTTCATTTATCATATTAAAAGATAAATTTAAAAAATTACAAGAGAAAATAACAATGATTAATGTTTAAGACGTACATACACAAGTCACTAAATCATAATCTAGTGAGAATGAGTAAGTCATATGAGAATGTGAGAATGAATTTGAACCACGAGATTTAAAAAAGAAGGGCTGAAATTAAATTATAATTTTCACTAAATCATGTGTCAATAAGAGAAAAGAGAAATCATTAATTAAATTTTAAAATATATTTTAATATCAACCATTCTTTTTCATATTCAATGGTGTAAATTCATACTCATATTCCTCATATAACTTATATTCTCATATATATATATATATATATATATATATATATATATATATATATATATATATATATATATATATATATATATATATATATATAGAGATATATATAGATATATATATATATATATATATATATAGAAGAGAGAGAGAGAGAGAGAGACAAATTACACTTGAGTTACATCGGATAAATATTTTTTAAAATCGACCGTTAGACTAAAACATACTATCATATAGATCATACCTATAAAATTTGAGATTAATCTATAATGATTTACTATACCATCAAGATATCCAAAAATTAACGTGTAAATGGACTTTCATATAATGTTAATTTTGATGAAATTCAATGACATAGTTGTTGACGCCATCGAAAATTATTAAATAATTCGATATCGAAACAATGAAGTCGCCACCAAGATTTATTTATTCCAAGAAGGAAAGGGGAAATATCGAATAAAATCCACGAGAAAAGAATAAGACGGTCTACGAGACTAAGAGATGTAGGTTCGGGAGTCGGTTATGCAAGGGGAAGGTATTAGCACCCCTTACATCCATCGTACTTGATGGTACCCATTTAGTTTAAAGTGTGTTTGTGTGTTAATGTGAAAATTTTACGATCTTCTAAGGTGGAAGGAGAAATAAAGAGAGAAAAAAATATTTTATTATTTTTGCTCGCCTTTAGTCGTAAGACTTAGTGCCTACGTACTCCCTCGTGCAATGGGAAAGTTAGAGCACCGTAGTTCGGCTAGAAAATGATTTTTGTTGATTGATTTCAAACGCCCACAAGATGTGATAAAGAATAAAGGACTACGCACCAACATGAGGGAGGGTTTGAGAACGCCTCTAGTACTCAAGTGGAGAAGTCGGAGACCACAGGGATAGAGGAAGAACATCTCAATTATAAATGAATCATGTCTAATATTTGAAGAGGTTTTAAAGGTAAAAGGTGCTCGGACGCACATAAGGGTTTGAATGAGTTAAGATTGATTTTAAGTGGGTGAAAAGTACCGAACAATAGGACTAGCATCCTACGATTAAAATACTAGAAACCAAAGGAGCTCAATGCTCAACGAGTCGTCTATCATCCCAAAAAGTTTTCTTATGAAAAAGGTGAAGTGAAACGAGGTTCACGTTATTAAGAGTCTTAAACAATTGGTCTAGCAACCAACAATTTGAAGACTCAGAGTTCATTTTGACACAAGTTTTTAAACAATTGATCTAGCAACCAACGATTTAAATATTCAGAATTTATTATAAAAAGGTTTTTGAAAAGTAACTCGACGTTGGATCGAGGTTTGAAAAGAAGACTCGACGTTGGATCGAGTTGAAAAGTTTATTGAAAGTGTTTTAAATGCTTGGTGAATGGAGAAAAGAATGAATCAGGTTAAGATTAACCAAGCCATGAAACCTGATCGATCTCGAGAAAATAGCCAAGCCTACTCTCTACTATGGAACCCTTATGAAAATGAGAATCTTGGTATGTGGACCAAGGCGCGAGAGATGGAGGAGAGACGAATAATTGTGTGTAACAATAATATAGCAAATAAAATCGATAAAGCCCATACAAGGTGGCCAACACAAGCATAAAGCGATTAAATTACAAGTGTACTAGCAAAGTGGGCTACTCTACTAAGACGGCCAATTGGAACAATTAATCGAAATAGGTTCACTGTAAAAAGACCCAGGATCAAGCGTACATGTGTGCATGTGGTCATCGCGACGCTTCTAAGCTTTATCGACTTACGGGTTTAAAATGATTTACAATTGAATATTAGTTTAAAAAACGATTTTTTTGGTTTGTGTAAGTGACAATTGAATTAAATAATAAAATAAATGCGAGCTAAATAATTATTACAAGTTTATTTTGGGGAGAGGGATACATCAATTACAAATGGGGATTAAATGATAAAATAAGAAATAAAAAGCAATAAATTATTTACAACGCAACAAGGGAGCGAGATATAATTTTTTCGAATGGGGATCAAAATAAATAAAGAGAAAATGATTGATTAATTACAACGGGATACAAACAAAAATCAATGCGGAGAAGCTTATAAAGCTTAAGTATCGATTATTGACCATTGCATTTTATTAGATTAATTAAATTTAGAATGGATTCATGTAGGAATCAACTCTAAGAAGTCAAACAATATATTTGTGTTTGTATACATTCGAAAGTCGAATCGAATTCAAAATTCAAAATTGCAACACGATGAAGATCACTTATAATATAATTTGAGCTTATTTACATATGAATATGGTAAAGTATAAAATCAAAAGTAGTATGTATAATTATATATTTACAATACTAAATATAAGAATAAAAATAATACTGAGTATTTTGTATATTTATAAAATCAAAAATACATTACTAAATATTAAATCGAAATAGTAATTCAATATCAAATGCTAATGAGAAGGTGTAGATATGCTAAAAGAAATTGAATACTTGAACAATCTTTGGATATCTTCGTAAATAACAAACTTGTTAGTAGCATAAGTGGGAGATAAAAATAAAATGAAATGAAATTGTAACAAGTTGAAAAATGGTTAATAAACAAGATTCACAATTGAAATCATTATTTATTCATGCATAAACAATTAAAAAAAACATGAACCAAAATAGCAATTGAAATCCAACTTGAATCAACAATGAAGAAGTGAAGATGATTAAGTCTCAAAAATAACTTTAAGCCTCCTAAAACCAAAACAAACTATCAATAGCTAAATTGACTTCAAAACATGATAATCGAGTTTCAACACAAGCTTTAACCACCTAAATTACAATCCAAACAGCCAAATTATATATGCGACTAGCTTCGCACAAAAAATCAATTCAAACATATTTATAAATCAATGAGAAGCAATCAAAATCAACACTAAGTTTAATTCATTGACACAAATGAACCAAATGTAACTAAAACCTATTTCACATAAGCCTAAACAACATGACAACGACATCTAAACTTCAACCAATTTTAACATATCAAAATCAACACATATAAAACCATAATCATCAATAAAGAAACTCATTCAAATAACTCAAGGAGCACTGTTTTATCACCAAAAACTCAATATTCTGATCAAACAATTAACACAACAACATGTTCATCACTATATTATCAAAATTCTCCTTCAAAATCAAACAACAATCACCAACACTCATCAAAAGTTTAACAACTATAATTAAACTCAACTTCAACCACAATATTATCAATTAAATTCAGCATTTATTTTGACAAAAGAAACTCATAAAATTAATTTAAATAAAATAGTGAAAGACATAGAAATAACCAACCGAACCAAATAGTGAGAAATTGAACTTAGATCATCAAATATTCATCAGAGAATCACTTTGGAGTCTGGAGTTTGGTGTTGTGTTGTTATCCCTGGAGGTTCAGCAGGTGTTGCTACTTTCGTGAAACAGAGATGGTATGTGTTGTTGTTCTTGGTGAGAGGAAGGAGGTTGCAAAATGTTGAAGAGAAGGCACGTATGAAGGATGAAGAGGGAAGGTTGTTTGGGGTTGGAATGAAGGCAGAAGGGAGTATGTGTTGTATAAGGTTTAACTAATTTTAAAAATGTCTAAAATAATGCTAATGATAAAATGGACTATTAAGTTTAAAAGATTAAAAAATAAACTATTCGAAAATATTTTTGTTTTAGTTTTTGGAGATTAAAAATAGACATTTAAAATTGTCAAAAATGATAAAAAAAATTGAACAATAAATTATCAAAAAAAAATAAATGAGCACATTAAAATAAACTACGAATATCAAAGATTAAAGAAAAATTATCAAAATGTTTAAAATCGAAACAAAATGATAACAAAGAATACTTTATTTTAAAACACTTACGGTTAAAAATGAGACTAAAAAATATATCGAAAAATTGGAGGGTGCACATTTTTATGATTTACGCGACACATAGATTCATAAAGTAATGAGTTATCGGCGAAAACCTGAAATATTTTTCCCGCTAATTTTCGCACATTGTCGAATCACTTTTACCAATCTATCCATAAAACCGAAATATCAATATCATCGACATATAAACAACTTAACATGATGCAAGAAACATGTAGAAAGATAAAAATGCATGAAGTAAAATAATAGGTATTTTACAACTACAAAACGAAGCGAATTTTGATTTAAATTGACTTTCGATCAACCTGAACGCAACTAACGATACAAATGAAAATTAAATTCATGATAATTTCCTTTTAATATAAACAAAAATGCGAGTGAAAAAATATCAGAGTAAAATATGGGGTGCAACAATAGTCAATCATTATAGATTAATCTCAAACTTTAAAATATGTCATTGAATTTCATAAAAAAAATATATTTATTTTAAAATATTCCAAAAAAAATTGCTTTTAAAATAATTGTAAAAAATATTTATTTTTCTTATAAAAACTAAAATATTTTTCAAAAAACTTAAATTTTATACTCCTTACTTGACACCTAAAAAATAATATATAATATAAGAGAACTTAAAAGTAAGGTACCAAAGAATAATACTCCAATAAGGGAGTCTAAAAGTAAAGGGCCGTATACAGGTCTAATAATTACTCCCTCCATTTTAAGATATATCGTTTTAGTAATTATAGTTTGTTTTAAAATAGTTGTCATTTTTATTTTTCAGTATAGTAATGATTTTTATTTTCAATGTAGTAATGATTGATGATTTTTCTATTATACTCTTTTTATTTTATAATAGTTGTTATTTATTTTTTAATATAGTAATGATCGATGATTTTTCAATTATACTCTTTACTCTTTATTCTATACAATACTTTCAATATATTAATAAGAATAATTTTGTAAAAATGTAATATTTTATGATATCAATTATACTCTTTACTTTTTATTCTATACAATACTTTCAATATATTAATAAGAATAATTTTGTAAAAATATAATATTTTATGATAAGATTATTAAATGTCTTCTTGATCTAACTTTAAGTGATAGACATTTTAAAACGAACGAATTATAGTTTTGATATATAGTTTTTTTTTTTTTTACATGAAACATCACAAACAACTCAAATCTCACATACAACAATAATGTATCTTGAATCACAACAAACTATTTTTTTCCCATAAAGAAAGTGCCAAAGCAGAAACATAAAAATGCGACTGATGAATAAGCCAACCTTCCCACCTACATATTGACATCAAATTATTACAATAAATCACTTTAGAGATTAGATTTCTTAAAATAAAAGGATTCCAACAAAATAGCTATTGATGGCAAAACACACTAAAAATCTTACAATTAATTATTGTTTTATATATTTAAAATGATAATAAAAAACAAAGCATATGCTAGAAGAATAAAGTGAGTCAAAAACAGAAAAATTATTTTAGGAAAGAAAAGTACCTTTTCTCACCCTTGAAAATAGTTGTGAATACCATAATTTTAAATTGGGGATGCGGATACAGTTACAACCTCTCTGGTTGCGGTCATTACAGTAGTTGTTATACGCATCGTGGCGGTTGTGACGTGAATTTTAGTTCTAAGGTACTTGAAATACAATGTTGAGAAACGTTTAGAGTTACGATTTTTCGTTACATCAAAAGGAAATTGAAATTTTGGTCTCTAAACATTTGAGTTTTTGATGAAAATACCTTAGCAAACATCGAGGAAATTGTGTGATGCTTTTTCTATTGTGATAGGACACGTGATTTTAAATCACATTGTAATTGCGGTCTGATGTAGTTGCAGAGACTACCTTATTAGAAATTGTACGACACCAACTGCGGTTGCGGTTGTCAAAATAAATTTCAAACATCGGCATAGGATTGATACAGCTAACTCTGAAAGCTTCAAGCTTTTCTAAGTACTCAATGCCAGCAGGAACCATCTTGAGATTGGGGATAAAGGCTAACTCAATCACTTTTAGAGAAGGCAATGCTCCTTTATCGAAAACTATTGAATTCAAGTAAGGCAAGTCTCTAATATGTAGTTCCTTTAGATTTTGAAACCCTCCATCATGAAAATGTAAGATTTCACTTTCATAAGCATTTTCATTGATTGAGAGGAATAACAATTTCTGCATATTTGCTAGACATTTTATTGAATCATTAGTTAACTTGGAGCATGCTAACTTTAACTCGGTTAGATTTTGAATATGATGAATCCACTCAGGCAACTTCTCTAACTTTCCTCGCAGTTTGAGGTTTCGAAGCATAGGTAGGGGTGAAACCAAATGCAAATCAACAACTTCAAAATCAAATTTTGATTTTGATTTTGATCCCATTCCAATGCGTAATGTGTCCAAATGTTGCATCTCATTTAATAAGGAGGATACAGCTCTTCCATGTTCTTTCCTAACACCAACCAAACTCAACTTCCTTAACTGCCTCAGATTTCCCAGCTCTCTAATTAAATCTTTTCCATCCATATTTATTCTCACTTCACTCAGTGTTTGTAGAGACTCAATGCCTCCTATACCTCCACGCGTCAATTCCAACAAACAAAGATCGTAGCCCATAAGATGTCTTAGTTTTCTAAGCTTTCCAATCTCCTTTGGTGTCTTGTTGATGTATCCATTGATCCTTAGATCCAAGGTCTCCATGTTTTGGAGCATGCCAACCCTTTTGGGGAATCCAAATCCAAACATAACAGAACTCCTCCTGAAGCTTAAATACTTCAAGTGAATCATTCTTTCTAAATATTTGGTATCCATATTCATGGAAACACCTTCCAAATCAAATATCTTCAACCGCATGTAACTCTTCAAGTACGTGCCCAATATAACAAATACTTTTTTTCTTTGCGTCAAAAGAAGTGATCGAACATGCGAGTTTTCACTAAATGACATAAAATCAATACAAGTGGTTGTTATTGATAGGCGTCGAATAATTCCACTTAAAGATGGATGGCTATCTGCATTAATTTGCTTGCAGAAACTTAAATCCTCACACTTTTCGAGGATCATCATACGTATTAGATCATGAACACAACAACTTTTAGGTTTTCCACTGATTCTAACTGAAGCTACTTGCACCAAACTTCTTTGGATCAACTCTGATAAATATCTTTCTGCAACATCTTCCAAGGTATTTCCTCTTTCTTCTTTCACAAACCCTTCAGCTATCCATTGCCAAATCAATCTCTTCGTGTTAACTTTATAATCTTCAGGATACATTCCAAAATACAACAAACATGACCTAAGATAAAAAGGCAAATCATTGTAGCTGAAACTTAAAATTTGTTTGATCCCGGTATTTAACTCTAAAGTCATATTTTCACTAAATCTCTTCCACTCAATTGTGTCTTTTTTCTTTGTAGATAAAAGTCCACCAATTGCAACAATTGCGAGTGGTAAACCCTTGCATTTTCTTGTAATTTCGAAAGATATATCAATGAGCTCTTTCGGACAACACCCATCAAAATCAAATTGAAATGCCTTTTTATTGAACAACTCGAAAGATTGTTCATCGGTCAAAGGTTGTAGTTCATGCACTTCAGTAAAAGATGATTTCTTACAATACGTAGCAACTTCCATATTTCTTGTTGTGAAAAATATTTTACTCCCATTTATATTATCAATCAAAGCATGTTTAATCTCATCCCAAAAATATTTGTTCCATACATCATCAAAAACAAAAACATACCTTTTTTTCTGCAAGTGTATTCTCAACTCAGAAATCAACGACCTTCGATTCATTTGAGAGATATCTTGACCAGAATCATCATTTATTTGTTTGTAAATCTCCTTCAACATGTCTCTCATCAGCTCTTCTATGTTGTATGATTGTGACACTGTGATCCATACACGACATTCAAAGTGTTCCACAACCTGTTTGCTATCAAAAACCTTTTTGGCAAGAGTTGTTTTTCCTTGCCCTCCCATTGCCACCACAGAGATGATAGTGCGCTCTAATCTTCCCTCTGTCAACCAACCAATCAATTCATTTTTGATTTCTTGAAAGCCAACAACTTCGGCTTCATCAATGTATAAAGAAGCGATTCGAGGGTCGTGCCATTTGGGGATTTGGGTTCCTCTGGAGCTGTTTAATCCTTGTTCAATTGAAGGTTGGATTTGGAAGCCATACCTTTCACTTCTTTCCTTGATCCCTCGCACATATGACTTAACGTATTGAATCTCATATGCTAATCGATGGCGAGGGACCATTGTTTTGAGTAAGTGAGCAATCTTATGGAGTATATGTACACATCCACGATCATGCTGTTGTCCCACTTGGATCAAATAATCATCAATGATATCTTCAATGCGAAAAGCTGCTTCCCTAACTTGCTTCACCCATGTTTTGACTCCTTCATTAGCATCATCTCCTTCTGCAACTGCAGCTCTTTTATCAGCATCTTTAAGGAATGCTTGAATGCTTTCAAGTTCATATTTAAGGACAGCAAATTCCTTGTGAATGCCTCTCAACAAATTGGTTTCTTCCCTCAACAGTGGAAGCAGTTGATCAACTGCAAAAGACACGGCCATTTCCGCCATTTGAGTTAAGTTGTGATTATTGCTGTTTTGTGGTATGAATGATGATTGCAATAATTGAGTTTTTCTTTCTCATCCGGCATATATTATGTTAAGAAGAAAAGCTTGTGATTTGGTTAACAATATGAGAATATGTTAAGAGTGTCATTTGGAGTACACAAGGAATATAGTATTTCTTCCTGCAAATGAAAATATGAGTTTTTAAATATTCTATTCTAGACTATGTAATTGCTTGCTCTTTAGAAAAAGGATAAGTTTTGTAAGACTTTTGACTCTGTCATAGAATAAACTTTGCTGGCATATAAGATTCACTCTAAATGAATTAAGACCAAGAATTATTAAAAATAAACAAATGAATAGATTAATTATGTGTAATCTTGATAACCTTTATATCTGTTTGTCGGCTAATTCTGTATAATCTTGATGTTAACTAACTAATGAAATTAATTATGTACAAAAAAATAAAATAATAAATATATGAAATTATGAACCTGGTAAGAGTTTTGGCACTTTATTGCTACTAGCTAGACCTTACGGAGCTGTCGTAGCTTTGAAATTTGCTCATTGCTAGTGCTTAAGAAACAAGATTGAATTTTGCTCATTGCTAGACTTTAAGAAACAAGTTTGGGCACTAGTTCACAAATTGGAATGAGAAGATTTTGGTTCAATGCTTTGCCTATTATTAATTAATGATGTTGATCGGAACTTTCTAGTTTCAAAGACGCGAGAATTGAGATCTGAAGTGAATTTCTTCGAAAATCTTGATGTTCACTCTAGTTTAACGGTGACGGGTATTTCTATAAACAATTTAAAGTTCAAGTTAGAGACACTTAAAAGTACTAATAAAAGAATAAACATTGGAAATCTCTACTAAACCCTTTTGAAATCATGTTTAAATTAACTTAATCTCAAAATAATACGGACTAATTACGCCAAGCTTGCATAATAGAGATTTGACATTAAGTGTTGCTGATGTGTCTTTTTTACACTTCCCTTTTACAGATTGTAACTCTGGAAGATATCTTTGAGGAATTTGTTGGTGAAATCTTCGACGAAAAGGACTCAAAGGTAAAAATCGGAATATATGCTTGCTTGTGCTTTTTCTTTTCTTTGTTTGTTTGTTTATATGAATTCAATTTTTAAATAATAGAACTGTATATCAAAATTAAGAGGATTTGGATTTGACAGGAAGAGATCCAGAAGAAAACTGGATGTATAGTAATCCAAGAGGAGGGTATATTTGATGTGAATGCAAACACATCTATTGATGAGCTCTCGGAAGATTTGAATATCAAAATACCCGAGGTTCGTTATTTTATTTACACAACTTAAATATTTCTCATAAAGGAAATTATGAATATTTGGATAGAGGCACTGATTCCATACTGAATTTATCTGTGTATGGAACTCATGAATTGTTTATCTGTTTAAGAATTACAGTCCTCTTAATATTCATTTTCCGTCAACAATTACAGCACCACCAATATGATACAGTATCGGGTTTTGTATGTGAAACTTTTGGTTACATCCCTATGGCACAAGAAAGCATTGAAGTGACTTTTGAAAGAAAAAATGAAGATAATGATGCGTCCAATACTGACCGTGAGGATCAGAAACAGCCTTTCATTCTAGAGGTATTGATTTGTTGTTATATGGAATGCATTATAATATGATAACTATATTGTTAGTAGTCATACCGCATAACATGAACTGTTTTTGTTGGTGCAGATACATAGATACTAGCAGGAAATGCCAAAAAGGTTACTGAAGTTCGGTTCAGACGGAAGAGTGAATATCATGAGAAGAACAAAAACGTAACTCGCAAGGCCCCTAAACTATTTTTTTTTTAAACAGAGCAGTGACTACAGTTTAGCTGGTACATAATGTTAATGATACAAGAGACAACACAAAACCCCGACGCCAAAAAAATATTCATTCTATTTTCTACTTCATAACTATATGGTCTTAGCTTTTATGCATTCTCTTTGTAGTATTACTGCTCTGTATTTTCATAGAGCTATCTTAAGTTTCCCTTCTACATTTAGTTTATATTTATTGTACTGATCTCAAGCAATTCTAGTGCTTCAATCAATTTTTCTTTTTTTGCTTTATCCAAACAGAAACATTAGTCCTTAAATTCTTCTTTCGGGTTCTCTCATCTCTTAAACATTTAGTTCCCACCGCCAATTGATATATTTGATAAATACTAAGATGTCTTACGAAAATTCAGTCAAGCATTCAAGTTGACACTAATTGATCCCATTGAATTTTGGTTTTAGTCTCGATATAGTTGGAGAACAGTTTTGAAACAGCACTTTGTCATGACTTTTTATGCTAACAAAGTAGAACTAAAGGGTCAATCCTCTATATATGAGCTAACACTTTCCTCATCAATAATGACAAAAATAGATGACATTTTAGAAATTAAGTTATACAAGTTCAAGCATTTTCCTACAAGTAAATAGCTACATACTCACTCGCTTATACTTGTATATGTAAAAGAACTTCTTTAAAGATACAGTTATGATACCAAGACTGTTTCTACCAACTCCGTGACAACGCAAATCTATGCTAGGGAGTAAAACTGATAAAAGGTAAAAGACTGAAAAACTATTTTGCAAGAGCATTGAGATCAAAACATACTTGTGCGACTATTAAACATGATCCGGGTTCCAAATGAGCTGCTCAACACTCGTTCTATGTAAAGATCTAGCCACATGCTCGTTCGATGCACGAATATTAATTAGTCTGTTCTGCAAATTTCTGAACGAAGGAACATTGACTACATGAGATACTCGATCGCGGTATAATGGTTCTTCATGAAAATTGGAGAGAGCCTCAACAACATTATCCCTTAGTTCCTCGGTCTCGTTGAGTATCAAGTCAATGAGAATCGGAATTGCCCCAGCATCAGCAAGGGCCGTTCTACCAGCTTCAACATAGCTTAGTTGAGCAAATGCCCCAGAAACATTCAACTTTATTTCTTCACTCTCATGGCCCAAAAGTTCAACAAGGATCACGATCGCACCTGAATCCCGAATCATAGAAATTGCATGCTTGTATCCCGACAAATCCCATATCACATCAGCAGCTGCTGCTTTAGCTTCATCATCACCTTCTCGAAGAATTCTCACCAAGTGACCAACAATTTCAATGGCATTAGCCTCAGCAACACCCAATATACAAAACACATCCTCAGCTATCTCCTTACCAGAAGCATCACGTCCTTGAAGAAGCTCGGCGTAAAGAGGAATAGCCCCAGCTTGAGCAACTTGTCTAATGTAATCAACATGAGCCGACACCACACCGAGAGTATTAGCAACTACAAGCTTGAAACCGTTATCCCCAACGCGAAACAACTCTACAAGCACTGGTATAACTCCTAATTCAACAAGTGTATGCCTAGCCTGTCTCGTAACTCCAATCAACCCAATCGACTGGCACGCTCTCTCCCTAGAAACCATACTGCCAACACCAGCAGCCTCTACAACAAAATGAAGTCCTCCTAACCTAACAAGTTCCTTCCTAACTTCCCTCCGAAGCGCCAACGCACTCAAAATCTCTAACAAATACAATCTAACATCACTGCTACAAGTATTCAACAAACCAATTACAATTTCCAATCCGCCATTAGCTGCAACAACTGTCCTACTTGTATTACAAAAACTAACAACAACCAACAAACATTTTATCAGAACTCTCTGCATCTTTCCCTCGGCACGAGGCAACAATCTAATCAAAGAATGTGTGACACCAAGTCTTCCCATTTCAACTGCCATACTACCATCACCTCTGCAAGCAATGCACTTCAAACAACAAGCAGCAGCTTCTTGAAGTAAACTAGGAGGAGAATCATTTTCAGTGTTATTACCATCAAGAATCTGAATGAGAAATGGTATGATGGTGGATAATACATGTTGAGGAGCTTGTTTGGAGTAATTGAGCAGTTTAATCATAGCTTTAATTTTCATAGAATTGGTTCCAGAAGCTATAACATTTTCATACTTGCTTAATTCAACTTCCCAATTAGGGTTCTCAGTTTTACTACTTTCACCCCCTTCCATTCGTGATTGGGTAATTCAGAAAATTCAAACCTAATTCAATTCAATGAGCAAAACATTTAAAACATTACTGAGAATTATTCTAAAATAACAAAATCAAACCCCATCTAAAAAATTAAAAAAATAATATGAAGAAACACTATTATACATTGATGTATGTATAGAAAATACCAAGCTTAAATAAAACCATTTTGAGAAAAGTGAGTGAATTTGAAGAAAAGAGAGAGAATGTGAAATAGTACCTCTGAAAAATCAAAACTTTTGCAGGGAAAAAAAATCGCCCAACGCCCCAACTCTAGGGAGCAAATGTCATCATGACTCATCTAGTTAGGACACGGTAACAATTTAGCTATTCTGGAGTGATACGTACATGTTTTCATATTTTAAATATTACTTATTCTCTTTTTTTATAAAAAAAAAAAAATTTGTTAGAAATTTTTGAAAAACTTATCAAGTTTAGGATAAGAAAATAAATTATTTATATAATTTTTGAAGAATTTATTAATAAATTATTTATATAGATCTTAAAAATAAATTATTTATATAGTTCCTAAAAAACCTATCAAGCTATCGCTGAAGGAAAAAAAAATTTATTTATATAGTTTCTGAAAAAATCTATCAAGCTATTAATCAATCCCAAAAGATTGCATCAATAATATTATCTGAGAAAGATTCAAAGAGTAATATTGAATATCCTAGAAGAATTTTATAAATATTTTTTTAAAAAATAATAATAATTGTTATTTCAAAAGAATGACACAAATTGGATTTATAGTATTAACGAATTCTAGAAAAATGCATCAACTATGTTAAAATTAGCCTATCCAATTCGAGGAGGATTGAAAGAATAACATTGAATATTTCAAAAAGATTTCATAAATATTTTTTTTGTTATATCAAACTAAAAAATTTGTAATATTCTTATTAAATAATTGTTATTCCAGAAGAATGACACAAATAATTTTAACGCATTTTAGAAGAATAATTATATTTTTTTAGATCATTGCTTATAAAAATAATAATTTTAACACATATGGATAATCATCCCAGAAGAATGATTATAATTTTTAGATTATCATTTATTAGCTAATAATATTAGCGCATCCCAGAAGGATGATTATATTTATTTTAGATTATTATTTATAAATGTTTATATTATTCTAAAAAAAAAAAACTCTAAAATTTGACATTGGTAACGATCAGTGTTTATTTAGAAAGTTATTATTTTGTTGAATGTAAATATGAAGTAGGTTACTGTTAGTAATTTGATGAATGAAGATTTTAAAATGTAGGTTTATCAATTAAAATTTTGTTATATTAGAAAATTTTGTGAGTATAAAATTTATTAATATTTATTTTTAATGTGAGTAGAATATATATTATTATGGGCTATGCATATAATATTTATATTGTGAAAAACTATATATACATATCTAGTGCCAATTTGTTTATGGTGATTTCTCGCAAACAATCGTTAGTATTCCAAATTATTGATTTTGATTACTTGCAGGATCGACTAGATTGATCCTAGGACATATGTCATAATTATGTCTGAGTTAAGTTCTCTGTTCATGTTTATTATTTTATAGATTTGTATCTTTAATGTATAATGCAAGAGTCTCAAGTAATTCTATGAATTTATATAGTAACAATCTTTTATATAACGAAATATACTCACAAGATAATATTTAAACTAAAGATTGACTTTGATTTGAGAAAAGACTTTGAAATTTAAAACGTAAGACTTTGTAAAGTAAATTGGATAAAAAATATAAAAAACTTTGATAAGAAAGTAAAAAGTATAAAAGACTCTGACAAGAAAGTAAAATTTCTGGAAAAATAAGTGTTTGATCGAAAAATGAAAGGACTTAAAAGAGTAACAAAACTATAAAGACAAGATGAATGTAAATAACTTGAATTTAAACTGCAAAAAAAACATAATGATGATGTTCCATACTTACATGGTATCTGCAACTCTTTTTCCTGAATCAATCGGTATTTTGAGTATATAAGATTTTCTAGTACAAAATGAACACACAAATTCTAACATTGGAACACCTATTTATACTATTTCGACCTTAACGGTCCTACTCTAAAATCATGTCACGTTCGAAGCGTGCATGCCTTTTACAATCAATGGCTTCCACGCGTCTTCTAAGAATGACGCCCTTTCTTCTAAGAATGACGCCCTTTTATTTAAATTTCAAATTCTTGGAACTGACTCAGCAAATTTAAATCATTCGATTTGAATTCAAAAACCCCTTTGCTGGACCGTTTCAGCCTTTAAATTGAATCTTTATGATAACAAGGTATTTGAAATCGAAGTCTTTGTTAGCTAAATTCCATTCGAAATCGAAATGCCTCCAAAGTAACAACTTTAACTCTTCAACCAATTGTCCCTTAATTCGAAACTCCTTGCTGATCAGCCAAATTGTTCATCTTTGAATCATATTCAAATGAACATCTATCTAATTATTAAGAACCTCTTCAACAAAGTAGTCTCATCGAAATTACCAGCTAACAGGTGGTTCAATTATTTCATGGAGATCAGTGAAACAAACAATAGCAACAACTTCATCTAATCATGCAGAACTTTTAGCATAGGCAAGTCGAGAATGTGTTTGGTTGAGATCCTTAATCCAACACATACAAAATACTTGTGATTTGTCTTCGAGAAAAATAAATTCAACGACCATATATGAAGATAATACTGCATGCATCACTCAATTGAAAGATGGTTACATTAAAAAAGACCGAACAAAAGATATCTCTCCAAGGTTCTTTTTCACTCATGATCTTCAAAAGAACGGTGATATAAACATCCAACAAATTCGTTCATGTGACAATCAGACCTTTTCACAAAGTCACTTCCAAGTAGAATTGTTAGTCAACTAGTACAAAAGATTGGTCTTCATCCTCGAAGAAATAATCGTTCAGCTGAGGGGGAGAAATAAATTTGTTTTAAAATGATATTGTACTCTTTTTCCTTCACTAGATTTTTTCTCATTGGATTTTTCTAGTAAGATTTTAACGAGGCATATCCAAAACAAATATCCAGGGGGAGTGTTATGAATAATTGGATGATTTGTCTCTCAATAACTTCATTCCTTATTTAAATCAATATGTATTTATTATATTGTTTGTATGACGTCCTATAAATAGGACATATTTCACTGTATACGATTATACCGAATGAAATAATACATAATCATTATATCTTTCTCTCCTCCCTTTATTCCTTATTTCTATATATTTCATAACAGAAATGATGTTAATAATTTTACACAGTCAATCAGTCACAACTACGTATTTAATTATATCTCATTTTTATTTTAATTTTTTTTAATAACATGGACAAATTGTTTACTTTTTATTGATTGATTGTATAAAAAAAATTTACATTATCAGTGTATAAAAATTATTTCTTTCCTAAAATATAGATCAATAGTTAAACCTTCATTAACAGTGTATAAAAATTATTTCTTTTCTAAAATATAGATCAATAGTTAAACCTTCAAAGTTAGGCAAATTGCTTGACAAATTTTAGAAGGGAATTCAAGTAAGCAATATAGTATATTATGATCATATGTAGTTGAGTTAAAGAGGGCTTCATCAGAAAACACATTCAAGTTAAATATTGATAGACTTGGATCAGACATGGAACTAAGATTTGGGAGATGTTACACGTGTTTTTTATGGGATAAAAAATTATTGACACAAGCTTGTAGACCCTTAATAGCTTTAGATGGATGTCACATAAAAACCAAGTATGTTGGAATATTATTGATTTTTGTTAGAAGAGATCCCAATTATCAATATTTGCCGATTGTTTCTGGGGTAATGAAACCTAGAAGTATTAAAGCTAGTTTGTTAAGCTACTTCTTAAAGATATTGGAAATAGCATATGATGTTTATTTTTTATCAACAAAAGGTAAGCATATGGAAATAGCATATGATGTTTCATTTAGCATATGATGTTTCATTATTGATCAACAAAAGGCAAGCATATTTCCCAATGAGTTTGGTTTCATTTTACATTTATGTATGTTAGAAAAAAATTTAACAAATTTTTGAAGAGGAATACACCGGATATGAATACATTGTTTAGAGATCTAATGATGGATGCAACTAAGGAAACTTACTATGAAGCACATGAAAATATATTGTCGGTTTATAACTGCAAATATATTTCCAGTCTTCAATCAATTTTAATAAAAAAAAACGCGCACCGGAAATATACTTCCGATTTTAAAAGGACATTTTAGAAATTACATAGGATCTTTCTTTTGGGCATGGGTGGAATAAGAAATTCCATGTCTTACAAGTTAGAGGCTGAAACGTGCGCTGAGCTTGTTCCTGACAAAATAGATCTTTTCGATTCTTGAGCCGATGTATGTCTAGTATGCGTTATAGAGAGTTGTTGAAGTCAATGGATATTGTTATTACTCCATCCGATCACAATTATAAGCCAAAATAACTACTTTCACAATAATTAAGAAAGTTAGTTAAATGTAATACATTTTCTCGATTTCATATACAATCAAAGTAAAATTTATTATAATATCTTTAATTATATTCGATGAATCAACTATCAATATTAAATATTTTTAAATTAAAATAAAAGTTACAATAATAATACAAGTATTAATTAATTTAAAAGTTAATGACGTTTGCTTAGACTATATTTATTAGTGAAACTTTAGTGCTTGGGTGTATTCTAATCATGATATTCACTTATGTATATTGATAATTGTTCATGTCTCTGAAGTATCTTGACGGAATAGTTGATATTACACAAACAGTCCATGTCGGGGGACCTTCGGATCATGAAAAAGCAAGTTATACAGCAATATATTTACTTGTCTTAAGATTATATGGTTTCAAAACTATATCAAGAATAAATTAACATCCAAGTTTTTTTTTCCGCAATAGAAAGTTATTATAATGTCAGCAAAAGTTATTCTTTCCGTATAACTTATTCCTTTTTCTAAAGAGCAAACAATTACATAGTCTAGAATAGAATATGTAAAAACTCATTTTCATTTGCAGGAAGCAACACTTTATCTTTGATGATACGCTTAACATATTCCCATATTGTTAACCAAGTCACAACCTTTTCTTTTTAATATATTCTGGATGAGAAACAAAAACTCATCATTGCAATTATCATACATCTCAAAAAACAACAATAATCATAAATCATCTGAAAATGGCTGAAATGGCCGTCTCTTTTGCTCTTGATCAACTGCTTCCGTTGTTGAGGGAAGAAACCAAGTTGTTAAGAGGCATTCACAATGAATTTTCAGACATTAAAGATGAACTGGAATACATTCAAGCATTCCTTAAAGATGCTGATAAAAGAGCTGCAGCTGTCGAAGGAGACGATGCTAATGAACGAGTCAAAACATGGGTGAAGCAAGTTAGAGAAGCAGCTTTTCGCATAGAAGATATCATTGATGATTATTTGACCCTGGTGGGACAACAGCCTCGTCATCCTGGATGTGTAGCTGTACTCCATAACATTGCTCACTTACTCAAAACAATGGTCCCTCGCCATCGACTAGCGTCTGAGATTCAAGACATTAAGTCACACGTGCGAGGGATCAAGGAAAGAAGTGAAAGGTATGGCTTCCAAATCCAACCTTCAACTGAACAAGGATTAAACAGCTCCAGAGGAACCCAAATTGCCAAATGGCACGACCCTCGAATTGCTTCTTTATACATTGATGAAGCTGAAGTTGTAGGCTTCCAAGAAACCAAAAATAAATTGATTGGTTGGTTGCTAAAGGGAAGAGTCGAGCGCACTGTCATCTCCGTGGTGGCAATGGGAGGGCAGGGAAAAACAACTCTTGCCAAAAAGGTTTTTGACAGCAAAGAGGTTGTGGAACATTTTGACTGTCGTGTATGGATCACAGTGTCACAATCATACAAGATAGAAGGGGTGCTGAGAGACATGTTGAAGGAGCTTTACAAACAAATAAGAGATTGTCCTCGTCAAGATATCTCTCAAATGGATCAAAGGTCGTTGATTTCTGAGTTGAGAACATACTTGCGGCAAAAGAGGTATGTTTTGGGACGAGATTGAATATGCTTTGATTGATAATAAAAATGGAAGTAAGATATTAATTACAACAAGAAATTTGGATGTTGCTATGTATTGTAAGAAATCATCTTTTGTTGAAGTGCATGAACTGCAACCTTTAACCAATGAACAATCTTTGGAGTTGTTCAATAAAAAGGTATTTCAATTTGATATTGATGGATGTCGTCCAAAAGATCTTGTTGATATATCTTTCGAAATTACAAGAAAATGCAAGGGTTTACCTCTTGCAATTGTGGCAATTGGTGGCCTTTTATCTACAAAGAAGAGAAATGCAATTGAATGGAAGAGATTTAGTGAAAATATGACTTTGGAGTCAAATAAGGATTTCCAGTTGACCGGGATAAAACAAATTTTAGGGTTAAGTTACAATGACTTGCCATTTTATCTTAGGTCATGTTTGCTGTATTTTGGAATGTATCCTGAAGATTATAATGTTCAAACAAAGAGATTGCTTCGTCAATGGATAGCTGAAGGGTTTGTGAAAGAAGAAAGAGGGTATACTTTGGAAGAAGTTGCTGAAAGATATTTATCAGAATTGGTTCATAGAAGTTTGGTGCAAGCATCTTCCCTTAGAATTGATGGAAAAATCAAAAGTTGTTGTGTTCATGATTTAATACGTGTGATGATCCTTGAAAAGTGTGGCGATTTAAGTTTCTCCGTGCAAATTAGTGAAGATAGTCATTCTTCGTTAAGTGGAATTATTCGACGCCTATCAATAACAACCGATTTTGATAAATTTTTGGCATCTATTGAAAACTCACGTATTCGGTCCCTTTTTTTAACGGAAGTAATAGAGAAACCAAAAGATTCCGACTTTGATAGCACATACTTGAAAAAATATACGCGGTTGAAGTTGCTTGATTGTGAAGGTCTTGTCAAGAAGAGGGGTACTAAATATTTGGAAAGTGCGATTCACTTGAAGTATTTAAGCTTCAAGGAATGTCTTATAGTTGTATCATTTGCACTTCCCAAAAGGGTTTGCATGCTCCGAAACTTGGAGACTTTGGATCTAAGGACTGGTGCATCCAAGCTTGAGACACCAAAGGAGATTGGAAAGCTTAGAAAACTAAGACATCTTATGGGCTACAAACTTTGTTTGTTTGAATTGACGCGTGGAGGTATAGGAGGCATTGAGTCTCTACAAACACTGAGTGAAGTGAGAATAGGAAAAGATGGGAATGAATCAATTAGGGAGCTTGGAAAGTTGAGACAGTTAAGAAAGTTGAGTTTGGTTGGTGTTATGAAACACCATGGAAGAGCTTTATCCTCCTTATTGAATGAGCTGCAACACTTGGAGACATTACGTGTCGGATCAAAGTCAGAACCAGAATGTAAATTAGAAGTTGTTGATTTGCATTTGGTTTCACCGTTGCCTATGCTTCGAAACCTCAAACTGCGTGGAGAGTTAAAGAAGTTGCCAGAGTGGATTCATCATATTCAAAATCTTACCGAGTTAACGTTAGCATGCTCCAAGTTAACTGATGATTCAATAAAATGTCTCGGAAATATGCAAAATATGTTATTCCTCTCGATCAATCATAATGCTTATAAAAATGACATCTTACATTTTCATGATGGAGGGTTTCAAAATCTAAAAGAACTACACATTAGAGACATGCCTAATTTGAATTCACTCGTTTTCGATAAAGGAGCATTGCCTTCTCTAAAAAAGATTGAGTTATCTTATATCCCCGATTTGAAGGTGAATCCTACTGGCATTGAGAACTTAGAAAAGCTTCAAGTTTTCAATATTAGGAGGTTTGAAAGAATGTGCAAACGACGTGATTTTTAGTGGGAGAAAAGGTACTTTTTCTTTCCTTAAATATTGTGCATTTTGCCCCCACTTTACTTTTCTTCAGGCATATATGCTAACAAAACAAATCTCTGTAAAAATTTGTTGTTAATCTGTAGGAGGTTTGCTTTCGATTGTGACCGGACAAAATTTGATTTCTCCAAATGAACTTTTACATCAGGGACATCTTTATGTTCCTGCCCCGGCACTTGGTTCTTTTGTGAAAACAAATAATAGGTTGTTTGCGATCCAAGAAACTTTGTTGTTTTAGGTGAGATTTGAGTTGTTTTATGTTTGTGAATTGTGATGTATCATGTATGTATGCAATATGTTGTGAGCATTTCCTTCTAAGGATTGCAGTATGTTTTATGTAATTTATTATTTGTTATTCCAATGTTTCAACCCCGAATTTGCATTAATGTTTCAAGGTATTATCTATCTATGTTATAATTCAATAATTGAATGTTACATTCTTGAAAAAGTTAAAATTAAAAATGGTAGTAAATTATCATATATGGTTACAACTATAAAGTTTTCAATGGTATGAGATCAATACATACCTCTAAGACGATCGGACATGATTCACGTGCTAAAAGAGCTTCACTACCCTCATTCTTTGTAAAGATAAAGTCATATGCTCATTCAGTAGGGAACAAATACCAATCGTTGGTTGGTTTAGTGGTGATTGGCGCTGAATCTGGTAGGGAGACCACGGTTTGATCCCCCACAACGGAGATCAGGAGGGGGCTGGAACCACTTGATGCTAGAACTAACCCCCGAACCGGACTATACCGATGGTGATAAGCCAAAAAAATAAAAAAAATAAAATACTAACTGACCCCCGAACCGGACTATACCGGTGGTGATAAGCCAAAAAAATAAAAAAAAATAAAATACTAATTAGTCTATTATGCATATTTCGGACGACAGAACTTTATCTACACCAACAACAACATCATCCTTTAGTTCATTCGTCTATCCATGAAGCAAGTCAGCGAGCATTGGAATTTCCCCAACATCAGCAAGGACCATTCAACCTAGCTTATCTAAGTAAATGGCCAAAAACATTCTTGTTTACTTTTTTAGTCATTCTTGGAAACCATCAAGTGGAAGGAGTAGACTACACAAAACCTTTTGCGTCTGTAGCAAAAATTGTCACTATTCGAATTGTTGTAGCTGTTGCTGCAGCAAAGGGGTGGGAGCTTCATCAAATGGACGTGCATAATGTGTTTCTTCATGCGAGTTGCAAGAGGAAGTGTACATGAAATTGACTCTGGATTTTGCACTGCTCAATCAGGGACAATGTGCAAACTAAGAAAGTCAACGTATGGATTAAAACAAGCCCCTCGTTGTTGGTTTCCAAATCTTTGCTTAGCTCTCAAGCATTATGGATTTCGCCAATCCGGTTCAGATTATCCCTTGTTCACTCTAATTGATAATGATGTGCAACTTGTGGTTCTGGTTTATGTTGATGATTTGATCATTTGTGGAAATAACTCCACATCTATTCAAAGATTCAAGGATTATCTGAGTCAATTCTTTCATATGAAGGACTTAGGATTGTTAAAATATTTTTTGGGAGTGGAAGTGGCCAGATCCCCTGCTGGGATATTTCTTTGTCAAAGGAAATATTCTCTAGACATTATTAGTGAATCTGGGTTACTTGGAGCAAAACCTATGGAAACTCCACTAGAGAAACATCATAATCTTAGGCTTGCCATAATCTTTTGGACATGACATTCGCTTAAATTCCTTTAAACTGCGTCTGTTATTTTGTAAGTGTGTTTCTATTACCATGAGTGTTAATTGTTTGGTTTCTTCATCTGTGAGTTAGTCCTATTGGACAACAAAGCGCTAAATCATGGAAGTAAACACAAATTGCTTTAATCTATTTCAAATGACTATGAATTTGATATTTTATAGCAGAGAAATCTATTTCATATTCTTGCTAAAATGGCTTTAATCTATAACAGCTATTTCAAAATCTCTGTTGGAAAATATCTTATTTCCCTTTTCATTATTTCTATTTATTGTCTTTTATTCTCTATTAAAGAGAGAATTAATTATCATTATTGTATTACTACTATATACCATTTAGAGTGAGGAATAAAATAGAACATTGTTTACCATTCTTCAATATGGTATCGAGCTACGTGTTAGGGTTTCTTGTAAAGCTTCCACAATTAGTGGGGTTAGGGTTTTTTCCGGTTTCTTACCGACCGATTCACATACCGCTTAATTCCCTATGGCGAATCGCAACACCGTTGGCCTACTCGGGTTCGCCTACATCGGATCCAATAATGACGGTGGCGGCGGTGATGGCGGTGGGTGGTGGTGGCAGCGGTGATGGCGGTGGCGGTGGCGGTGGTGGTCGTGCATTTCAAGCTAGTAATTCGATCAAGGGCGGCAACTCTCTTCACGCTTCCACTCACTACGGAACAACTAGACAAATCACAAACTCCTCGAGTCTCCAACTCCTACTTGCTCTATAGCAACAAAAGGTAATGCATTTATTAGTGTCACCATCATACTTGGATAGTAGATTCAGGTGCCTCTGATCATATGACAGGTGAATCTACTTTGTTCTCTTCATATAGTCCATGTGCAGGTAATCAAAAAATAAAAATCGCAGATGGCTCTTTTTCAGCCATTGCAGGTAAAGGGTCAGTTGTGTTGTCTCCGATGTTGACTCTTAAAAATGTCCTTCATGTTCCAAATTTATCATGTAATCTAATGTCATCGATAAATTAGCCCAAGATATAAATTGTCAAACTAATTTTTCCAATCTCACCGTGTCTTCGAGATTTGAACTCGGGAAGATGATTGGCGTGCTAAGGAGAGTGGAGGACTCTACTACTTTGACATTGGATTTGCATCACAACTACCTTCAAAACAATAAGTTCCTGTTTTGAGTCTTTTTCTGTTTTGAATAATAAAGATGACAACATTATGGTATGGCATTTAAGATTAGGTCATCCTAGTTTTCGTTACTTAAAACACTTGTTTCCTAAGTTATTTCACAATAAGAACTTTTCTTCGTTTAAATGTGAAGCATGTGAGTTTGCAAAACATCATCGTTCCCAATTTTCAATACAGCCTTATAAACCATCAAAACCTTTTTCTATTATTCACAGTGATGTTTGGGGCCCTAACCGTACAAGTACACTCTCTCAAAAAAAATGGTTTATCACATTTATAGATGACCATACAAGAGTATGTTGGGTGTACTTGTTAAAGGGGAAATCAGATGTTTGTCAGTAAGAATTTTTTATAATGGTGCAAAATCAATTTCAAACAAATATCCAAGTCTTTAGAAGTGATAATGGCAAAGAATATTTTAATACTATCCTGGATGAGTTTTTTCTAAAAAATGGGATTGTACATCAAAGTTCATGTCCTAATATTCCTCAACAAAATGGAGTTGCCGAAAGGAAAAATAGACATTTATTGGAGGTTGCTAGAGCTCTACTTTTTTCAAATAAAGTACCAAAATATTTAGGGCGAAGTTTTATAATGCATATTTAATTAATAGAATGCCCTCAAAAATTTTGAATTTTCAAACTCCAATTAATACTTTCAAAGAATGTTTTCCTAGTACTCGTGTTTTAACTGATCTAACATTAAGAATCTTTGGTTGCACATTTTGTTCATGAACATAAAAATGTTGGAAAACTTGAACCACGTGCTATAAAATGTGTTTTGTTGGATACTCTCCACCCAAAAAGGATATAAATGTTTTGATCCAAAAAACAAGAAAATGTTTGTCACTATGGACGTTACATTCTTTGAAAATAAACCTTTTTTTGATGACACTCATCAAGGGTGGGATATAAAAGAAGACTTGTTTCAAATTGAGGACATGAGTTTTTTAAATAATTTATCTTTACCTGCATCCCAAAGTTCTATGACTTATACACCAACAAAAATTGGCCATGATTCTTTAACGATCCTACTCTGTATGAGTAAGGAACTTTGTGAATCGAGCCAACATTTTCTCATGGAAAAACAATGAAATTCTGAAAATAATAATAGTGATGATCTAATTGAAATGCCACAAAATAATGAGTCACTTCAGAAAACAGTTGAATTAGGAAACGGAATTTGGAAAGGGAAGGTTTTTGTGAAAAAGCACCACAAAGAAAGGGAAGAGTCCACATCTCAACACTGTCAGGAATCTGAACCGGGGAATGATCAACCTCCTAAGAATAGGAAAGGTAAGTCCATCTCTGCTTGAAAGTCGATTTTGTATCCCGATATTGATGATCCTGTTGCCATTAGAAAACTTAGATCTTGTACTAAACACCCAATGTCCAATTTTATATCATATTCAAATTTGTCTTCATCTCTGCGCTTTCACCTCAAAATTGTCTAGTGTAGAAATTCCAAAAATGTATGATTGCTCTAGAAATTCCAAAGTGGAGGAAGCAGACTTGAGGAGATGAAAGCTCTAGAAAAGAACAAAACTTGGAGTGTTACAACACTACCGGATGGCAAGAAGACAGTTGGATGCAAATGGGTGTTTACTGTGAAGTATAATTCAGATGGGTCAATTGAAAGGTACAAGGCTCGCTTGGTGGCTAAAGGCTTTACTCAGACCTATGGTATAGACTACTCTGAGACATTTGCTCCTGTTGCAAAACTGAACACTGTAAGAATTCTTTTATCTCTTGCCGCTAACTTGGATTGGCCCTTACATCAGTTAGATGTTAAGAATGCATTTCTTAATGGTGATCTAGAAGAAGAAGTATACATGGACACTCCTCCTGGGTTTGAAAACAAATTTGGATCAAATGTATGCAAACTAAATAAGTCTTTGTATGGACTAAAACAGTCCCTAGAGCTTGGTTTGAAAAATTCACTCATCCATGAAGAAACAAGGGTACATTCAAGGACAGTGATCACACCTTGTTCACAAAGTTCTCTCAAGATGGAAAACTTGCCGTCCGATTGTATATGTTGATGATATTGTCCTTCTTGAGACGATACATTGAAATGGCTAGACTAAAAGAGAAACTAGCAGTAGACTTTGAGATCAAGGACTTAGGATCCATGAGATATTTTCTTGGTATGGAGGTTGCTCGGTCAAAGAATGGTATTGTGGTTTCACAGTAAATACATTCTAGACTTATTGAAAGAAACAGAATGAGTGGATGTCGTCCTGCAGATACCCTATGGATCCTAATGCTAAACTTTGGGGAGAAGGAAATGTTCGGTTGATCTTGGAAGATATCAGAGATTGGTTGGAAAACTGATTTATTTGGCACACACCCGACCTGATATTGCTTTCTCAGTTAGTGTAGTAAGTCAGTTTATGCATTCTCCTTACGAGGAACATCTTGAGGCGGTCTACAGGATACTGAGATATTTGAAGGGAAATCCTGGTAAAGGCTTACATTTTAAGAAAACTATTCAAAGAAATGTGTCTATCTTCACCGATCTTGATTAGGGTGTTCGATCACGATAGAAGATCGACCTCTGGATATTGTACCTATGTTTGGGGTAATCTTGTGACATGGAGGAGTAAGAAACAAGGAGTTGTAGCAAGAAGTAGTGCAGAAGCCGAGTTTAGAGCTATGTCTCAAGGTATTTGTGAAGGATTATGGATCCTTAGAGTATTAGAAGAACTTAAGATGAAAATTGAGCTTCCATTAAAATTATACTCGACAAAAAGCCATTAGCATAGCTCATAACCCATTCAACATGACAGAACCAAATATATTGAGATTGATCGACACTTCATAAAAGTTAGATCTGGAATCATATGCCTCCTTTTTGTGACTTCAAATCAGCAAACTGCGGATATCCTAACCAAAAGTTTGGCAAGACCAACCTTTGAAAATTTGATAGACAAATTGGGCATGATAGATATCTATGCACCAACTTGAGGGGGGGTGTTGGAAAATATCTTATTTCCCTTTTCATTATTTCTATTTATTGTCTTTTATTCTCTATTAAAGAGAGAATTAATTATCATTATTGTATTACTACTATATATACCAGCCTTAGAGCTGAGGAATAAAATAGAACAGTTGTTTACCATTCTGTTCAATAATCTCAATAGACAAACCGTAGTTCATTACTTCTATTTGAAAGGTAAAAGGGTACAGCATATCATGGAAAGTGAAAGCTTACTAAAAGTTCCCTCCCTCTGGACACAAAATGCAACATGCAGAATGAAACATACAAACACCTTTAACACAACCTTGTCCTCACTACCGGTCTACAATAAACTTACAACAATTCAAACAAACTTCACTTTGCCATTTTAAAAGCTTCACTCTCTTCTATAACATATAAGCTTCACTAATACTTACAAACTTACAACTTTTAGTCTAGTTTAATTTATTTTCAGTTTCAGCTCTCAACTTCCGAAACCAGTGTTTGATCTCCTTGTGTATTCTGCAACTAGTTGAGCAAGAGATGATGATTTGTTCTTAAGCAACTTCTTTGGTGAATCATATTCCTCAATAAGACCTGTAGGGTCAGTATGAAGAAAAATCATGCTCACAACTATGAGTAAAAAAATAGTAACAACTATGGAAGGGACAAAAACAGGTTCTTACCTTCACTAAGAAACAAAACCATGTCGCTATGGAGGATTGAAGTTATTCTATGAGCAATGGTAATGACTGTGCAATCAGAGAAATATTGCTTAACTGTCTGCTGAATAATATTATCTGTTGCTGTATCAACCGATGCAGTAGCTTCATCAAGCACCAATATCTTGCTTTTCTTAAGTAAAACTCGGCCGAGGCAAACCAACTGTCTTTGACCCATGCTCCAGTTTTCTCCTTTCTCAGTAACTGCATATCTCATGATGGATCATGCTAAGTAACACATTTCATAAAATTTACTTCTGACACTTACTATAAACTTCCTTTGTTACATGTTAAGTCATGTTTAAGAAGTCGAACCTCTTGAGTCGAGCTTTCCTTCTTTCTTCCTCACTTCATCTCCTAGTTGGCACATATCTAAAGCCTAAAATATTTCATTAGATATATTAATTTATAAAGCTTGCAGTAAAGGGATCGGTTATTTCTTAAATTCTAGCAAAACCAATTTACCTCCCAAATTTGTTCATCTGTGTACTCTTCCAGCGGGTCGAGGTTGCTTCTTACAGTCCCTTGAACATTGTTGGATCCTGAGGAATTATGCTCAGTCTGGACCGTAAATCGTGGACTCCAATCAATGAGATGTTGATGTTATCTATCAATATTTGTCCTGCGACAGGCTCAACAAGTCTGAAAAGTGTTTGCACAAGTGTTGACTTTCCACTTCCAGTTCTTCCAACAATGCCAGTTTTTGCTCCAGCGGTGAAAGTGCATTTTAGTCCACGTAAAACAAGAGGCAAGTGAGGAGCATATTGAACCTGTACAATGCAGTATTTAAAGATAGCTCCAAACTAAAGTACCTTGAGACACTTGAGACTTGTTTGGATAAACAACTAAGTCAAGTGCTTCTCTATAAGCTATTTCTATAACTTTCAATCTATCAATAGGTTTTGATATTATGTAAATTGTTATTGAACAGTGAAGTACCTGTAAATCCTGGATACGAATCTCTCCGAATGATGGCCAAGAATGATCTGGTTGATTGTCTTTTATTACAAGAGGTGCTTCACTTAGGATGGAGGTGTACTGAAGTATTCTTTCTACAGATATAATTTTGTTCTCCAAATTGCAAAGAGACCGAATCAAACCACCTTGTATACCATTTAGATTAATCCCATATGTCACAGCTAATCCCGCAATACCTGGAAAAGATTGAAGTTTTATACCTAGTCACGATTCACGATGAGCATGCGTGTCTAGTAAACGTATGTAAATAGAAATTGAAATACTCACCAGGATCAACAATTGAACTTGGAAAAGATACCATGAAAATCAAGCAGAAGGCAAATATGGTAAAGGATAAAAGATCCAATCTGAACTCCAACCATTGCATTGCACTAGCACTGTATAATTTAGGTTGGGAGTACTTGTCTATCAACTGCATATTCATTTCATTGAATCTTGATTCTTGCTCAAAACTTCTTATGGTTATTGATCCAGATACCGTTTCAGAAAAGTGTTGTATAACTGGAGCTTGACATATACCAGTTAATCGTGCCAATTCCCGTGCTGATGATGAGTAGTATCGCTGCATATATACCGGTTAGTGCACTCGATGATTTTCTTTAAAAAAATGCATAGAACCTTGAACGATGCTTAATATCAGACGGAGTGAGTACCTGGTACCAAATGCAAGCTGCCATGACAGGAATCAATACTATGAACACCTGCCAAGCTGCTTGAGACATCACAGCAATAGTTCCCAATAGCTTAACCATATTGTAGGTTAGACCCCATACTAGATTTGAGATGCCCGTATCTAATGTACTTTGGTCTGACGAAGCCTAAAAAAAAGGGTGAAGTTAAAATTTAATCTGTTTCCAAAATATAAAATCATTGACATGTTATGGCATACTCTATTAAGAATTCTTCCACTTGGGTTGAATCAAAAAATGACATTGGCGCCCGAAAGAAGCTCAAATGCATTTGATTGAAGAGAATGGTGGCGGTCTTGTATCCAGTTATCACAGCAAGGACTGCTCTGCCAAGAGTGGCGAAGGAACTTCCAATAGCCAAAGAAACATAGACAACCATCAGATTAAGGTATCCAATAACTGGCTCTTCAGTTGCTGAAACAGGAGTTGCCAAAGCCATCCAATAATTGCTTGCAATTTGTAAAACCACAGTGAGTATCTGTGAAAGAAATAGTAAAGGTACAAGAGCTCCTCCATAAGCTGTTGTTACGTATTTCCAAAACAATTTAAACCCAACACTACCCTTTTCACTTTCTTCGTCTTGAACAAGTTGGCCTTTCAGCCCAATCGTTTCATCTAACTTGTCGTTTGGATCATCTACTATTTCGACTTCTTGCTCAAGTTCAAAATCACTTAATGAGCTTGTGTCTTCTCCGGATGTTTTAAATGTAGGCCTTCTTTGTAAGGACTTAACTGAAGACAACGCTGCTCTATGTGCACCTACAAGTTCCATAAAATCGGTTCCTGACATAAGAATATCATTGTATTTTCCCGATTGAGTTATCCTTCCTTCTTTCATGACCTAAATGAATTGTAAGAATGAGAAGATTACATGAAAATGCTAGCGATAATGTTTAAGAGCATGATGAAAAATATAAATCACTCACAAGTATCAGATCAGCATCAGGTAAGAACTCTACTTGATGTGTTATGTATATTACAGTTTTTGTTTTCAAAAGGCCAAGCAAACACTCCTGAAACATTTAAGTATCAGTCAATGTACAGTTAGATACAAACCTTTCCATCAAAATGCATAACAAAACAGATTGTAGTGAAAGCAAGAAAATAGTACCTTAAAGATATGGGATCCTGTATGAGCATCAACAGCACTAAAGGGATCATCGAGAAGATATATATCAGCATCTTGGTAAAGAGCACGGGCTATTTGTACTCTTTGCTTCTGTCCACCACTCAAATTAATTCCCTTCTCTCCAATAATGGTCTGATCACCAAATGGTAAAACCTCTAAGTCTTTCTTCAATGAACATGCTTCCAGCACCTTCTCATACTTTTCCCTATCCATCTCTCTCCCAAACAGGATGTTCGCTTCTATCCTTCCACTCTGTATCCATGGTGATTGAGCAACATAAGCCTTTGTCCCACACACCTTCAAGTTACCAGATAACTTTGGTATTTCACCTATTATACAAGAAAGTAAACTCGACTTGCCTGATCCGACAGTTCCACAAACAGCAACCCTCATACCATGACTAACTCTAAGGTTTATGTTTTTCAAAGTTGTATTGACAGAAGAGACATCCCAAGAGAAATTTCCATCAACTATTTCAATTGCTATGTCAGAACTACCTCGCGGAAGCTTCTCCACTACATCAGTCTGCAAATCATCTAGACGGAGAAAAGTGGCAATCCTATTGAGGGAAACTTTGGTTTGTGCAATCGTTGAAATTGTGTCAGGAATATTATAGATAGGCATTTGAAGAATTTCGAATGTTGCAAGAGCGGATAAGATCTTTCCTGATTCTAGTGGAATTCCTAGAAGCACACAAGTACCGAAAGTAACCACAGCAACAAAAGTCGGTGCGTTAAAGAAGAGACATCTTATAATTGCACTACCAATGAGAAATTTTTTTAGCCAAGTCTCCTCTAACTTTCTAAGCTGAAAAATATTTGATAAGAACTTCATCTCCCATGCTTGCAATTTGAGAATCCTCATGTTCATTAGAATCTCAGCCGTTGCCTTCATTCTTTTATCTTTGAATTCCATTAACTTACCTTGATACTTCTCTTGCAGTGATGCCACAGGAAGGTTTAGCAACATCACAATAACAGTTGCAGCAAAAGCAGCCACTGAAGCAACCCCGACACTTCTATGAAGAAGAAACAAAGCCAGAGAAATTTGTAGAACAGCCATCAATGGATCATGCAAATACCAAGAAAAATGACCTATCCTTTGAGCATCAACAGTCATTAAGTTGATGATTTCGCCAGTGCTATGTCCATCTTTTGATTGACACGACAGTGTCAAACCTTTAGCATAGATCATTGATACCATCATTGCTTGCATCCTAACACCAACCTGTTGATGTATAAACATCCAGTGCCTTATTGAAAGACACTCAACAATCTTTGCCGCAACAAACGCAGTAACCAAAACATAACCTTCATTTTTAACCTTGTTTTCATCATTGAAATATTGAACAAGGTTTTCAATAAGGTAGGGTCCTACATAAGAAGCACATACGCACAAGAATACAAATAAGCCAGATATGAGAATCCCTTTCCATGTTGATAAGAACAGCACCTTGGCGAGTTTAATAGTGGTCACAGTTCTAACATTACCACACTCGAGCTCAAGGTTTTTCCTAAAAATCGAAAAAGATCCATAGGCAGTGTCATCGGTAGAGAGAAGTGGAAGGTCTTGATGGTTTAAAGTCTTCTTGCTCCCTAATGTTATAAGTGGAGTCATCCATGAGAAAGTGAGAATGCTGAAAAATCCAGCCTTTGAATAACTGGTTAAAATTTCATTTTCTTCTACCTTTTTGGAATTAGAACTGTTGTTGCTTACACTAGCTTCACCCTTCAAAGGGACTCTTCAAGAGCATCTTTAGTCATATTGTTAAGAGAACTTCCAACATTAGAAACAAAGAAACCTGTAATAGAGGAACCTTTATAAGGTATATGCTGGTGAAAGACGAATATGGAAGAAGAGAGAGAAAAAAAAACTATTATAACAAACTTTTTTGAGAGAAAAATTCTTTTCACTACATCGATGAAAACTAGATACAAACTTATTTAAATATACAACAAAATCAAATGCTACGTAGGCAAAGATGAAGTTAATAATAAAAATAAACTGCCACGTGAAAAAATTATTACTAAATTTAGAAGTTTAGTCAGGTTCTAGAACAACAATGCAATTTTGAAAACTTATGCTTTTGAATCAAAACACCTTCTAATGATTACCTTCTGAATATGAATTACTTCTAACACCATCTCTTAATTCATGTTCAGCTAATCAAAATCTACAAACATCAATTTCATTCCTCAAATGAACAAAGTGTTCAATCTCATAGATTTCGTCAAAACATCTGCCAGTTGCTTCTGGGTACTACAGTGAACAACTTCTAACATTCCATTTTGAACTTGATTCCTCATAAAATAGAACTCCGTGTCAATGTGCTAACTTCTCTCATTCAACACTGGGCTTTTGGCAAGGCTTATGGAATATTTGTTGTTTATCATCAACTTCACATGTTTGCTCACAGTGATCTTCGGATCCTGCAACAAATTCATCAACCAAACCGCTTGGCACGAAGTCAAAATCTATTCAGCTTCACAAGTTGAAAGCAAACACATGTTGCTTCTTGGAGCACCAAGAAATAGGACTTCCCAGATACTTGAAAATATATCTAGAAATACTTCTTTTGCCAATTTTATATCCACACTAATCAGAGTTTGAATAGCATATCAGCTATGCGTCTGTTCTAACACCAGAAGGGTACAACACTCCATACCTCAGATTCTCTTTAATGTACCTCAATATCCTGACAAGATCTTGGTAATTTGACCACTTTGGTTTGTGCATAAACCTACCCACCATTCCAACCGCATAACAAATGCCAGGTCTAGTGTTACACAGATACCTAAACGAGCCAACTAACTCTTAAAATATGTAGCATCTACATCATCGCCCTCAACATCATAATCCAGCTTGTGATTCATCTCATTAGGTGTGATTGCAATCTTGCAATTTGTTAACTATATTCTCTTCAGAAGCTCAAGTCCATACTTCAGCTGATGCAAAATTATATCTTTCTTAAAGTAGAGAATCTCCACCCTTAAAAAATATATCATATTTTCTAGACCAGTCATCTTAAACTCATTCATTAACACCTTCTTGAACTTGACTATCTCTTCTGAATAGTTTCATGTTAAAAATATATGGTCAATGTGACACCCCAAATAATTCAATTATTAAATGATTGGAATTTTAATTATTAATTTAATTAAAAATTTAATTATTGGTATTTTTGGATTATTTGATTTAATTAAATAATTAAATAATGGATGTGTTGGGAGTGTGAAGTGGAATTGGAAGGTGTGTAGAGTAAAATGCTCTAATTATTCTAATTTTGTTATTTTATTATTGGAAATAATAAAAGGAATAAATAAAGGAATAAAGAGAAGAGAATTAGAGTTTTCATTCTACGTGCTTTTGAGAAGAGAAGAGAAAGAGGAAAAGCCAAGGCGTCGAAAATTCCAAAAATCATCGCAAGGTAAGGGGTGATTTTGTCTAGTTAATATGCCTTATAGGTTTTGATAATCAATAGGATGAATTAATGCGTTAGGAATCTCGAATTAGAATTTCTAGGTTGTGCCATAATGATATGATCCGACGTAAAAACCTCAATTGGAATTAATAAGAATGGTGAATATGAGTAGGTTGATTGTGAATTAACTAAGAAGTGTAATTATGTTGTTAATTGGATGTGAAAATACATAATAATTACTGTTTCTGTTATACCGTGGTTGTTGGTGATGAATGGTAGCAATGGGGATTGCATAACAGTGGGAAAAACAGGTTTTTGGTGAAAAATACGTAGCATGAGTCGACACATAGGGCTACGCATCGACACATGCTGTGTTGGTTTAAGAAAAGCGAGCGCGGTTTTACACATACATCCATGCATCGTCTCATGTGGCGGTTTTGGAAGGTTTGCATCGACACAAAGAGTTATCGTCGACCAAGATGCTTTTGTATCGACACAAGAGAAGTTTGTGTCGACTCAATCAAGAAAATTGAGACAAACAGGTTTTGGAATAATGTATGAGTCGACTCATACAATGCTTGTATCAATACAAGTGGTCTATGCATCAATACAAATGGTTATGTATCAATACAAGTGGCCTATGCATCAATACAAATGGTTATGCATCAACACAAGTGGTTTTGTATCAATACAAGTGGTTATGCATCAATACAAGTGGTCTATGCATCAATACAAATGGTTATGCATCAATACAAGATAGTTTTGCATCGATACAAGAGAGTATGTATAGACTCATACTGTGTTAAACCAGAAAAAATGAAAATTTTAAAGTTATGCGTCGACACATACGACCTATGCGTCGACACATACTGTGTGAAAAATTGAAAATTTTAAGCTATGAGCCGGCACATGAGCTTATGTGTCGACACATACTATATAAAAACAGAAGGTGATTTTCAGAAAATTGTTTTGGTCACATCTTTGCGATCGTAACTCCGATTTAGGCCTAGTTGGCATCGTTGGAAAGCTTAGAACGAGTACTATCTATTAAAAACAATTTCAAAACCAATAATTAGATCTTGAGGGATTGTTTTGGCTTCTGTAGGAAGGATCCGTGGTAATTCGTGATTGTGTCATTAACTTTGTGTATACTGGCTGGGTGTTAATTCTATGTGTTGTAATTAACGTCATATAATCATGATTGTATTGCTATTATATGTTGTTGCCGATGTTGTATATTCATGATGCTTGTTGATATCATGAGTTGTTGTTGTTGTTGTATATACCGGTGATAGCCTTACTAAATTGAAGGGTAAGCGTTTGACATATTTATACTTTGGGATGATTTATTTCATGATAGGTGTTGATATCATGTTGTGGTTGATGATGGTTTATGATATCGGATGTGATCATAATCTGTGTTGAATGTTACATGCTTTTGATGTGCATGCATATGCATTCTGGTGGAGTTAATTCCCATTGTGTGGAATTTGACTTGTTTTGCCAATACCCGTACCTAGTGGATAGTGGTGGTGAGGATGGATTCTTGACCCAGTGGTGTATGGGCGAATCGATGATTGGTTTTCAGGTGTAAGCGGACGGTGTGAACTTGGTTCATTTTGGTACTACATGCATTGAGTCGCATTGCATATGTAATTATAACATGTTAGGATGGTTTCGATGTTATAATTGCATTGATTATTATGTGCATAATGAATTGTATGGAATGTAATTGTGGATTGTTAATCGTCATGCTAATACGGTGGAATAATGTATTGATTGTTTTATTGTTTTAAAGAAACGTATAATGCATTTTAATCTTGATGAAATCTCACCCTTACTTTAATGGTTTCAGATTAAAGTGAATAGCTGCTCGGGAATTGGTGAGAACAATTTATAGAGTTGTGTTATTTAGATAGCTCGCGTGTCAGTGTCATGCTCTGGTAGTTGTATCACTGGGGAACAATCATTTTGGAATTTTATGGATTTAAACTTGTTTCTTTTGAGTTATGTTGGGAATAACTATTGATTGAATTATTCCGAATTTTATGTTATCTTTCCGTTGTGTAAAACATAATCATTGGTTTAAATTACATTTAATAAGTTCTTCAGTAAAAGCATGATCACTGGTTTGTTATTTTTGAATTTTTAAATTGTGATGCCCCTTCGTTATGTTAAAACTCTGATTAATTATATAAATCGCGGGGAAATTAGATGGGGTGTTACAGTCAACATAGAGACAAACCGGTATAATATTGCTTCCAAAAGTATGTTGAACATAAAATTCATACTCCATCTCACATTTTCTGAATCCTTGCAGCCTGGAAAAGGAATCAATTTTTAGATTTCAAGCTCTAGGAGATTGTTTCAATCCATAAAACGCTTTATATAACCTGTACATCATCCCTTCCTGACACTTTTTCACAAATCTAGGAGGTTGTGACACATATATCTATTCTTGTAATGGGTCATTCAGAAATGCAGAATTCACATCCAAATGCATTAGATGTCAATTTCTTTTAGTAGCTATAGCAATCACCAATCTAATTATTGCATGCCTAGCCACAGGCACATACACTTAAAAGTAATCTAATTGTGGTGGTTGTCAATTGATTCATCTGGATCTTGAAAACCCATCTATGTTGATGACATTCTTCTCATTTGGAAGCTCAGTCAGCTCTCAAGTCTTGTTTCTTTCTATAGCCTCAAGTTCTTCTTCATGGTATTTAGCCACACTTTCTTTTTGAGAACTTGTTCAATACTCACTGGTTCATAGTCAACTAACATGACACACTGAGCGAATTCTCCCTCAGAGTCGACTTCAATATCTTGCAACATGTCAAACTCTACGAATCTTCTTGATATTTATCTACTTCTCCGTGGCCTCTGGACTTTTTCAGAATCTCCTGATTCTGGAACCATATTAGATGTTGCACTACCTCCAGAAGCTCCTCCTTTAGAAGCATGACCACCAGAGTTTTTACCACCATATTCTAGATCATCATCAGAATTAGAATCAGATTCACCTTCAAAATCAGAATCATCTTCTAACTCTAACTCGTGTTTAGAGTCTCTTTATGACTCTAACTCATCTTTAGAATCTTCAATTTCTGAATTATCTTCAGAAGTTACCTATGGTGTTGATACTACACCAAAGTTGGATTGAGATTTGCTTCAATCCCATGTTTCTTACTCATTCACAATGATATCTCTATCGACTTCAACCTTATTAGTGATTGGACAATAAAATTTGTACGCACTTATATAGTGGTACCCAATCAACAACATTACTTTGTTTATATCATCCAACTTCATTCTCTTAAAATCTTGAATCTGTTTCTAACAAACCAAACTAAATACTTTGAAATGACTCACTCCTTGTTTATCTCCATTCCACATCTATAAAGGAATAATTTCCTTCCACATCTACGTGATAGTATACATATGGATGATATATTTGAATTTGTGATAAATTCAAATAAAATAATCGAGATATTATAAAAATATATATTTAACTAGAATACAATATATATATATATTTATTTAGTTAAGAATATTTTTACTTTTTCAATCATAAAATAATTATATATGTGGAATATAAACAATTAGTAATGAATGATATGAGAATATTTTAGTTTTTATTATTATAGCTATTAATTAATTATTATAATGACTAATGGGATACCATAAATGTGGCTAACATAAATAGATAGGTGAGGCATATAAAAAGATGTAAGTCCCGCCAGCATGACCTACATGAGGTATTGAGGTATAGTATCACATATAAATGAAAAATGACACTCTTGCATATTTTTCACCTATACCTATACCTATATCGTATTTCATATTTCATCTATAAAAAATATTTATTATTTATTACTTTATTATTATTTTTTTAAGATTAAAGGAATAATTATGCGATTAATTAGTTTTATAACTTTATTAACTTTACACATTTCATTAATCACCTTTACAACTATTAAAAATTTAAATAATTTATTAATCAATTTCATAATTTCATTAACCAACTTTTTATATTTTATTAATCAATTTTATTTTATCATTAAAAATTATTTTTAATATCACGATGTTTATTAATCACATTGATCACTTCATTAACTAATTTTTTATTAAAAATTATTTTAATATCACAATGTTTATTAATCAAATTGATCATTTCATTAGTCAATTTTTTTTATATTTCTTTAATCAACTTTATTTTATTATTAAAAATCAGTGTTCATATACTATTCACAAATATTGTTCATCGTATTATTCACGAATACTATTCACCATTTAATAATATTTAATTAAAAAATATTATTTATTGTATAAATACGATGAATAGCATATAGGGTGTATGTATTGGTGTAAGAATTGCAAAAGTGCTTATAAATACATGTTTGTTATTTTTACACCAAATCCTACATCATAATACTTACACCAAACAGTATTCACCGTATTTATATAATTAATAATATTTTTTTAATAAAAAGTATTTTATAAATAGTAATATGAACAGTATCTGAAAAATGCGTGAATAGTATCTGTTCTGAAAAATGCGTGAATAGTATCTGTGATCAGTTCCTATATGGTTCCTGATACAAAAGCATAGTCCAAATGCATAAATTTAAAGCAATATGTGAAACACAGTTCCTATATGCAATTGCAACTGATTTAGTAGTAATATTTCAGTGAACACATAGAAAGCAAGTAATTTAGTAGTAAAATACAAAAATTGACTCACCTGTGTTCAACCAATTCTCCAGACAGATATAAAAACTAAGTTCCAAAGTGAACGATAGAAGAGTAAGAGGTAACCTTAAAAAAGAAAGCAGCTGAAGAGTAATGGTTGACTTGTTGACTCTACTCTAAACCGAGAGCTCTGTGCCACATAATTAATGATGTTGATTTCTAATTTTCTATGATCACAATTAAGAGAAGGACTGAAGAAGTCTGATGATGTTGATTTCAATGCTATACTTTTGTCACATAGTTCATGTGTGTCGCATCTTACACTATACTAGTAGTTTTCAATTTCTCTATAAGTGTAGAATTCTTTTTTATAGTTTTTAATTCTCCCTCAGCCCCTGTATTAGTTCTAGAAATGTATTCCCTTCACTATTATAAAAATATAATTTATTTTTTAATTTATTAATGTTAAGGTATGTTTTAAATTTTTTGAATAAAGAAAAGAAAGAAGATATGTTTCGAAATTGTTAGAAACCACAAAGTCGAAATATGGAATTCTCTTTTGTGCAGTCAAAATCGGAGGTGTTGATAGAAGCTGCTTCACCTCCGAGCAGCTTTCATGCGCCTCAGTCCACTCAAACTCGGCCCTCTTTCTAATAGCCGCGAAAAAATGGATCGACTTGTCACCTGCACAAGACAAAAAATGAGATAATGCGGCCAAATGGCCAGTTAGCTGTTTTAATTCCCGCACCATAGTCGGGCTTCTCATATCAATAACTGCCTGACATTTATCCGGGTTAGCTTCTATCCCCCGGCTCGTCAACATGAAGCCCAGGAGCTTGCCGGCACCAAAAGTACATTTATGCGGGTTCAGCGCATATTATACTTTTGAATAGCTGCAAAGGTTTCTTCAATATCCGCCACGTGTTTGTTACCTGCCACTGTCTTCACAACCATGTCATCCACATAGACCTCAATATTCCGCCCAATTTGCGGAGCGAAAACCATATCCATAAGCCTTTGGCAAGTGGCCCCAGCATTCTTCAGCCCAAAGGGCATCACCTGATAAAAGTAATTCTTACGGTCGGTCATGAAGGTTGTCTTCGAAGCATCCATCGGGTTCATCCTGATTTGATTGTACCCTGAATAAGCATCCAAGAAACTAAAAAGTCGAAACCCTGAGGCTCCATCAATCAACCGATCTATATGCGGCAGGGGATAAGGATCTTTTGAACACGCTTTATTGAGGTCGGTGAAGTCTACGCATCCTCACTTGCCGTTTTCTTTTGACCATGACCATTAGGCGACCCGTCGGATCTGAACCTCGCCAATGAATCCGACTTTGATTAATTTTTCAACCTCATATATAACAACTTTCCTCTTTTCTTCACCCATTTTACGCTTCGCTAAGATATCGGCCTCATCCGGGTCGAGCCAAATGATGACACATAACCACGGGTTTATTCCGGGCATATTCGCGGGCTTCAAGCGAAGAGGTCTAAATTTTGTCTTAGAACTTGGACTATCTCGGCCTCCTCGCCATCGGAAAGTTGTGCCGTGTGTAATCTCGAGGCAAGGAACCAATATGTACTTCTTTCATTTCCTCCTAAGGAGTCGAGTTATCCTCTAGTATCTTCTCTTGGGTCAATATCAACCATATTGACCTTATGGTCTTCGGGATCTCTGCTGGAACCGCCTCCTTTTCATGCTATCTTTGTAACACTTTCGAGCCCTTGATCACCTCAGACGATTCCGCGCCCTCACCCAATGGGTACTTCATAGTGAGATACAAAGTTGATAAAATCGCTTCTAGTGCATTGAGCGAGGGACGACCTATGATGATGTTGTATGGAGAAGAAGCATTGACTACCAAATAACGAACTCGGACATCTTTGGCACTTTCGCCGTTCAAAGGTAGTTAGGATTGGGAGATGGCCCACACTTGAACTTGCTCACCGGAGGCCGGGGGTTCCAGATGGAAGCAAATCCTGGTCAAAACCCATCCCTTGAAAGCTTCCCACTGGGACATCGGCCGAACTCCGGACAATCAACACCGTTTTACCCCGATCTCGATTTGTACTTTAATAACCATGGGGTCATTTTCATGAGGCAAAACCTCTTTGGGATTATTACGAGATCATCATCGGATATGAGCCACCATCACTCGTGCATACCTCTTCCGAGCCGCCTTTGGTAGATCCTCCTCCGGCGAATCCTCCAGAGATGGTGTTGAGCATATGACGGGCTATTCTTGCCTCCCTAACTTCCTCAACAGCCTTACCCTTCTTTTTTGATAGTGACTCGGAAGCCGTCTCTCCTCTTGGAGGTGGACCATATTTGCTGGCTTGCTCCAGGTTATCTTTCACGTAGGATGAAAGCTTACCCCTCTGGATTAACTTCTCAATCTCTCTTCGCAGATGAACACGGAGGTTTTGCCCTCTAATCTGGTGATACTCACACCAAGCTTCCAAATCTTTTCCCATCACGACATTAACCGTTTGTGGTCTCCACGACCTAGGAAATAGGTTCAAATGATTCACTTCTCTCCAAATGTCTTCCCTTCTAGCGTTCAATGGTGTGAAGGTCTCACCGGGCCTTACAGCCTAATAACTCCGAGATAGAGGACGTTTTTCTCGAACACTCTCCCGGGTCGTCTGTTGGTCCCGTGAGTGAGATTTTTGATCTGCTTTATCATATCACCCTTTTCCCATTTCCTTAGAATCCCAGGCTCTCTTCTCCATGTTGCTTACTTCACCCTTCACATAACACTCAGCCCGGGTAATGATTTCATCCATACTCTTGGCCAGATTCTGAGCTAAAGACTCATTGAACTGGTCGGCCTTGAGCCGTCTTGGCGCCAAAAGATCTCCTGGTTGGGGTGTGAAACCTTTATGGTCTCTTCATTAAACCTATCCATGAAATATCGCAACGACTCTGTCGGATGTTGCCTAATGTTGAAGAGAGAAGTGGTGGCCACCTTCTGATGGCGATTTACGGAAAACTTGAATAATTTTTTTGTTGAAATCCTGGTAACTCACCACGGAAAGCCGTAGTAGCCCCATGTACTAGCATAATGCGGATTCCACGAAGTGCCACCATCGACTTGCACTGGAATCCATTGATCCATTAACACCATCATATTGTTGACCAAAATGATGTGCTCCTAAGGGTCAGTCTTCCCGTCGTATGTCGCCAGGATGGGAGATTTAAAATTCTCAAGAACGACATCCTCCCAGATAGCTTGAGACAAAGGTTGTGGCTCCAAGAGTTACGCTTCTTGGTTTTCTATTTCGTCCAAACTCCTCTCACGGAGCTTTAACACTATCTTGTAAAGTGTCATTGTGTTGACATAAATAATCGATCATGGACAACAAGCGTGCGGATCCGAGGATCGGTTGGTGAAGTTGTTGACATCGTGCTGCTAATGTATATTGTGCAATGGCACGAGATTGATTTCACCGAGGCCCGTGGTAAAATGTTCTTGCGGAAAAACTTGATTAATTGTATTTAGGATTTGGAGGCTCAAGTTTGATATCTTGAACTCCAATCTTAAGATTGTCTTGCTTATCCATTTGGTGGGAGCCTATATATACCAATGATTGCATGAGTCTCATCCCTTCATGCATATAACGGCTTCTAGCTCATTAACTGCATTAGGGATGTGAAGCGTCATTCGTTTCTGGAAATGATAGCTTCAAAGTGTAACGTGCGCCACTAGAATCAATGCATCAGTTACCTCTAGCTTGTCCATAACGTTTGATTTCTGACCGGGTTGGATCCTAGCCCACATGGCCGGGACGTATACCCGATCCATACCTTGGCCTACATTCCCACCATTCGGGCACCATTCTTAGATACTTCCTCCATACCCTCCATCCGGGCACCATTCTCAGATACTGCCTCCATACCCTCCATGCGGGCAACATTCTCGGCTCCTTATAAATCCCTTCCGACTTTATATCTCGGGATTTTATGCATGATCAATATCTTTGATATTTTCCCCCGCAGAGTTTGTCTTATATCATACATCATTCTAAAAAATATGTCAAAAAAGTATTGCATTCTTCACATTCTCGTCATATTTCATTCACGGCATACCCATTACATCTCAGGGTAAAATTTCAGGTTTTTTAATATTTAACTATCTCCTACTACGATTATATGAAGCATGATCATCTTCATATCATCAGGTTGAAGATATTTAAATAGGAGAAGCTGTTGTACCCCAAATTTTACCCTGAGTTTTCACATTCATTAATTTACATCAAATTTAAGTTTTTACTTTCATTTTTTATTCGCATTCCATATTTATTTTCAATTTAATTTGCTCTCTTCATTTTTTAAAATAATCGGCATACTTAATCAATAGGTGCATTGCATGCATATCATTTGTGCATTAACCATGGGATCGATTTTCCGATTAGAGAGTATACATACGAAGAGGTTTGATTCTCAAAGTTGAATATCCGAGGTTCCACTATTTCAAGCTTCATCTCAATTTACAAGATGTGTGCATCCAAAAGTTTCGACTATCTCATGAGAACCTCTTAACGGCGAACTTCGCTCTAACAGATGAACTTCGCTCTAACGCGAGAACTTCTTCTCCAGTCGAACTTACGCTCTAAGACGAACTTCTACTCTAGCGTCGAACACGCTCCTAACGGCCGAACTTCGCTCTAATGGCGGAACTTCTTCTCCTAACGACCATAACTTCAAAATTCAAGAGACCTAACATTCAAGATTCATCAATAAATCCAATCTTTATGGCCCATTTAATCGAAGGGCATTTTGGTATTTTAAAAAATTGCTTAACCTAATTTTTGTTATATATAAGTTAGAAGTTATGTGTTTGAGGCGAGAAAAGAGGCAAAGGAGGAAAAGGCTTCGAGATCCATTTGCTCAACACATCGTGACAACGCCACCACACCTCAACTAACCTCCATCCATCCTTCATTCAATACTCACCGTCCATCTCATCCTCCTGCAACCTCCTTCTTTCCGTCACCCTCCGTTTTCCAATTCTTCACCCCGACTTTTTGCTCCACCGTTAACTCTCCAACAACTCACTATAACCACCAACCACACCTCATCTTCATCACAGCGACCTTCATCCTCACCGGTCAGCAGCAAGTTCCTCAACTCAACTCTCCACGGAACTCCCTACGTCATCATTCGTCTAGCATCTTGTCGGATTCAATTCAGTAACCATTCAATTTGTTTCTCTTCTTTTAGCTATACCTGTTAGTTTTTTTTTAAAATATGTTGAAAGCTTGTTTTGCGCACGATGTACTGTGACCGGTTTTAATGTCTTAAACTTCATAAGTTTATTTTAGTTTGTAGGCTGAAATTGTCTGGGTTCGTAAATATATCATCAGTCTATTAAAATTGTGATGAGATTGCGATGTCGATTTTTTATACAGAATGGTTGTGATAAGGTTATTGCCATGTTATTTTTTTTGAATTCAGTTGAAATGTCACGTGATAATGCGCTTTCGTGTTATTTTTGGTTGGCTACGATTTTTGTTTTGTTTTGATGAAGGTGATGTTGTTGCCGCGTTTACTCGCGTGCGAATATAACCGAGAAACTATTGAGACATCACGTTATTGTGTTTTGTGATTGAATGTTATTCTATGATTAGTTTCGATGATGGTTTAATGTCAATGTCATATTTTCTTTGCATAAGACTTAACCGAGAAAACTATCGAGGGTAGCATATTGTTTCTTTGGTGCAAGAAAATCATTTTTTATCTTGAGTAAAAATTGATTGAATCGTGGCTGCTTAGTTTATTTCTTTACATAAGGTGCTTCCCGGTTTCGTCTTGTTTAATATTAGTTTGCTTTGTAATCAAGTTTCCATGTTTCGATTTTGTATTGAACTATAATTTGAGTTTTCTTTGGTTTTTACTCCATTTATAAATTGAAATATTTGAATAATCGATCGTTTATTTCTTTATCCATTCATGTACATCATTCATTCTATTTTATTTCGATTTTATACATTGCAATTTCATTTCGTTTTAATTTTTATTCCACACTTATGCTACTAACAAGTTTCTTATTTGTGAAGATATCAAGGATTGTTCAAAGTATTGACTTTCGTTAGCACATCTACACTTGTTCACTAGAATTTTAATATGTAATTACAATTTCGATTTAATATCTAGTTTTTTGTTATTTATAAATATCTGAGATATTTAGTATTTTTATTCTTATATTTAGTATTGTAAGTATATATAATTATACTTATTACTCTCAATTTTACACTTTACCATATTCATTTGTAAATAAATAAGTTACATTATAATGATCCTCCTTGTGTTGCAACTTGAATTTGGAATTCAATTTGACTTTCGAATGCGTATGAACACAAAATATCGGTTGCCTTCTTAGAATTAATTTCTACATAAATTTATCCTAATTAATCTAAATACAATAATCGATACTCGAGTGTTGCAAGCTTCCCTGCTTTGGTTTCGTTTGTAACTCGTTTAATGTAGGGATCTTTATCCGATATTCATCTGATGTGCCAAGCTTTATCCGATCCTGAAGACTACTTGAAGCATTTTCTCGCACCCTGCAATGGAGTTTACTTGATTATTCAATTTAATTCGATTTGGTTGTATTGCTTGTTTATTTAATCTTTTATCGTACTTTTCGATTTGATTTATTCCGCATTCATAAACTTGTATCCCTCTCCCCACAAAAAACTAGTAATAATTATTTAGCTCACATTTACTTTATTTTATTTTAATCGTCACTTACACAAACCAAAAAAATCATTTTTTAACTAATAATTGTGAATCATTTTAAACCCGTAAGTCGTTAAAGATTAGAAGCGTCGCGATGACCACACATGCAAACATGTATGCTTGATCCTGAGTCTTCTTACAGTGAGCCTATTTTGATTAATTGTTCCAATTAGTCGTCTTAGTAGACTAGCCCACTTTGCTAGTACCGTGTAATTTAATTGCTTTATGTTTGTGTTGGCCACCATGTATGGGCTTTTCTCGATTTATTGATTTGTTCGCAATTATTCATTTCTCCTCCATCTTTCACGCCTTAGCCCACGTACCAAGATTCTCACTTCCATAAGGGTTCCATAGTTGAGAGTAGGATTGGCTATTTTCTCGAGATCGATCAAGTTTCATGGCTTGGTCGATCATAACATGATCATTCTTTCTCCATTCACCAATCATTTAAAACACTTTCAATAAATTTTAAACTCGATCCAACGTTGAGTCTTCTTTTCAAACCTCGATCCAATGCCGAGTAACTTTTTGAAAACCTTTTCATAATAAATTCTGAGTATTTAAGTCGTTGGTTGCTAGACCAATTGTTTAAATACTTGTGTCAAAATGAACTCAGGGTCTTCAAACCGTTGGATGCTAGTCCTATTGTTTAAGACTCTTAATAATGTGAACCTCGTGTCACTTCACCTTTTTTTCATAAGAAAACTTTTTTGGGATGATAGACGACTCGTTGAGCATTGAGCTCCTCTGGTTTCTAGTATTTGAATCGTAGGATACTAGTCCTATTGTTTGGTGCTTTTCACTCACTTAAAATCAATTTTAACTCATTCAAATATTTTGTGCGTTCGAGCACCTTTTACCTTTAAAACCTTTTTCAAGATTAGACATGATTCATTTATGATTGAGATGCTCCTCCTCTATCCCCATGGTTTTCGACTTCTCCACTTGAGTACTAGAGGCGTTCTCAAACCCCTTTCATGTTGGTGTGTAGTCCTTTACTCTTTATCATACCTTGTGGGCGTTTGAGGCAGTCTTCTCCTTTAAAATGTTGACTTGTCTTTTCATTTAAAATCAATCCATAAACAATCATTTTTAGCGAACTACGGCACTTTGACTTTCCGTTGCGAGGGAGTACGTAGGCAAGTCTTACGACTAAAGGCGAGCAAAAATAATAAAAACATTTCTTCTCTCTTTCTTTCACCTTTCCACCTTAGAAGATTGAAAATTTTCACACTAACATACGAACACACTTTGAACTAAATGGGTACCATCGAGTACGATGGATGTAAGGGGTTCTAATACTTTCCCCTTGCATAACCGACTCCCGAACCTGTCTCTCTTGGACTCGTAGACCGTCTTATTCTTTTCTCGTGGGTTTTATTCGATATTTCCCATTTCCTTCTTGGAATAAATAAATCTCGATGGCGAATTCATTGTTTCGATAATCGAATTATTTAATAAATTTTTTGATAGGCGTCAACACTACTTCACGAGGAAAAAAGCATTAACACCTATGTCAACACAAAGAGGAAGCGTCCATGGGAGGCTTAAGGCATTAGGAGTCTTACCTTTTTCACTTTCTTTTGTATTTACCTTAGAATTATAGAGCCAAAGTTTACTACTATGGGTCAAGCAAGAGCCATTGGCCATCAAAGACAACACAATTGAAGCTACTAATCCTGATGTCGACAATATTACCAGATCAAGCAAGGTAACTAGAATTGGAAGAGTGTTTTCTCCATATATCTCTCCTCCAAAAGACACTCCTGCACCAATCCGCATTCTTGTTGTTGAACCAACTCCCGAGGCTCGGGGAAAAGAGAAAGTGACTCAACCTGCTTAGACAGAAGTACCAAAGGAATTTGTTGAAGATACCTCCAAGCAAGAGATGGAGGAAATCTTGAAGATTATTAAGAAAAGAGATTACAATATTGTGGAGCAGTTGGGACAAACCCCATTCAAGATTTCCATGCTAGCCATTTGTTATGTTGAGGCTCATATACCGCAATACACTTCTGCTGACCAATTCAAAATTTGTATTGCTAGCCTGACCGCAGACAATGGCTTGGGATTTTCTGATGCTGATTTGACTCCTACCGGAAGAAAACACAACAAAGCCTTGCACATCTATATAAAGTGTAAGGGCACTACGTTGTCTCATGTGTTGATGGATACTGGCTTTGCTCTGAATGTCCTACTGAAGAGTGCTCCCGACAGACTTGATGTTAAATAAGTGATCATGAAACCCAGTGACATAACCGTAAGAGCTTTTGATGGTTCAAAGAGAATAGTACTTGGAGAGCTCAACTTGCCGATCAAAGTAGGTTCCCATACTTTTGATTCTACTTTCTTTGCGATGGATATTCGTCCAGCTTATTCTTTCCTACTCATAAGCCCTTGGATACATGGGGCAGGCGTTGTTACCTCTACCTTACATCAGAAGTTAAAGAGCGAAAAGGAAGATTATTATCGTTTATGTAGAAGAAGAATATATGGTAAGCCACTTACAGTCATTCTGATACATTGAAATGGAAGGCTAATTTATCGAGACCCCCTGTCAAGCTTTTGAAGTAGTTCCACGAGTCACGCCTGTCGACTCTCCTGTCACTCCTAAGGTTAATAGAGTTCCACCGAAAATAGCCTCGCTGAAGGACGCCAGAGCTATAGTTGAAGAAGTTGGTTGTACTATTTGAGGCCAGTTGCCCGATTTTCCATTTAAATCTAATAAGACTGGTTTAGGCTTCACTTCCAAAGGTCAGAAGATGATACGCCATGAACATGCTGGTGGGTCTCCATTCCACATCAACAAGAATGAAGTTCATGCTATAGAAGACGATGATGGTGACTTCGACATCACAACTAGATCTTCCACTACTACCGAAGGCTCAACAATTGGACGGCTAAGGATGTTATGCCAATATCCTTTATGAAATTCCGGCGGGATACTTGATGTCACGAGAGAATGTTATGACACAAGATGTCGACACTACATTAACAATACACAACTAAATTCAAGCAATGATAAGAACACAATAAATTGTTTACCCGATTCGGTGTACAACTACACCTACATCGGGGCTAGAGCGAGGAAGAAATTCAATGGTAGAATTAATTCGGGAATAAACCAACGGTTTATCTCCCACTTCAAACCTACCCAATGCAACTTCAGTCTAAGTCTACTTAGATGCGAGGTTCTACTCACTCCCCTCGATCCAGCGGTGATATCGACCTTATTGAATAATTGAATTGTGAAGACCTGCTTCCATAAACTATCTTGATCTCGCTTGAAGCTTTCAATCAAGAGACAAACACTCGTGCTTCAGCTTTGAGTGATAAACTACCCTTACAAACAAATCCTAGTCAAGGAACTTATCAATTGATAGTTGTTTGGCTCATGAGAAAACTAGAATTACACAAATACAAACATTAAATCTCTAATAGTACCTGGCGCGGCAGCGGTGTAAGGGTTAATTCCTTTTATAGAAGCGGTCCACGAAACTTGGGTTTGGGCTTCCATAAAGATAGCTAGGGTTCACTTAATTTAATCCTAAAAACATGGTCTTTTCAACACAATTTTAGGTCTAATTAAGATTAATCTAGCGACCACGTGAGCATGCATTCTAATATGAAGAAAACATAATTTAGCGACTCAACAAAATTCACGAAAAGTCTCGGAAAAGCAGTTATGCGAGCGAATGTCTGCTGAATGTCATAACATACTGTTATGACATCGAGATATTCTGCGAATTTCCGGCCTGACTTTAGCTTCCGATTACGAGCTGTCCTTTAACATCCTTGAAGGGATTTATCTTCAATCTCTGAATATCATGACCTTTATCAAGACATTGCCATAGTCTAGTTTTGCAAGGTAATGCCAACTTAAAACACTAACAAACTCCCCTTTGGCATTTTGGCTAAAACTACTAAAGATATCGAGTACATGCGGCGGAGAGAGACAAACTAGTTCTACGCTTAAAGAAACTAGAACCTAGAGATAAGATAAATTCTACCCATCCGGAAATCCCACGATTCCCCAATTGCCCATACAATACAAATTTAAGCAGGCCATACCCAGTTCCCAATTTCCAGTCACTTTACGAGTTTTCCCACAATGATGTTTCTTCTCCCCTTTTTAGCCACAAAGGGGCCAAAGAATCAATACAAGTACCCCGAGCATTCACTCGTATATTAAGAAGCGATGTAAATGTAAAGTTTACAATGC